>JAAWXA010000010.1:1616509-1655905 GCA_038090715.1 Florisuga fusca | reverse complement strand
GGGGGGTGGAGAGGAAAAACCTGGGGGTTAGAGTAAAGCGGAGTCCGGAAACAGAAATCGCCTGGCTTAGCTCTAACAATAACAACAACAACAACAAAATAATCAGACAAGTGGAGCAAAATTCCTCCTGGAAGTACGCTGGCAGAAAAACAATTTGCTGAAAGCGTCCGGTTTTTTTTGTTGGGTTGTTCGTGGCTGGGTTTTTTTTCCTTTCCTCCCCCCCCTTTTTTTTTCTTCTTTTTTTGTTTTGTTTTGTTTTGTTTTGTTTTGTTTTACCCCCGGGTTCGGTGGCAGGGGTGTGTGCTTGTCTGCATGCCTGTGAGTGGAGGTAGAGCAAGTTTTAGCTCAGATCCCTGGAAACTTTAGGGTCTGCTGGTGAGTCGTAGTCCCAGCTGTTTCTCTGCTCGTAGTGTCACCCACGGTGTGTTCTGCTCTGCCATCAGATTTCTCAAGTGTCACCTTTTCTTTCCTTTTAAAGAGTTTAAAAAATTATTTAGGAAAAACGGCTAAACCCACTGGAACTACAAAATACTGCTTATTTCTACCGATGGGTTGCATTGCTTTTTTGTTTCTTCTGGGTGTTTCTCAACCTGAAGCGTCCCCACCATCACCATGTGTGTGTTTATACATTTTTTTTTTTTTTTTTCCCCTCCTTGTGGTAACACGAGATAGCGATTTACAATAATAGATCTACTGTTTAGTAGATGTTGAAGCCGTACTAATGACTCAGGGCTTGGACAACTTCAGTGTATCAGATCTACAAGTGTTCTAAAGCATTAAAATATTAAACATCGGGTCAGTCTTGTTTTCACTTAGTAAAACGTCAGTGGGCACAGATTAGTAAATGCAGAGTGACAGGGAGTAGTAAGGAAGGCTTTCTGACTTTGCATATCTTTAGGGCTGTGGTAGGGTTTTATTTTGGTAGCTGGTAAGGCTCTTCTTGCCAGGCAGTGATTTCTGGGACAGCAGCATAGGGGTAACTGCAGTTTGCAATTGTAATGATTGGGAGGGGAGTTCAGGGGATTAATGCATCAGATTTTTAATTTGAATACGGTCGTCCACATGTATATGGATGATGGTGATAAATTCCCACTTCTGTAAGCACCCGGATCCAGATGGCAAAACAATCTTTGTCACAAATTACTTTGTTACAAATTGTGAAGCTTTGTATCCTTTTTTTTTTTTTTTTTTTTTTTTTTCCTCATTACTTTTATTACAGATCCTTTTTCCTTTAGCAAGCAGATAAGATCCTTCAGCAGTTAGCTTTGCTAGAAGTATTCTTCCTTCCCCTGCTCCCCCACAGTTAAAAAAGGCCTCCATAGGAATGTTGGGTTTGTGTAAATTAGAGGTACTGTACAAAAGATTACAGGTTGGTTATTGTTAGTATAGCAGGTGGCCTGCTTGTGTTATCAGATGGATTCTGAAAGGATATTTCCACACTCAATAGGCAATTTCTTATTTCCGCATCGAGGCTCCAGCATCCTTCTGTCTTCTTAACCTTATCCTTTGGTGTTCCGTAATGCTTGTTTGTTTGCCTGACACTTAATTACAGCCAGGAAAATTAAAGTTGTTTATTTAGGCCTGAGAGGAGAATATTATAAAGATTCTGCGGGATAGCTGTTGTCTGTCACACACTGGCTTTAGGTAGATGTTCTTTGCTGTACCAGCTTTCAGTTCCAGGCGAAATAGCTGTCTCTCTCTCCTGCTTGATTTTTTTTTTTTTTTCTTTCTTTCTTTCTGAAAACACGTTGGAAAGGTATCGATGGCTCTGCATAATTATGAATTTTATTTTTATTTATGTAGTCTTTCCTGAAGCCATATTTGTTGTGTTTTAGAGCATGTGAGGTAAAGAGGTGATGCAGATGCATAGCAAAATTGCTTTTCCTTTCCTTTTGCTGTTGTAGAATCTTAAAGGTCTGTGGGTGTGGTTTTTGTGGTTTGGTTTTTTTTTGTTTTTTTTTTTCCTTCTCTGGATTTTTTTCCTTTTTGTTTTATTTTGGGGTGTAATGGGATTATTGTGTTTTGTAAATGTACCTGCAATTGTTCAAGAGCAGACTCATGGGCAGCAGTTTCTGCTTTACTGTTTCAGGAATGTGAGGAATCATGAAGTATCATAAAATCTGCTAATGATGAATAACATATTGTCTCAAGAATAATGGTTTAAATAGTGTGAACCCTTTCTAAAGCTTGATAGGAATAATTTTATTATTTTTAAAAGTCACAGATTTTTTTGCATTTTAATCTTGCTTTTGATAGAATACTATGGAATGCCTTTAGGAATAGATGTGTATTAAGTAGAGGACTAGTCAAGTAGTAATGAAGTAATGCATCTGAGAGTGCCTGTTCAGTTACCTATGCTTGCTGAGAGACTGGGGTAGCTGTCTGCTAGGGATAATTAAGAATAATATTTTCCTTTCAGAGCTGGAAAACGAAGAAGTGGTGCATTTAATTTTTTACCCTAAATTTAAAGCTTGGTTAATGCTTTTGGTGAGCAAATAGATACATTGTGATTTAAGAAAATCCTGGTAGCAAATAATCTTGGTTTTACTGGTGCTGTTGCATCTTCCTTTCCTTAAATTATTGCTTGTTGAGTGGGACTGTAGGAGAGAACTTACGTTTGGTCCTGAGATTTGGGAGTTGGAAATAGCTGTGGTGGAGAGCAGCCCTCTTGCTTAGATTTTATGTTGCGAAAGAAACTTTTTTCTGTAACTGACTTGAAAAAATGGACGTTTTCCTTTATCGACTGAATCAAACAGCATAATCCTTCCCAATGCAAATTCGGCAGACCCTGGGGTGTGAAGGGTTAATGGTGGTCCTTTTTTTCCCTCCCTCCAATTGTTTTGACAACACTTTTCAAAGTGTGACATTCCAAGCCCTTGCAATACAATGTAATATTACTGTAATTACACAGGTCATTACATTTTAAATAGAGAACAATAAAATGCTTATCGCACTGCAAAAGAACAGGTGTTCTTGCCCTTCTTTGGTATTTATGCTAATTGTTTTTCATCTCCTTCACAAATATTTATGGCTGGTGTGTTAAGGTTTCAGTCTCAATGTGACAATATTAATTCTTTACTAATCTTTATGGTTGAGGTTTAACGTCTGCAGTATGGATTATAGTATTAACGTCCACCAACTAGTTTAATAATGTAGATACAACTTAATACGTCAGCACTTTGGTACTTTATGATACATAGCTATATCGGGGGGAGAATAAATTATGTGCTTTCCAAAAAAAAAATGAATGAACATGCTTCTAATAAAATTTCCAGACTTGTGTCAAAACAAGATATTAAATAAGAACTGATGATCCTGTGGTGTAAATCAAGTGGAACCTCCATAGAGAAACTTTTCTCATGCTTAATTAGGTAGATTGCTGAATCACTGTGCTATAGCATTAGCATAGCTGGTATACAATGGGAAACAGAGTGTGTTTGTTAACTTATTTTCAGTGAAGAAGCTGATTTATTTTTAATTCCTTTTTTTTTTTTTTTTCTGATAAGGTTTCATTCTGAAGCAACTGCTGCATTGCTAAGTCAATCAGCTTCTCTTTAGGGGGCTATGAAAATTAGTTAGAGCAAAGTTTCATGTTTCTGGGACCTTGCAAAACAATATAATGCAGTACTGTTACTTGAGTGTAAAGGATAATTGCAGGACTGCAATTCATTAAAAATAATATTTGCTTTGGAAATCGAACAATTTTAATAGGTGCACCAGTGGCTGATCTGTACTAAAAAAAAAAAATACAGTAGATGCCTTTCCAGGTTTTTTGAATGCAGTCATACATGGACTGATGATGTTGAGTGGATTTTTTTTCCTCTCCTTCCTCTTGGTTTTTTGTTCCAGCAAATATGTGCTGATTTGTCAGCTGAAGATGGAGGGGGGAAAGGAATATGTTGCAGCTTTCATTGGAGCTTGTAAACCAGAATGTAGGTAAAAATGTTTTAAATTTGTCCAACTTTCATGACTGGGCCCCAAAATCAGATAAAAAATGTGGTGTAGAGAAAAAGGATAGCTGCAGCATTTTTGTGTGGACGTGTGTTTCTGTACCGTGACTAAAAACTCTGAGGACCTTTTCCCAGCTGTCTGGGAGTTATGTGGAAGTTGGATTATTGGCAGTTAAGCATGAGACAACCTGGATTTAGCAAATGCTCTCCTACACAGGAAGCAGATGACATTATCCTGGGGGAAGGGAGGAGATCCTTCTCCAGGCACAGCCTGGGGGGAGACGCCTGCTCCCCCCAGCCTCAGAGTAGCCAAAAAATGAAGGCCAAAATGATAGGCATATATGAATAAAAAGCTTTTATTTTTTTTTTTTTCTTTCTTTCTTTCTTCCTTTTTTTTTTTTTTTTAAATCAGACACTGCTTCCACACTAGGGCTGTTGTGAGAAGCTTTGGTTTGGGGGAGGCTTGTGAGGTTTGGTGGGGGAAGTTTAAAGCTCTGTTCCCTGGATGTCTCCTCAGTACCATGTCCTGGCAAATATGTATGTAAGCCTTAAAACGTTGACTTCTAATTGGGCACATTTGTGAAGGAAATGGTTAATTTTACAACCAAAGGCAAACTTGCACCTCGACAGGTCTGCTGAAAGAAATGTGCCACAGTCGTTTGCTGGCAAGCACCGCAGGGTCATAAATCCACGGGGTTTATTTACAGCCTATAACACTTATGAATGTTAAGATATTTGACGCCACGCTGGCCTTATAATATCCAAGGTCCACAGACACTGGCAGTGGGTCAAATTTCTTTCACTAATTATAAGCAATGAGAGATGGAGTGTGGTACTGGAGGGGGGGGAGAGATAAGGAAATCCTCTCTCCCCACCTAAAAGCGAAGAACATTTCTGCTCCTCCTCCCAACTGCTGGTTTACTTTTTTTTTTTTTTTTAAATGTAGACTCCGAAATTTATAATTAATGCTTACAGTGCTGTAAAGGCTGGGCTGTGGGTGAGCCAGGCAGGCTGAAGGAAAGGAGGGAAGTTTAGCCCAGCTCACGTCCTTTACACAGGTCTCAGCAGTAGTGTGCAGTATTTCCTAGATACCGGCAGAAGCAAACATTTAAAGACAGATGACACCTGGAAACGTCCTTTAATTTTCTCTCATACCACTGAGCCGAGGTGTGGGGGAGAAAGCATCAAGTTTTATGCAAAATGCGGGTGCTTGGAAATGTATATATTAGGTTGTTTTGTGTGTATAAAACAGGGCCTCTTAAAAAGCAGCACAAGCCCATGTTAAGGGAAAACATGTGCTGAATGAATTCAGGTGTGGAGGGTAGAGACAGATTTTAGGGGAGAAGCCCTGTGTCCTGCTGGAAGGGACAATCTGGAATGGACACGTAGGTCAGCGTGGAGGGGGGGCAGGAGGACGTGCTCAGGGGGGTGATTTTTTGGGGTGTGTGTGTGTGTGTGTGTGACTAGGGGGAGGTACAGCTGGAGAGGGGGCTGCTGGAGAGTAATTGGAGGACAAAGGAGGAATGTTGAAGTGCTGAGAAATCGTAGAAACCTAGGGGGGGAAAGAAAAAGGCCAGCATTTGAACGGATGGTTGGAGGGGAAGCTTGGGATCTGGGGATTGACTCTTAAGTGTCAGGAAAGTCTGGGGCCCGGGGAGAAATACTGCTTCACTCAGCAGAGCTCATTATTCTCTCTTGCTCCCCATTAAACACGCTTTCCTAGAGTGGACAGTCAGATCTGAAGTGCTGCTGTCTTGTCGATGCTGGGGGTGTGTGTGTGTGTTTTAACAAGATAATGTGATTACTCAAATATGCCTAGGTATTACTTTTAGCTTTAATTTCTCCAGCAGTTGATTTTGGGTTCCCTGTAGGTTACTGTTATGCTTGGACACTAATTTAAGAAAAAGGCAGGGTTATGTGCAGTGGAAAGCTGTGCTCCTTCACCCATATGTTTTTCTTCTGTGAGCCATGTAAAACCTGACTTAAAAAAAATAAAAATGAGGGGGCTGTCAGTTTGGCCCTTCCACAAATAGCTGTACAGTTTTGTTGAAGGTTTTATGCATTTCCCCAGTCAATGGAGCACTGTGACTTATTAGCCCCTGGGGACAGATCTGAATTCCCCAGCACCACGCTGCAAAGCTGGTGTGGTATTGTACCTTTTTAACAGGTTATCAACAAGGATGGTCCTCCAGTTCCCAGGACATGTCTCCCTCCTCCCTCCAGCATCTCCCCCCTCCGATTCTTTCCAGCAAAATCTGTTCAGTCTCACGCCTTTGTTTTAGGTTGGCTAAACCCTCAACCCTTATTCTTCATGGGGTCATGCTCAGGCAACCGGGCAGTGCTGAATGAGTTAAGTCGCTGGCTGAAGTTTGGCTTCATGCAACTAAATTTGAGGCCTGGTAGGCATTAGCAGGGCACAGCACATTTACAGAGCTTAATTAGTACGCGCTGTAATTGTTCATGGTCTGCCAGAAGGAGTAATGTTCAGGAAAAGTGGAGTCGTTCTTCTGCAGTCTTCAGTTTTAAAACGATAAATCACTTGCATATTTGTGCAGTGATTCAAATGGAGCTGAGACCTCTCCATCTCAACATGTGGTAAATTGTAAAGTCAATGAATTGCAGATGTAGGGTACAGCAGATTCTCTAAGAAAATGTGGAATGAATGGGGAAGGGTGATGCTATAAATACGTACTGAGAAGATAACTGGGTTTCTGCTTGCTATGCCAATTATGATGTACTAAAGATATTGGCAATTTTGTTTTAATGTACTTATTTTGAATTTCTTTAAGCTAAATATAGGGGTACCACATTACTTCACTTGGTGGAGGTTTTTAATGCTCCAGAACAATAGGTTTCATATGGAAATGAGTGTGATAGCCATATTAATACAAATTAATTCATCATGGGTAATGTAGCTGTTACTGGAGGAGTTTATCATGATGGGGACACTGTGTGGCTAGAGCAACTTCTGAGAAATGTTGCAGTAGAGGATGCCTTTATATTTTAGCTGGGGAAAAGACTGCAAATATTATATATCTTACCATGGCGTTTTTATCTGCCTGTAATTCCTTCCAACTTCAGAGATGCTTTTTGGGTGCATTAATCCGACAGCCTAGAGCCTGTTTTAGAAAAGCAAAACACAAACAAAACTATGCTATACAGATTGACATTGTAAATGCCGTGTATTGTTTTTTTTTTTGAATGCGGAGAATGTGTGTCACTCTTACTGCTGTGAAATCTTGTCTTCCTTGGGCTTGGTCCAAGATCCATTGAAGTCAGTGGAAAAAAGGCTTCTATTAATAACGAAGGGCTTTGGATCAGGCCCCGTGTTTCTTGAACCAATGGCCAACTTCTTCAAAAGTGGATAAAGGTATTGGAAAAGCCAAACTCAACTAAATGTCATATTGATATATTGCTGCTTCTGTGGCATCCTTTGCTCTTGGAAAAAATAATAATAAAAAAAAAGTTATGTTTCCAGTGGTACTTTCTTAAGTGAGCTCCTGCTTCTGCAGTATCTGACTTTCCCACAGAAGCCCAGAACACCCTGGCAGGATCAGGATTTGGTTCGAGGCTGTGCTGCATGTCAATACTGCTTTTCTAATATGAGTAGGTGGATTTGTGTGGAAGTTGTAAAAGTTAATGATTGTTCCCTGACTCATATGCTGCTGGTTTCAGCAAAGAAGAAATGATGACAGTAAAATGATAGAAATTATAGGAGACAAGTAGGCTTTGCTGAGCAGAGAATGGATTTGTGTTGTTTGAAGTGCTTCTGCTGCTTGCTGAAGGAAGCACAAGGAAGAAAAAGGTGGGAGGGCAGCTTCTTATTAGGGTAAGATATTTCAGGTACCAAACACCTTCCAGGTATTCAACCAGTAAGGGGGGCTGAATTCAGGAGGGACTCTGTGGTGTGAAACCATTTTTTTTAGTCCTCCTGATACAGTTAGTCCTGCCTAACTGTTTTCCCCTCTTGGCAGAAGGTATTTTAATGCCCCAGGCTCTGTGGGGAGTACGGTTGTACACCTGATGGCTACCAAGTAGGAATACATAATTATGCTCGACCAGTATTTATATCACAGCTTTGCATAGATCTCCAGAGTATCTGTGTTTGAAAGGTGCTATATACAACAAAATCAGTCTCAGCTTTTTAGTTCACTGTTGATCACTGCACTGATGCAGCTGAGACACAAAACAAATCCTAAAGGAGGGGTTGGCAAGTAATAGTTAAAAAAAGCCAAACCGAAAATACTGCAGAGGTACTTTCTGAAGAATATTTTAAAGTGTTGATACAATAGAAACAAGTCATCCTATTTTAAGAAAGGGAAAAATAGAGCAAGAAAAGGTGGGGGCGTACCACTCTGAGCACACCCAAACTCCCAGTGGAGTCAGCGACTCCTTAAATAATGATCTGGAAAAGTCTGAGGCTATAGGCTTTTCTATTCTGGAGACAAGCCACTACATTGATTTCTGTTTTTAACTGATGCAAATATTTAATAAAGGTTCTCTTGGAACTGCTTTAAACCCTAGCCTGAATAATTTTAACTTGGTTAAACCAGCGAACTGGTTTGGGAGCATACACAGTAAGAGGTTTGCATTGGTTTAATTAGATTCAGATTTATAAAACCAGGGCCACTACCCTGACATAGGCAAGATCTGGAAGATGGCAAATAGATGCTGCACTGATCTACACCCAGGCTGAACAGACTGCTATTGAAATTATGCTATTATAAATGCTTGCCAATATTAAAGAATCCACATGAAGGTATGACCTTGAATGAATGCATCAGAAGAATAAGATGGCAATCAGTATTTGTACCTTTGTTTTCTCTGGGATGTTGGCAAGAAGGTTTTATCCCTTTAAAAGGAGTTACAGATTATAGTAGTCTGTCTGGAGGTCAAGTTTTTGAGATTTTTTTTTTCTTTTTAGTATTATTAACAAAATATGTCAGTTTACTTCCGACTCCTGTTACATTCCCCTATGGATTTTTCTTAATTCTTAAACTACACCATAAAATGTAGCTTAAAATATCTTTGTCAATTATAAGAAAGAGGGGGGGGAAGGTATTTTACAGGAGGTAGTCACAAACATAACTACAGTACAGGTCACAAAACTGCTAGGTAAAGGATATCCGTGGAGCTTACTTTATCTGTATAGCAGCTAAATATCTTTACAATCCCCAGGGTTATTAAAGGCCAAATGCCTGGTGTACGTAGTTAGTTTATTTTCCATTGAAATCTGTTGCTCAACCACAGTACTTGAAAGTGCTTTGTTTTTAATTTCATAAATATGAAATTAAATTTCATTAATATGAAATTAAAAAGTGAAAGCATTTACAGTTCCTGTAAATGGGAACGGGCACCTTGCTGCACCGCTGGTGTGCCCCAGCACGGGCATCGGACTGGTTTTGTGGGCACATCTGTGTTTATGCATGTGATGTATATTCGTGAATTTATACTGGGTTATCAGGTGTCTATTCAATTTTAATTGACAATATGAGATTCCTGTGGTTACTCTGTGCACAGATTGCCTTGGGGCTCTACAGGGTTTGTGGGAAGAAAAGCCTTGACAAGTTTCCATTAAGCCCTGAATCAGGCAATTGGAAAAGAGGAGAATGAAAGGAGCTGAAAAGAGGGACAACTTGTTAGTGTTGCATTCTGTGCTTGCAACGAGAAACCTCTTTTAGACAAGAGTGGTTCTCAGGCCAAGAATTTCAAACTCGCAGAGAAACCTGTCCAGAACACAAAAGTTGTTTGAACGGGGTGCAGAATTGTCACAGTAATTAGAGCAATCTCCGTTTACTGAGTGGCAGCTTTTATAAAGGACAGGGGATAAAAGGTTCAAATTCATCTTTCTCTCTCCGATTCACTTCTGATGAACTGCCTCTGTGTATGTGTGTGTATATGAAGGAGTGTGTGTGGCCACATTTTCAGCTACTCATCATTTGATTGCCCTTGTTTTAAAAGAAGTAGGGCTTAGGTTTCTTCTTCCTGCTGTGAATGACATTTTCAAGCATTTTGCTTTTATTTATTTATTTTTCATTGGTGTTCTAATTTGATATCCAGAAAGGATTCTTTGGGAAATGTGTTTGTGATTTGCTGAAGGGGGAAACCCTAAATATTTCTCAGTCAGTTTCTCCTCTTATTTCTTCCTGCATCTTTGACTCTTAGGAGCAGCCCCATTATTTTTAATAGGATTACTTGTGGAAGTTAGAAGAGTGAATGAATAAGGCTTGGACCAACAAAGTTTATCCTCTTGCCACTGCAAGGTCTGTTCAGAACTACTGAATCTGTTGGAGGTTTGCTTTTATTAGGAGAAGGATTGGGCCCATAGATTATGTGAGACTGTGTCTGTTGAACAAGCCAAATAAAACTGAAAATCAGTTGTTGCTGTGTGCAGTGCAGGAGTGTCTGGAGGACTTCATCTGGGCTCCTTTTCCTCTGTTGCTACACAGAGAGAAATTGTAGTGAATGACTGAGCAAGCAGTGTGGGTGTTCTCACCCAAGGAAGAAAATGTGAAAGCTGACTTTCCTATACACCTTGTTTTTAAAGGAAATAAAATATTAAGCTCCTTGGTTTTTTTTGTTTTTGTTTGTTTTTTTGTTTTTAATAATCATCCTGAGCTCCACATTTAGTCATTTTGATGTCCATTTACTTAGCCATATAGGTTCTGTGATTGCTTTTTATCTATTCTCCCCAAAATAATGTAGGATCTCTGCTTTGTAAAGGCTTGGAAGCAGCAACCTTGGCTATTTTATTTAATCATTTAGTCAGTGTTATGTTTCTTTCCTTTGTTCACCACTACATCTGAACACAGAGAGAGACTTGGAGAAAGAGAGGAGCCCTTTAGGTTGATGTCTTCTCTCTGTATTGTGTTTCCCTATATCACGTTGCCCTCCAGGCCTGTGGCATGGCTGGTTAGGTGTTGTGTTGGGATGTAGAGGCAACCCGGTAAACACAATCAGGTGTTGCTAGTTAGGAGGAGGAAGGCCTGAGCTCCTGTTCAGCCCACCTGTGCCCAGTTAGGGCTGGGCCCAACTGCACATGAGCAGAACTGGGGGACCAATAAAAGGTGAGCTTCCAGAGGTGAGCTTGGGTCACTCCTGACCAGCCTGAGGATGAGGATTGTCGACTCCAGAGCATTAGCACCGAGATAGACTGACTGATTCTAAGGGCAACTTCTGGAGTGCTGTCCTTGCACCTTGGCAAGAACACCTACTGGACCCCAAAACACCGTGGTCCAGGAAAGGATTATCAGCAACATTGGGACCCTGTGAGTCTTGAATGTCTCATTCATGCTCCCCTCTTCTCTCATGGAGGCTTGGGATCAGCCAGCAGCTACACCAGGTCCCTAAGATACTGAGTAGAGGAAAAAGGAAGGTCTTGCTGCTGATTACAGAAATATTGTTAAAGCTGGTAAATACTCCTGGCTGTGGAAGCTGTAGCTCAGAGGTCATGTACAATTTTTGTATGCAGATTTTTTCACTCAGCCTCTATCCCCTTCACTTATTTTTCACTGAATGGTGGTGATGTTGAAGAATTTGGATAGATCTTTTTATATTTTAGTGAAAAGCATATATATATATATTAATAAGGTTAGCCCCTCGCATGAAAAAGATGTGGAAAAATTGCTTGTCATGGAGTTTGCATAGCAAAAATACCTGTTGCCATTCAGCAAAGCACACTTCTGTGCCCGTCTCTTTGGAGCAGGCATTCCCTCAGTTCACCTGCCTTGTCTGGCAGCATGGTGCCTGAATAGAGGAGGGTTTTCTGAAGATGTAGAAGTTGTCGTGTAGGCACAAGGAGGAGTTGGGAGCTGACGATTTTCCTGGCAGTATTGCTGAACTGCCTATGCAGTGTTGGGAGCATAGAGTCGGGTCTGTGTGTTGGACAATGTCTCCATTTTTAGATGATGCTATTTCGTCTCAACCGTCGATGGTTTGCAGACTTGTTGTGATGTCTGCCATCCTGAAAGAGGACCCAGTGTGGTACTAATTGTACCAGGACTAATTGTTGATTAGAATGTACTTGTTGCAAATTATAGACCTCTCTTGAACATGGCTTTCTCAGTCCTATCCCTTGTGCATTATTTTCTCAGCTGGTAATTAATTCCTCAGTTTGGTAATTTGTCAGTAACTCTTCAGTAATGAGTGTTCTGTAATAATACTCCATCACTAAAGAGTAATTGCTGGCCCTATAAAGTCACTGATCTCTTTTATTTGCCAGCTGGATAACCTTTCCCATTAGACTTTTATGATCAAGTTGTCCACTGCAACAAAGCCTAACTACATCTACAGCTGATGACCTCGCCATAGGATGTACTGAAAGGGCTGCAGAAAGCTGGTTTTAAATCATGGTCACAAGCAGGAGCTCATAACAGCAGCAGAAGGCTTTTATTTGATTTTATAGCTATGTAAAATCTATCTCAGCCTAGAAAAGCAGCTCTTGAGTTTAGTTGGAGCTGCAATGCACAGCAGCCAAAGTCCTCGTCTCACTGTGTGGCATTTCCTCAATCCAGTTTCTCTTTCCAGCCCCATCTTGCTTTTCTGCCTCTTGTTGGGGTTGTTCCTTAATCTGCTGGTAAGCTCTTCACTGGAGGTGCTTCCCTTCCCCCCGGGAGCTGGTGCTGCAGATATGGCCCTGATTGTCCACGTGCTCTGGGCTTGCCTCCATCTCAACCCTCAGCCCAACTGGGACCATGCTTTGGGGCTTGTAGGACTGTGGACTAAATTTGTGATCCCAAGGGGGAGATTACAAAGTTGATTTTGGAAATTAAATACTTGGTGAGGCAGAAAGGAGGCTAAAAGAGAATTTGGGGAAAAACAGTGCAAATGGGAAGCAAAGGTTTTTCATTTACACTCCCTGCTATTGCTTTGTGGGTCTAAGTAGCAAATGGGCAGTTTTTGGAAGTCTTGTGAGTTGCCTATCAGCATCTGCACATGCCTAAATACCTTTCAAAAATTTTTTTTTTCCTGTTCCTTGAGCAAGTTAGCTAATGGCAAAAGGAGCGAGCTGAATTCTTGTTCTTTTTTTCCCCCTGTGTTGGAATTGTTTGTTAAATTCCAATTATGGGGCTTGTTCAACACCTGAACAAACCCACAGCCATTGTTAAGAGAATAATTTGAATTAGTGGGAATAAGTGGGGTTAACGCAGGTGTACACAAGTGCAGAATTTGGGTTGCAAAGCTTTTTATTACTCTGAGTGCATAAGAAAGAGAGAAAGCATTCAGTTTAATTTCTAGATCACAGATATAATTTGTTGGACACGCATTTGGATGAAGGATAAGTGGGGAGGGGAAGAAATGTCTGAACATGTTCAGACATGGCACTGAACACATATGAAATGGAAAGTTAAAAGAAAATAAACACTACGCTCCTCTTTCCTCCCTACCTCACCCTCATACCACATTCATGGAGTCACTTTTCAAGGTATAGCTGAATGAAGCTGGTTGGTAATGATCTTGCACACCGATTGCCTTCAGAGTGATCATGGCTAAACCTGAATGTTTGCATGAATCTGAAGTACTGGGACACCATGCTGGTTCTTGGTGCCAGCAATTGCCAACTCCGATTGCACCCAGATAGCATCACTAAGTTGCATTAGATGTGTGCTCATGTGGGTAGGCTTAGTTTGGTAGGAGCAAAATCAAGGGAGCTGGGATGTTTAGAATGTGCCATAGAATGGTTTGGAAGGGGCCTTTAAAGTTCATATAGTGCAAACCCTCCCTGCAATGAGCAGGGACATCTTCAACCAGATCAGGTTGCTCAGGGCCCCATCCTGAATATTTCCAGGGATGGGGAATTTAGCATCTCTCTAAGCAACCTGTTCCAGTGTTTCAGCACCCTCATTGTAAAAAATGCCTTCCTTATATCCAGTCTAAATCTACCCTCGTTTAGTTTAAAACCATCACCCCTTGTCCCATTGCTACAGACTCTACTAAAAACTTTGTCCCCATCTTTCTTATAGGCCCTCTTTGAGTACTGAAAGGTGGCAATAAGGTCTTTCCAGAGCTCTTATCCAGGCTGAAAAACCTCAACTCTCTCAGCCTTTGCTCATAGGAGAGAATCCCTCTGATCATTTTTGTGGACCTCTCAGGTCTTGTTTGACTCCCAAGATATATTTTCTCTGAAGCTGAACATGTGTGTCATCTCCAAAGCTGACCTAGTGTCTCATGCCAGCAGAGTAACCCTCTTAAGATGGTAAGAACTTCTGTAAAAAAAGAGGATGAAGGCCTAGAGTCTATAGGATATCTCCTGGTATTGTTATGTTGGTACAGAGAGTTTCCTTTTTCTGTAAGTTCATGAATATATAGAAGGGGTTCATTTTCCTTTGGGGTAATTCCAGTAAAGGCTAAAAGAAGTTCATGCAGAATGAAATCCACGTCCCTGCTCTTACAATTGGTTGTAAATTGGGACCAGTTTCTCTTGCAGTTCCATATTTCTTCAATTTCTTTCTACTCATGGCAGTTCCTCCAGGCACAGAGGAGGATCAGACTTTCTCTGTTATCTTAAGTACTCTGTGCATTTGGGGTACAAGAAACTAACAAGTAGGTATAATTATTAGTGGCTAGAAAAATGTTCATATCAGCTTATCCTTTTGGTGTTTCACCTGTTAGAACTAATCTTTGTGGCTGAAAGTTGCTTTGCTATTTGGGATTTCAATTTATGTGGGAGGGCAGAAAACAGCCGTTGCCCATGAAATGGTTCAGAAGTTATTTGCTGTTCTTTTTCAATGAGCAATAACTCAGCTGAGTAGTGTGACAGGAGTCTCAGGTGTGGAACTGTTTGATCAAGAAAGAAGTGGGTAGTTCTCCATTTTGGTTATGCACTAACACAGTTGTGTGTTCCTGTGTGCTCAGAGGAGGTACTAGTTATCTTGCAAACAGTCTGGCTTGTACTGGAGAAATAGAATTCTTTTAATAAACTTATTTTGAAGTTATGAAAAGAAATATTTTTCATTGATTTGAAGCTGTCGAGAAGATGGTTAAAAAATAATCTTCAATAAGGTGTCATAGTCTGTTCCACTGGAGATGAGGTTATTTTGGTGGTGTTTTGTTTTTTTTTTTTTTTTTTTTTTTTTTTTTTTGGGGGGTAGCATGACCTTCTACTGCCAAAGAGTGTAGTTGTGATGAGAATGAGTAGTGATTTGTCCTAAAACTTTGAGTAGATTAACCTCCTGAATTGCAAACTGTTGAGGTGATCTTGCTTCTGGCAAGTGATGTAAATCAGTGGTTATGGTGCTTCTTCGCCTTTGCAGTTATGAGAATTTCCTTGAAACAAATGAAACTTTATGGGTGAAAGGCTTAATTTCCTCCCTCTACTTGGATAATAATTTAAAAAATATAATGTAATGATTTTCTTTTGAAAGGTGTTAAAAGGCTTTTCCTCACAGTGTTTACCATTGTATTTTCTGCTGTTTATACCAGTTTCTATTGTTTTGGTACTGTGTCAGTAGCATTATGTACCTGCCTTAGAAATTAATATTGTTCAGCCTGTTCCACACTACACAGTCCCTACAGTACATGTTGTGCTTAGTTTGTTGGGTAACAGCCAAATGGGGTAGATGGTCTCAGAGTTCACTGGTGGTCCCTGTTGTGCAACTGGCTTCTTTCTGCTAAGTAGTTTTGGTTGAACAGCAAGGGGGGCATCTTGCCTGGCATCTTCTCTCTTGTCTTGACAAAACCCCAGGTCCAATATTAGCTGGTTCAGACTCACGTTCAGAGCCCAAACCAGAGCAATGTGGCTGTGTGATGAGTGAGCCTACTGTGCTGAAAAAAGCCAAGAAGTGATGTCCTATTAGATGATGAAGCCAGAGAAGCAGTTAACATCTGGTGTTACCTGAATGCTTTTACAGCTTGAAGGAGCATTGCCCACCCCAATTAAGTCACAGATTTCTGATTTCACTTATA
Organism: Florisuga fusca; assembly: GCA_038090715.1. Lineage (NCBI taxonomy): Eukaryota > Metazoa > Chordata > Aves > Apodiformes > Trochilidae > Florisuga > Florisuga fusca. The sequence goes on along the minus strand of JAAWXA010000010.1, from coordinate 1,640,051 downwards.
ATTCTGTGCCTGCAAAACCTGACCAATAGAGTGATTCATCCAAGAACTGGAGACAATATACTTGGTTCAAACGAGCCCATCAAAGTAGTCATAGGTACCAAAATCCTGGAGCAGTTAAAAATGGGAATGGAACTATGTCTGAACTAAAATGAAACTGACTTCTGTGTAGTGTTTATGGATGGCTTAACACCTACAAATTTATTAAGATATTGTTAGTTACTTTTCAGAGTAATGGCTCATTTTTAACCTAAATCTCTCTTTGTATGCTTCAATAAGTGTTTGCAGATTTTATACAAATACCACTGCAAAACTGTGCTGCTGAGCCTTGAAAATAATTAAATAGATCTGATTATGAACAAGATCTGATTATTTGATGCAGAAATCTGGAAGAGTTTGATAGGGAAACTATTAATATCTGTTATATGTAAAAAAAAAAAAAGCATATTATCTTTATCACAACAAAATCTACAGTCTATATAACATGTTATCTAAGTTCTATTAATATATTCATATCAAGAATACATTCATACATATGCATATGTATCTCTGTATGTCTACATAGATTAAATATGTATGTATTTGTATATGTAAAATTTGTTTCTGCAACCTTGAGGTCATGGCAACATTCCAGAATCAAGTGCCTGATTATTTTCTTGTCATTTGGGAGGATCTTTTTTGGGAAGGACCTGTCTCTCTGCATGCAAAAACAGCAATTCAGTCAGGTGCTCTGCTCAGTGGTTGCCTTTTGTATGAACATGCCACATCATTTCCTCTGTCACCTGGTATTATGCCATCTGAAGAGAGGAATTGCAGCATTGCTTGGTGACCTAAAGCCATGGACATGACGGTGTAGCCAAGTAGCATTGTTCTTCTGGCTCATGGTTGTGAAGACTGCTGCTTGCACGGGAGAACAGAGGCATTTCTTAAAGAGGTAGAGATGGAGTCCCTTACCCATGGATTTCTGAGTCCATGATAAGCTGGGCTGTAGTCTTCCAAAGCCCTCCTTCAGATGCAGAGTTACCATCAAGTTGTGCTTCACTGACAGCTGAGCCCTGCAAGCAGAGGATGAGGGTCCTCTGAGACTTGTGTTGCACACAGGGGCAGGTAAATTGGTTTGTTGCTGGCTGGTGCAACATCCCTGATGTTGCTATGGCTGTGTAGGCTATGTATGGCTATGGCATATTCTGCATGGCTATGTAGGACTGTGTGATACTTGTATCTGTTCTGTCCCCAACTATTCTGTGTCCTCATGATGATTTGCCACTGTTAATGGTGCAGCCCAAAGGGTCCTTGCTGGGAAAATCCTGCTTGAGTCTCTGGTACATTCCTTGACACTGTTCCTTGAACTAGTGTGGGCCTTTAAGCCAAATTGCTCGTGCCATGGCTATGTCCTGCTCTGAGGGAAGCTTCATGCCCAGGAGGGATCATCGTGGCCCCGTGGAAGGGAACTGTTCTGCAGGCCGAGTTGCAAACTCGAGTCACAGTACAGCCACAACCTTTTATGAAAGATCCTAAGGAGAGTTTGGGCCCATGATATTTAAATGTGCCTGTGGTAATATAATCAGCTGCCACCCACTACTCAGCTTCTGAACTGATCCTAAAATAACCTTTGGTAGCATGACACATGTGAAGCTTCCCTCCCCTCCCGTTTAATCTCCTGTACACAGCCCTGGTGTAATGTTTATATGACAGTCATAAGGAAGGCTCTGTAAGTGTATCCAGGCCTTTTATGAGAGCATGACACGACATCAGCTTACACATTTATCTCCCTGCTCCTTGAGGTTCTTGTTTCTGACATGCTTTCAGTTTTGAAATGAAGAAAAGTGGTGTGGTGCTGCTGTGTCTCATGGATGGGGTGTGAGCTTCCACTTTCCCAACCTGCTGAGTGCTCAATATCCTCTGTGAAGACACATGATTTGGACTTTCCCTCTTCTCTCTCCTTTCCCCTACTGATATTTCATAATAATAACAGACTGGAAGGATGTTAATGGCTCCATGCACGTGCACACACACGTTACATACATACATACATACCTACCTACACACAGGCATTTGTATGTATATAAAAAGCTGTCTGGTTGCTGGGGAGATTTTATTGGCATAAATTTTGGATATTTACAAGTGGCAAAATGACTAGTGAGATTATGCAGACCAGACTAAATGATCTCTGAAGGACATTTATAACACCTGTAAACAACCAGCCCTTTTTCTGTAGCAAAGGGGTTTATATGCATGTGTGTGCATGAATATATATATATATACACACACACATATATTTAAAATGTAGGTATGTATCTATGCCTTTTTTCTTTCTCTGCATTACAGAAGTAGCATTAATATTTTGGCTGCTGACTGTCCATTATACACAGCAATCCTGGAAAGACAAGGAGGCTGTTTTGCAACTGCAGTAGGGGGTTGACTGTAATTAAAGTGACATTCCCAGATGATCAGGTACCCCAAAAGTTCCTGAGGGACTGTAGGTAACGATGGGTTTTCTCAGGTGCTTTGCAAGGGTTTCATGGGTGGCTTCATCAGTTGGGTGGTGAAATGTGGTCTCTTGGTCCAGCTCTGGTAACACAACAGACTCAGTGCTCACGGAGGGCAGAAAGAAATGTAACTTAAAATCTTTGATTTTCTGTGGCAAACAGCTTAAGGGGGAAGAGGAGAAGGGGAGGATGGTGGAAGAACCGAGAGTAAGAAAATGCCCTTTCGTAGTAGATTTAAACAAAACAATATCCAAGAAACACTGTTGGTTTGAAAGCTGTTTGGAGAGTTTGTGTGTTAGAAGTAGTCCCAGCTGAGAGACATTGCTGAGCAGAGTTCAAGCAAGGAGGCCAAAGGTGCAGCATAAATATAGTTTGTCAGATTGTTGCTGAAATAAATGAACGTTACTCCATGGAATAATCATAACTACATATATGGCATAAATACAGCCATTGAATAATGCCCACAAAATACTTAATGGCTTGTAGTCATTGTGCCTTTTGACCTGGAAGGAAAAGGGTGTGATTCTGTTCCAGCTACAATCAATGAGCCTTGCTATTGATCTGCAGGAGGCTTCATGAGCTCAGAGAGCTGGGAAGGATGATGTGGAGTAAGTAACAGCTGGGGGAATAAGTCATCGATGGACTATTTAGTTTATTTAGCTTTGATTGTAGCATAGTACTTTGTGCTCACATGCTTTGTGATTTCCAATATATTGTCTTAAATCCAAATGAGTGTTTAACAAGGCTGCACCTGGTAAATTTACAAGTAGCCTTAGGAGTTTATTCATTGTGTGAAAGTGTTTTGCACAACAGGAGAACTGCTAGGAGAGGTGGAGAGAAGGTAAGGCATTCTGTCCAGGAGGACAACCTGCTTGGCTGAAGGAGAGAGATGATGTTCCTTGTCTGTACTCTGGCTTGCTTTTTAGTGTATTTTTATTGGCTAATCAATATACACTAGGAATCCACTCCCTGGTCAACTTAAACACCTCTTAATTGAGAAATAAATGATAAACCCATTATGCTTTGTTAGTAGAGACATTTCAGGGTGATAATGGATGCTCTGCCAAATTTTTTGGCATCCCTCAAGTGAGACTAATTGCTTTCCCTCAGGGTGGCTCCACAAGCTTGGGTCACATCCTTGTATTGATGAAGCCAGTGGAAGTTTTCCTATGGATTTTTTTTTTTTTAATTATTATTTTAAAGAGAGCCATTGTATACCAGCCTTTGTCTCTGGTGCTCTGCTTTCCCCCTGAAAGCAGGACCTACTTTGACCACTCTGTGTGTGTTTGGTCGGCTCTTGGCCAAGGCTCTTTGCACAGGGTTATGGATGCTCTCCTTGTCCCTCCTTCTGTGCTGGAGGGCTGGTTTGTTGGGAACTCTGCCAGGGTTTGGCTGTACCGGCAAAACCTCAAAGCCATGATGGCTCTTGGGCTTGTCCTGTGCTCACTGCTCTTTTCCAAGCAGCCTGACCTCAGCTGTGTGCTCCCATCACTGGCTGCCTGAGCTTGCCTGCCACGGGAGAGTGGTTCCAGCAGGGCAATCCACACTGCTCTGACCACTCGGAAGAGATGGATTTTTTTTTTTTCAGATCCGGCCTCTTGCCAGCACAGTGCATGCCATTCAACAGCCAGTGGAGTTAGCAGTCACAGTGGATATCCGTAAGGCCCATTAATGAGGAGCTGGACGAGGGAGCAGAGTGTCAGACAGGAGCAGGGTGAGCTTTGTTTAATCGGCTTCTCAAGTCCAGTCTCTTGCTACAACAACTGATTTGCAACGGAAGCCGTCAGGACAAGCTAGGATACAAAAGCCTGAGGATGTATTATTCTGCTTGGCTTTTCAGGCTTTGAGCTGGCTGCTAGTGATAGCTGAGACTTATTAAATTAAAGGAAAAAAAAAATCCACTCATTAGGTGCTCTGCTCAGTTCCTGCTCACTGCGTAGACTTTTGGCTGTGCCGAACCCAGCGCCGTGTCCAAGGCACCGTCAGCACTGTTGCCCTTTTATGCCAGAACATGAACCCAACACCTGTGCTTCATGGCTGGAGCTGAGCCTGCTTGGTGATAGAGTAGGAAGTCTCCTCTTTTGAGGGATTATGACCTGGGAAAGGTCTCCCTGTTTTGGAAGAGAGAATAGATCTGAGGCATTGAGAAACTTTCCACTTGTCTTCATAATTTCTTGCTGGCTGGTGATTTTTCCTGGTATTATTTGGGCTTGCCTGTGTGGGACTTGTGGTCCTCTTTTGCTTTTGCAGCTATTCTGAAGATTAGAGGTTGCATCGGTTGTATTTCTGTTCTGCTCAGCCCTGTGCTAGGCAAAGAGGCTGCATGCAATTTATAAATAAATATTTCTTCTTCTGACTGATGACTGAGAGAGAGGGTATTTCCTGGCTGTGAATAACTAGCTTGAAGAGTTGGAATCTACTGGCTCTAGGATGCCAGGCAATACCCAAACCCAGAAGTCATTATTACCTTTTTTCTGCTGTGACCCCTGCCCTTCTCCCCCATGCAAACCTCTGCCTTGTTCCCATGCCAGCTTGACAAAAATAAACATACTGTTAGGATCTTTCCCCCTACCCCTGCAATTAAGTGGTTGGTTTGCACAAGAATACAAGTACAACATTGCCTTGTTGCAGATAAGGGTGACAGGGGTCTGGCCTGGAGACATTGCCCCATACCCAAGGCCTTCAGTGGGACAGGAGTAAGAGTTGCAAAATTGGGTCCTGATTCTTGCCACAGCCTTGTCTGCTGCCACTTCTTCTGGGTCAGGCACTAGGAGTACAGTGGAGACACTGTGTTCTCTTTTTACCCATTAATCTGCAGAATGTTTGGGGCATTGGGGTTTCTTTCTTCATAGCCTGACGGGCACAAATCACTGGATGATGGGCTTGTGTGGGAATTGATGTCTTTGAGTGGTTTGTGAGTTTTTGATTGGGTGCTCTTGAGATGTTGGGAAGCCCTCCAAGGGAATGACCTGTGGGACTGATGCCAACTGTACTATTAGAAGTGACCCGAGACACTTGGAGCCATTCCCAGTGTTCAGAATTATACTGAAACACCAGCATGATGAAAAAACAAATGTAAAATTGCTAAATGTAAGTTGTCCAAAGATTATGAGAGCTGTTGTAACTGTGCTCCAAAAAAAACCACAAAAAACAAACAATCCAACAAAAAAACCCAGTGGCCCTCTCATGATTTACTTCAGCTGATCATCAGGCCATAATGAGTCTGATTTGTCTCTGTATATAATTACATAAGAGTAAATTAAAAAAAAAAATAAATAAAATGAGAGAAGTACTTGTAATTTTTTTGAGTAGCACACAAAAGGCAGTGATAGTATGAGAACATAAAATAGGAGCCAGTGATACCATACAGAATACTCTGTGGGGTTTTTTTTTAATTTTAGTGTAGAAAAACAGAATTGTTTTCCAGTTCCAGTAAGGTTTTGGTGCCTCTATCTATGCAGGTTTTGCTTTCTATCTATGCAGAATTTCCTCTTGCCACCCCTAGAAGGAGAATATTTTATGTACCATTACTTTAACTACTTTTTGATCTGAATTTAATCATCTTCTTTTACAATGTTTAGGTTAAAGGTTTTTTTATGGCATTCTGGTATTGGCTTTGAAAATCTTAAGTCACTGGTATCTTTGCTCATTAAGTATGCTTTAATTTTTAAACCAAGACTTGTATCGAGATGTTGGTTTCTTTCATCGGAGATCTTTTTATAATTATGAAAAGACTTCCTGCATTTTCAGCTAGCTAGCTAGATTTTTCATTTAAATCGTGTGCAGCAACTAATATTGTATGTTAGTATATAATTCAAGACAAGATTATTTTGTGGAAAACCTGATAGAAAGTGATTTTCTTTCTCTCACTCTGAAATGAAAAGAATAAGATGAAAATTAGCCAAGGGACTGTTCATATTCATTGTAAATGTATATTCATAGATACTGACATATATGACTGTCTGAAATTATCAGTGACTGCTCCCAGATAACCTCATGCTTGTGAAGGACCTGAAAAACATGGATGTGGGATTAGACTTACTTGGCCTTAAAAAAAAAAAAAGCAGCATTTCTTTTGGTTTGAAAAAAGATTTCTTGAACAAATTTGGAGAGGCAAATTATGTCTTACCTAATTGGCAAGATCAGCTCTGCAAGAAATCCGTATTTTCAAACTCAGAACAAATGACTTCGGCTGCAAATATTTTGGACGTTGTTATATGACTAAGTAGCTGAAGCGTTTCCCTAAAAATAGGGACCCATGGTTGTTTTTTCCTATCTCTCCGAATATATTGAAATCTGAAGGTGAAGCTTTCTCATGGTCACTGCCCAAGCCGAGAATCTTGGGGCTCCATCTTCAGTGCTGCTCAGCTTTTTGTAGTGTTCTCAGCAAAGGTCAGTGGCTTTGTGGATGTGACACCCACCAGAAAACGTTGTCTCGTTTAGCATCTCTTGATAAAATTTCAGACTTGCCTCTCGCTTGAGTTTGTGTGGCTGCAAAGCTAGGGTAGCTTGCACTTGCCTTGCAGGCTGCTGTGTTTTGAATTTGGGAATTGGTGGGAAGCTTGTCCCTGTTTGTGAAAGGTATTTCTGAAGTGCTGCTGCTGTCTTGGGCAAACACGGTGCAGTTTGCCATTAGCCACGGTGTAGCAGGAGGGCACAGGAGGCTGAATCACCTGGCTCTGCCCTGGGCTTCACTGGCAGTGGGATGGTTTTGTGTCAGTCGAAATCCAGCATTTATTTTTTTTTTTTTCCTCAGAAAGTATTTGTCGATTGAAATTGAAGAATTGTAAGCACAATTCATCTTAGCGTACAGAGAGCAGCGGGTGTGAGCTGTGCTGACTGGGACCAGACATTGACATACGGGCCGTCATCAAACTAATTGTTGTTTGAATTACCTGTTATGATCCGATGACAAATCTGCTTCGCTCCTGCCACTGGAGCAGAAAATGTAGCTTGAATTGGCGTGATGTTAGCAAGTGTAAACTGTACTTCAACAAGATGGATAAACCCAATTATGGGGCAGACCTGTAGAGAGAAAATCCATTTAAATCTCGTAATGTTAAGCAGAGCTGTGTTTAATTCATTTGGACCAATTTGGGAATGATGTATGAGTGTTGGTGAACATTAGTCAAAGGGAGAAGGGCAGGGGAAAGAGATGCAGCGCTCAGGAAGGATGGCAGAGGAGAGCTGCAGCGTCTCAGCAGTTAGCACTAATGGCTGGAGAAGGCTAAAATGACAAAAAGATGTACTAACTGCTCATACGAGAACAGCCCAGTGTAAATGAACCAATAAGAGAAACATATGGAGCAGAAAGAAGGTGGAGTATTTTTCTTAAAACTATTGATCTTTCCAATTGAGAAGGAAATATATATAAATTGAAAGCAGCATTTTGTTGTTGTTTTGTGTTATTTTATGGATTGCCTCCCAAAATGTGTTGGGTTTTTTGTTTTGGTTTTTTATTGTTTTTTTTCCCCCTAACTTCTTGGGCTTTTAAAAAGATTTGTCAAAACAAAAGGGCAAGGTTTTGTTTTTGTTTTTTTTTTCTTGTGAAAAAAGGGCAAGGATTGATCACTTCCTCGTGGCTGTTAGTGCTGGGATAGCTTTGAGGGATGTATGTAATGTGTGCTTATTCAGAGGTTTTCCAGCTATGGCTTTCCTTATTTTAAAAGAAAATTAAGCTCTGCATTGGGCAGGCAGATGGATTGACATATTCCTGAGGATGCAGATGCTGTACAATAATGGCCTAAGAGGCTGTCACTGCTTATTTACTGGTTTAATACCTAAAATGTGTGTGCTAGGCAGTTGCCAAATGCCAAGGAAGATACAAGAGAACAATCTCATGAAGGAATTGCTGTGGCAAGACGGAGGGGTTGAACAATGACTGTACTTGACTGTTGTTTGTGGTCTTAGGTGGTTCCAGCAAAACCTAACCCACATGCACATGTTCTGTCTCAGTTTGGACAGAAAAAATAAAATCATCTTGTGTTACTCACTTAAGGCCCTTTCCACAAAACTTCACATAGTGAATAAAGAGACAGTATTGTTATTTGCATCCCTCTGCCTGTGCCTTGCTGTGTATCCTCTTCCTTCCCTCTCATTGTCACAGTGCTCTGCTTTGCTGTCACAAATCCTGGTACCAAATAACACTGAGAAGGGAACCTGTCCCAGGGTATGGGTCACCAACTTTAGCTTTTGAGGTCAGGTAGTACTTCTGTGGCATTTGTGGAGTCTGCTAAAGCTGGGAGTTAAATAATCAGCCGCTGATGTGTAGAACTGAGGAAATCTTCCTGTAATTCCTTGTTTCTGAATACACCTGAAAACTCTCTGCAATGACCTACAATAGCAGAAGTGATTCTTCAGGACTTTAAATAAAGTACAGGGAAAAGAAGTGATCTTCATTTTCAGTCATCTGTACTTCAAAGCATATTAATTTGGGAAGGTATGATTTCATTTTGATATCTGTTAACTTTAAGCTATTAAAAATATTTTCAATTTTATTTCTGTTTCTGGTGAAGATGAGGAGGCATGATGAGGAGAGTTTTATTGGAACTGATTTATCCATCAGTTTTATTGGAAGGAAGGGAACCTTGTTCCTCTCTTGTCCTGAAAGTCCACTTAGCCATGTTGAGAACAAGTTGAGAAAGGCTTGCTTTAAGTAGATCAAAGAGATCTAGCTGCAAGTTGTTTAAAAGGCCTTGGGTCTAATGCCAAGTGCCCATCACATCAGCTGGAAACAGTGGTGCTGGGGCAAAAAAAATAGTTTATGCCTCTTGTGTGTAGCTAAGCAGTGCTGGTAAAAGGAGAGGTGTAATTCACTGTTAGCTGTGACTTCAAGAGGAGCCAGTATTACTTAGGAGGGTGTGTGTGTAGGTAGGTCCTTCTGGAGAGTCTGGAAGAATCCATATTAAACTGACAATGTATAATCTGCTATGAGTGTCACACAAGCCCATTCCTGGCACTGTCACTGGGGGTGAGCCCTGTCACTCACCCCTCCCCTTGCTCTAGGATCAGCAGGGACAAGTAAAGCTCTGGGGACTTCATGGTAGCTACTCTTATATTGTCAACACTTCCTCTTCTAATCCCTGCTCTGAGAATAACCAAATATTCAGACTTAGCAACTGTTTTTCCTGCCTAGTAACTTCATCTCCCACAATGTCTGCCTTTGAGAATGTGTCTGGATTGCCCAGTAAACCACTCGGTGTGTGTGTGTGTGGTTTCTTTTTTCCCCCTTGTGGGTCATTCTCTTTTAAGTCTGCAAAACTGGCCTGCCAGCTGCTGTGCTTTAGAATTGCTTAATACTTTTATTTAATTAATTTTCTTTTTTTAAATTCAATATTTTTTTTTTTAAGACCTGAAGTGCAAACAAGAGGAATTGAGGGCCTTTTGGTGTCTTGAGAAGTGTCCACATTGCACAGGAACATTGGGTTTTTCTTAATTAAAAGGTCACTGTTGAACGAGGCGGCTGTCTGCTGGATCCTAGACACTGACACAGGATTCACTCTTAATCTGGAGAGAGTAGATCTCATTGGATGTGTGTCCTACAGGAGTGCAAATACATATCCTGTGACTGTCACTTCAGAAACATCATTCAGCTGATAGAGATCTTGCACATGGTGGTGTTCAAAATGGGAGGAAGGATGAAAAAGTTGTTGAATACAAAGGGTTGAGATGACTCCTGAATATTAGTTTGTTCTTGAGGCTGATTTGCCTGAAGTTTTGCCCATCTCTGAAACAGGAGTAAAACTGCTCACTTAATGCTTAGCCTGAGGAAGGTCATATTCTCTGTATTTTGGAAAATGTGTTATCTTGAGTTAGAACAGACTCTGGAGTGTTGGTGTTAAAATAAATAAGAGCTGGTTAAAATGAAAGAACTGCTGTGGTAGAGTTTTTGTTTGTTTATTTGTTTAAAATATTCCCCTTAAGGTGTGGTTTGTTTTCATTTTGGTATTTTGTTTTTTTGGTTTTTATTTGTTGTTTTTTTCCCTTTTGACTTCCAAAGAAAATCATATATGAAAACATAAGCTGCTGATCGATTTTGCCAGCTGACAGTTTGTCAGTATGGGAGCTGTGTGTTTGGACTTCTCTTTCTTTTCTCTCCTACCAGATGCTGATTATATTCAAAAATTACGTATACGAAAGAATTTTCATTATGGCATTGTGGTTTCATTTTCTGAGAAGTGTTTGTAACAGAGTAACCATGAGAAGCCAGATTGCATGACACATTTTGGGCTTTGTTTCTCTCTGACCACGTTTTGGTTTTGTTTGTTTTATTTTTCTTTCATCCTGAAGTTTGGGTAAAAATGTTAGCACTCTCATGGAGAATCCCACTCAAAGTCAGTAGGGCTATAACCTACTGGATATTCTGGGTTTTTAAATGGAGTTTTACTAAACAATATTTCTTATTTTTTTCCCCTGTGCTACCATACTTTATTCCTGCTTCATTGACTTATGGTCTTACCAAAAATTGCAAGAAATTGAATACATAACGTTTGAGCCACATATATAACTGAGGGTTTGGCTTGTAGCATCCACAGTCCTGTAACAGACTGCTCACACAAAATACGTGTTGTCCAGACTGATCTTGGGCTTTAAACAGATTCTACCATTTTGAAGCACTATTTCAGAGCAGATTGCAGATCTTGTTGTGTTGGACAACTTATTGTAATTTTCAGACATTAAGCTCCCATTTTTATAACAACAGAATATGTTTACTTTTAAAGGTGATGAACTGTTACCCTATAAATTCAGCTCTTGTAGAGCTGCCTGTAACAAGAGCTCAGTAACAGGGCTGTGAATTTTACCTCAATAATGTGTGAACTTCAAAGTTTATCTGGAAATGTGTGATGCTATGATCATTTGTGGTTTAGGGTTTGTTTTCCTTTTTTTCTAACAAAAAAACAATCAGAAAAGAAATGAAGAAAAACCATCCTACTACTACAACATGCCAGATAATAGAATAGCAAATAGTTCTACCAACATTTGCTGATTTTTCTGGCAAATGTATTTCAAAGTGTAACAGAAAATCCATGACAGGGTAGATAGTAGTGCTGGGGTAGGCTCTTTGGAAGCCTAGTGCTACATTTTTTGGGAAAATTTCAGGGTAGATAACATGAATGTTACAAGACTACTTTATACAAATGTCATGCTTGAAGATATTTACAGATAGTCTGTACTGATTTTTTTTTTTTTTTTTTTTTTTTTTAAATGCTATTCTCTGGTTAGCCAGGCTGCTTGGATTTTGTATTACGTTGCATGGTTTTTGTTTTTGTTTTTTCCAGTCACCATGCAAAATATTGGTTGGATTGGTGTGTGAATTGAGGGGAACCAAATGAATTGGTTTGCTGTCAAAAACCACATGCAAAGTACACAGTTTTGATTTCTGCTTTAGTGGTTCTACTATCATTGCTATATACACCGAGAGTGGCTTTTTATCTCTTGAGTTTGTGCTCTCTGGACTACTTTGCAGTTAAGTTCTTGGTTTTGTGGTTTTATCAGCAATGTTCAGTGTAGCTTTTAGAGTTCTTAATTTTACTGTTTGCAGTCCTATTGCTAGGTAGATCTTGAAGCTAGATAAGTAGAAAAATTGCCTGAGAATTACTGTAGGCTAAAATACTTTCTCTTGATCATGACGTCAACTGGATAAGGAGAGAACATCTCCCTCTCAGGAAAGCTACTTAGGTCTGACTTAAAGACTTGAGAATTTTGAAACAGGTAAAAGAGCTTTTTCTCTTGGAATTCTGTACATCTAATATCTCACTGAATCAGGATAGTTATGATTTTTAAAGAATTTCATTAAAAGAATTAAAGCCATTATTTAATTTTTGATACAAGGGATTCTTTGAGTGTTACTTATTTTGAGCAATACTTTTGCTTTTCATTGCCTACACAAAATGCACCCTGAAGAGAAAAAAAAAAAAATCATGACCCTTGAATTTCCTAGCTGAAGGCTGATGAATGAAGGTTTAGAAAGTGAGGAATCAGAGCTTTTTAAATTTACCAAGCATGAAAACTCTTGTGTTTTTATGTGTTTGAAAGCAGTGGAAACCTCTTCTTGAAGGTAAAAGCTAGGTTTTTTTCCTAGCACCCTGCTCCCAAGATGTTGTACTGTTTAAGACACATCATATACTGTCAACCATAGGATAAAACTGAAAAATGTCAATTCTGCTTGCTACAATCAATAGCCTTGGGAAAGTCAGTAGTGGTGAAAGATTTTTGCATCCATAAGAAAGCAGAAGCTGCACCTAAGATGCTTGAGTCAGTCACTATCTCCCTCCACCCCATCATACACTGGTCAGGATTCTTCCTAATGGTAGCTCTGTACATCTCTCTAATGTCATCACACTCTTGATAATAAAATTCTATTGGGAACTAAAGTTGTCAATTCTTGGTGATGTTTAATGAAGGACAAATGGTGCTTTCTTGCTTAACCCATGGTATGACCATGAACACCTTTTTAGACAGCTTTGTCTTATGCTTGATGTCTTCATGAAAAGCAGAGACTTTATGTCTAATGTACCTCTGAATTATGTCCAGAAAAGCACCAGTGATTCTAGAAAGGACTTGTGATTTCTTAAAAGTACCCAGGAGGGATCAAGGTGGCCCATGTGTAATTGGGGCCCATGGTCTGGGCTGGAGGAGGCTACACTGTGATACAATTTATCTTTGTGAGGTTGGATGATTAATCTTATTGATAGGCATGAAATTAGGGGCAGAAAGAAGAGGAAATTTGTTGCCAGTTTTATACTATTTTGCTGCATGCCCAATTCTTCTGTTTGCTACGAATTTTCTCTTGCTTGAAGACTTTATTTTCATTTTACAACTCGCTGTGCTCTCAGGACATCAGGACTGTAGTGACATAGCATCACTTTCACAAGAGTGTGAGGGTACAGTTTAGAGGCACAGTAAACACTTTCTGATTGTTCCTTCCAATTATTAAGTGTATAACCCCCTGTGTGCTGTAGATGGTAATTTTACTTGATCTTTAGTGATGAAAAATGTGGCTTTATATACCCAAACCCATTTTATAAATTACAGACTATATTCAATTAGCGTTATGCACCCATGGCTACTCATCTACATTTCTTTCACTAAGCCATTTCCCTGGGACTCCACTGCTCCAAACAGCTCAGTGTCTTCAGTCAGCATTTACAGATTAATAAATCTGCCAGGGAAACATTCCCTCCTTATCTGTGGAAATATTCCCAAATGTTAACTCTGACCATAAGCCTAAGACGAGCAGTTTTTGTCTCAGCTGCTGGCAGCTCTTCTCGTAGCTGAAAAGTGCCATGATTTCTGAAACCTGATGCTTTATCCACCAGCACTAGAAACAGGAGTTTCATTCCCCTGGCGAGGGGAGGGACCCAGCTTCCCAGCAGAGCGAAGTCAGCTCATTTGTTTCTCTCATTACTTCATAGTCTCCAGGCTTGGGAAGGCTGGAGGTTTGCTGTATGGAAGTACTCAGTTACGCTGGAGGAAGTTCCTGAGATGCTTTCTCAGGGACACTTAGTTTAACTGGGAGCTGGATCAATCTATGGGAAGGAGATCCTGGAAACCAGTCTCTGTGTTATGTAGTTCTGTGTTTGTAACAGGCTTCGAGAAGCAACACGTTAGCATCTATGTTACATTTCACAGGTCTCTCATTTAAAGTGTTTCCCTTTTCTGTGCCTCCCTTTTTCGCTCCCCTCTGTTTTTTGGGCAGGGTCAGTCTTTCTCACTCGTTTGCACAGTACCTAGCACAAAAGGACTCTGTTCTCCAGTGGTGCCTTTGGGCACTGCTATTAGACAAATAAAAGGGTATAAAGTTTGCATCAAACTTTTTTGCAACCTGTCTTGCACAATGAAATGCTTGTGCCAATCTGTAGAACACAGCGATGTCTCAAGTGCTGGATGGGTCTGCGTGGAGGATTCATTATGATTTTGTGATCTGTAGCTCTGATACAATGTTGTCAACCACTCTGGTTTGCAGACAAAAGTATGGTTGTAAACCCTGCCTCCAGACCCTCACTCTGTGAACTCATGTGGTTCCTCCACAGGCAACAGTAGCAGCCCTGTTACTCAGGTTAATTAAAGCAACACTGAATAACATTTTATGGAGTAAGTACTTCTTTTTTTTTCCCCCTTATTTCTTTATTTCTTTCAAATTGCTTCCTTGAGCAGTAAGAAAGGTCCTATTTGGAATAAGTGTCTCTGGATAGAGAACAGATTCCCGAGAAAAAATGTAAAATATATATATGTGGATGTGCCTTTGTCCCCTAAGGAGAAGGTGAATTTATCTCTCTGTTTCTGTGAGCCCCGGGATCGCAAAGAAATCAGTCTTGAATCAGAAAGGCTCAGGCTAATTCTGGGCTGGAACCAGAGGAAGTTGTGCCCTTCCTAGTTGATGATGGTGGTTGGACCTGTTTAGCTCCAGTCCTAAGAGCTTTGTGATCCTCTCCCAAGGTATGGGCTCTGTTAGATCTTCTTCCACATGCTATGAAAGGATGTGTAGAGGAGACACAGTGGAGTCCTGCAGCTGTATTGCAAGCTGTTGTGTTCACTCCACATTGGACACATGTCCGTGTCTGAGATGATCAGAAGGAATAGTTTATGAATAAATGAAGAAAAATATGTGAAGACATCTCTCTCTCTTTTCCCTACTTTACTGGTTATTTATTATTTTCTCATTGAGTGTTTGCTGGATCTTAGTTCAGTTATGCAGGAAATTACACAAATCGGTAAAAGAGCCAAGTTATGCATCGTGTCTGCCACAATCTTCCTTCTCTCTTCTCCCATCATACTTTGTTTGATGGCTGTTTAATATATGTAAAGTTGAGATGAGATTTAAAAATTAACTGTTTGATAACACTTGGACCTTGAATAAACTAAGAAAAGTGGTTAAAAAAATGCCATGGAGAGTCAGGCATCTTCTGGTCTTTATTTGGTTGAAGTCCCAACTTCCTTCCTGGGGGACAGCCTGAGGTGTGGTGCTTGGTTGCATTTTACAGGTGGGGAAAGTGAGCCATTACGAGGTTGAGTAAGTTGGCTTAATATAGAAAGTGAGCTGACATGGATAGATGTAGATGTTAAAGACAACGAGCTGAATCTAGGCTATACTTCGTGTGGAGGTTTATGGTTGTTAAGGTTGGGACCCCCTTCTTTGTGGCCAAATGGTGTGTGCCCAAGCCCTGCCTGGTGGTGTTGCTTTCTTCAGCTGGTGAGGGACAGGGCAGGGGGCTGGGACAGCCTGAAGCCACCACACAGCTGGAGTCTCAGTGCTGAGAAGTTGACTGAGTACTTGCATGTTTCAAGTATGCAGAGCCTCTGGGACATGTGTGAGGCAATGCTGTTGACTTGTATCTACTTGTTTTCCTGGATAAAACTACGTAGTGTAAGTTTGTATCTGAGGCCACCTCTGTTATTTCTGGGAAGTCTCCAAAAGTATCTTCAGGCATTTGGAGTCTCCTCTGCCTTGCCCTGACTTCCTTGATGGAGCACTGCTGACCAGTCCTGTTTTACTTTTTGGGTCTGTGCCAAACAGGGCTGCTGGGGCTGGCCAGCAGGCATTAGAAATGTGTTTTTCTCTATTCAGTAGTACTCTCATCCAAGGAAAAAGTACCTAAGTGTTGTAGTTGATAACAGGTAGCATCAGCTTGATGCTTCTGCATAGCATTGTTACCTCAAGGAACAGGAAGATAAAATAACATTATGGCTTGTAAGAGGACCCTCCCATGTCCCCTTCCTGTAATTTGAAGAACTATAATTTTAATCAATGAACTCCTGCTCAGCGTCCACTAGAAATAATTTGATTTAGCTGGAGTAAAACAAAGCTTACTGCAATGACCAGGTGATTGGGTGTTTTCTCCCAGACTGGTATTTTAGCTGATTCAATTTGCTCAAGCCCTTGCAATGCTTTTCCTTTTTCTTTCCTTTCTTCCCCTCCCAACGCTCCACAAAGCTGCTTCAAGAGTAGGTCCTCTTGACACGAAGGCTGCAAATGCCACCGTGGGCACTTGGAGTAATCCTCAGCTTCACCTTCTGCAGAGCTGTGGCTTTCTCGGGGAGAAGAGCTTTCACGTGTTTAACACAGAGATTGCATTGTGCTCCCTCCCACAGGTACTCCATCTCCTCATAGGAGTAAGTCTCCTTCTTGTTGGAGGTGTTATTGCTAAGGCTTTCATGAGTGTCTGCTGTAATTCAAACGTGGTGTAAGAGTTGTCTCTGTGTTTTCCCTTCAGATAGAATTTATGACCAGAAGTGAAATACTTTCTTAAACTTTTTTTTTTTTTTTTTTTTTTTTTTTTTTTTTTTTTTTTTTTTTTTCCTTCTTACCTTGGAGACTGCTAGGCTTCTTCTATGAATGATTTCTATGAATTATTTTGGGGTGGTGTCCTTGCCTGTTGCTTGTGCTTTTTTATGTATGTTATATTGATGTTATTGTAAGGAACAGTTTCTGTTGATTTCACCTGAGAAACTTCATTGCTCTCTCTTTCTTGGTAGACGAAAAGTTTGAAACTACCATTGTTCCTTGAATTGGATTTCCAGTCTGATTCCCTTAGGTTTAGCTAATGGAGCATCCCAGAAAGCAATATATTTTTATGAGGAAATTTCTAATATGAGTATGAGATTAATCTGAAAGTCTTAAAAAAACAACTCAATAGCCCACCCCACCCCAACAAGAATCCCATCAGCATAGCAATCTAACTAACTGATGGGAGTATTTTTATTATGGGATTGGGAGGGCAGGAAAATGCCACTTTTTATTTTGTCTACTTTGTTGTTTCATGTAAGGCTATAACTGACCCTCTCCTGGCCTGTCCGTATCTGGTTCCTCAAATAGGTGGATGCTCCCCTTCCCTCCCCTCCTCTTAAAGTGCAAGTGTTGATCTGGGCAGTTTATTCCAGCAATTGTTTAAATTGAAATGGTTATTATAAGTGGGTTGGTGTGGCTTTTTGTTCCATTTCTCAATGTCGAAACAGTCTGTGCAATGTGTTTCATGAAGTTAACAGCTGAATCTTTTAAACTGCACCTTCTTGTCCACTGCTCTTTCTTTCTCCCTCCTACTTTGGCTGCAGTCTGCTAGAGGGGAGGAAAACAAGTTTGGCACCCACATGGTGGAGAGCTCTGATTAGTTCCTAAAAGGAGCAGCAAGTTGATTGCTTGCAGAGATGATGTAAGCCCTTGCTCTGGGGTACATCAGGTTGGATTTCTCATGCTTTATCTTATAAAGCCTAAATTAACAGCTGGTTTGGTTTGAGTTCTCTGGGATCTGACTAAAGGATTACAGTCCATTCTCAAGTGAGTCAATCTAGTTTAATTTATTTCAGGTCTATCAAAAAAGATCAATCAAAGCTCTTTTGAAAGTAAAGCTGTAATCGGCCTGTGTACTTAGATGTCACTGTTGTTGTCTTTTGCATCTCTCATGGAAAAATGTTCAGGCTGCAGCTAAGACTGTAATGCAGTGATTTTTTCCTCTTCTCTCTCTCTCTCTTTTTAAATACAATTAGATGTTTTAGAAGGTTACTTTTGTTTTGAGAACTGTTGCAGCCTGCATATACATCTAACCAAGTCTGCTCCTGGTTTTTTTGTGTGAATCCTTGAACTTGAAACTGCACTTGAACTGGGAAGGATTGTGGGTTTAGTGGTTAAAAAATACAAGTAGGAGTTGGGAATCCAGATTCCTCTGCTGATTGCTAGACCTAAGACATGACCTCAGGCATCTCTTTTAATTGCTGTTTGTCTCAGTTTCCCCATCTGTACAATAGGAACAAGAAGCATTCAAACATGATCTAGATACAAAGTAGTTTGTGTTTACATAAAGGTGCGACTTAGAAATCAGCACATTCAGCTGGGTGAAACTCTGTACATTTTCTTAAATCAGTGGTCTATATTGTTGTCTTGATGTGTGTAGAGTTGGAAATGACAGTAATGCCAAACTGAGTTTTTGGCTCGACAGAGTAGCTAATCAGATTTTAGGAAGCCAAGTTGCTGCAGGAAGCAAAGTATTGAACTAGTATAAAACCTCTGTACCAGTTTCTGTTTTTTAAAATCTTTTGGAGCCTGAGTGTCGCGGCAGACTTCATGCCAGATCAGGTATCAGCTGGCCTCCTGCCACTGACATAAACTCCATACCATGGTCTCTTGTTAATTTGACAAGAACATAATCGAGTGCCTACACCCTAACTTGGATAGATGCTGGATGATCTGGTACTGCAGACATGTGATAAACATCGTGGAAACATGGCCTGATTTTAGCAGTTGCACAAGGGTTTGTACTAGATTGATTTAGTTAATTCTAGTGCTGATTTTTAAGGTGTTCATTTCTACACACAGCTAAGGTAGGAGCATGGCATTAAAACCCAAGAAAAATATACTACTAAGGCTTCAGCCAGAGGTTGCTCACTCTCATTCTTCATTTCTGTTGTTGCATGAACTGAATGTGAAGCTGTTCACTTAATGTCATGCAGCTTGGTCTCCCAGAATCATGTTCAGGTGCTTGCTGGACCTTTGGGCAGGAGGAATGGCTCTGTTGGCCATTCTGAAGTCATGGAGCATTAGATGTGCTTCACCAGTGGAGAAACTTGTTTACAGAATACTGACTGGCTCTTGCCACCAGTTCCTCCCATAGATTTCCAGGGAAGTTTGGGTGAGGCTACTGGAAGAGATGTTATGAAGCACTACTTTGCAAAATAGAATGAGTGTCTTGCACATGTCTTCAGCAGGAGGGAAGTTTGCACAGTGAAGTAGTTTTTTTTCTCTTTCAAGCAAGGATTATCTTAACTTTTTTTTTAATGATCGAGTAGGCCATTTCTTGCTCATTTGTACCTCTCCACTGCTTCAGGTTAAAAAAGTAAAATATTTTATTCATAAAGAGTCAGACAAATAACAAAAAGGTCAAATTCCCTGTTAAGTTGGTAGATTCCTGAACACACTTGCAAATTCAGCTCCCTCACATTGTTCTAATCTGCATTATTTTTCAGCTGAGTTAGAAATATGTGACTGTATTTTCAGCCACTGTAAGTTGGCTTTTCAGATATGCAGAACAGTGGCAGTTTTGGTGGGCATCTTTGTGGTGGGGATGTCTGAGGTGGCCATGCCTTCTTCTGGTCCATGTGACAAATCTCCACTATGACCAGTTCAGGTTCTTGCTGAAAAGCTTCCATTTATATTTTAAATACCAGAAATAAATGGCTGGACTTTCTTTTTATGTACCATCTAGCTGCTTGAGCCTTTTTGTTCTAGTCCACTTCCCAGCCACCAAGCAATTCTTCTCAGCCTCCTACCTGAATGAGTGAAATGACTGCCACTCCTCTTGCAGATAAAGAGTATTTTTAAGTTCTTTCCTCTACTTCTTTTAAAAGCCAGCTGTTCTTTGGGCAGCTGCACTTCCATGTGTGTGCTTAAAAAGAAGCTGTAACAGACAAGCACTTGCAGACTGAATATGGGATTCTTAGAGTGTGTAGGTCTTTTTTTTTTTTTTTTAAATAGTGTTCACCAAGACAGTCAGGGTCAGGATGCCACTTGTTGTATGACCAGATGATAAGATGATAGAATTGAGTGGTGGTCAGGCTGAGTCTTCTCGTGTATGCATTGTGGCTGTCCTTGGAATATTTTGTATGCCTGGAGAGGGATGCAGGTGTGTTCTCCTACCCCAGTGTCACTCTTGGGAATATTATTAGTCTGATAATAATTTCCAGTAGCTGGTTATTTTTCTTTCTGAAATACGGGGAGGATTGTCAGGTGGTTGAAATGTGAAGACTCCATACCTACTCTGTGTTGTCAAATAGAGGACTACAGCAGTGTTTATCCATGTATATTTTCCACTCTATTCAAAAGCAAACTGACAATTAGTGAGTAACTTCCCATTCCCATCCTATTAAGCAACCTCCTTCTGTAATGCGCCTGGGTGAAGTCTTCCCTTTTAAAAGCCAAGTCATTGGGA
This sequence comes from Florisuga fusca, assembly GCA_038090715.1. Classification (NCBI taxonomy): domain Eukaryota; kingdom Metazoa; phylum Chordata; class Aves; order Apodiformes; family Trochilidae; genus Florisuga; species Florisuga fusca. The sequence goes on along the minus strand of JAAWXA010000010.1, from coordinate 1,619,647 downwards.
TGGCTTCCTTTTGATCCTCCCTTGCACCTGAACCTTTCACAGTGCCATCCCCACCCCTTCTACTCCTACCTGGGTGAAAAAATACAAGAAAGAAGGCTCAGAGTAAATGCTAATAATTGTGCGTGTAATGTAATTGGAAGTGTTTCATTGACATGCTTATGTGAGCTGCTTCTTCATCTTAGTACTTGAATGTACCACTAGACTTGCATTTAGCTTCTTGTGGCTGCTCTTTGATGCAGGTAGGCCATATTATAAATAGGCTTGTTGCTATGGTGAAAATAGGAGTCCTTGTCTGCTGTGTGTAACCTTTCCTACTTCCCTGGACATTGTAATTTCCATTGTAATTTCCCCCCCCTTCCTCTTTTTGAATATGCTATAGTAAGACAGAACTGTGGTGTCTTTTGTGGGAAAGAATTTCAGTCAATGAGTTGGGTTGGAGGTCTGTACTTTCAAGGTGTCTTCAAGAAGCTGTGGGTCGTTTTTGGGGAATGAGGGGAGAGGCTGGAAATCCCTTTCGTGATGACTCAGTACTGCTAAGAGATCTGTGGGTTTCTCCCCCTCTGTCTACCGAGAGAGAGAGAGAGAGAGATATGAAAAAGCTTTCCCCTGCTCTTTCCATTACCTGGCTTCTTTCAGTTATTTTTACAAGGTTAATGCATTGTGCTCAGAGTTTGCATTGTTGTGCCAATAAAACTTTAATAATGATGATAAGATTGACATGTGCATGGCCAGAAGATGAATCTTCTGGATTTAGTTGAGAAAGCAAGGTGTGTGTTTGTCAGTAGCTCCCTGCGAGGTCCAAGGACTGCTGAGGCTCATTTCAAGGGCTTCGGGGAAGGGAGTGCTCTTCAGGGCTGATGGCTATAAAAGCTGGAGATGGCTGCACCTGTTCATTAATCTGTTGAACTCATTGTTCTCCATATCCCTGTTTTATTTTGTTACTATGCTGTGTTTTGTGCAAAAAGAACTGGAAAAATCAAGTGTGACTAAGGGCTTTGTGAGGCAGCAAGCTCTTAAGAAGGGAGGAAAAAAGAGGGTGAGACTCTCTCTGCTTCTCTGCCCTTGAGGGCAGCAGTGGCTGCAGCCACCCTCCAGCATGCCTTATGTGCACCTATCCCCTGGGATAGGATCTCTGACCTATGACAGGGGTGTCTGCTCACATGCCTGGGGCTCACTCTGTCTTGGCCCAGATGTAGGCTGTGGTGGTCACACTGTCTCCCCTGTCTCTGGCTCCTCTGGCTGTTTGTTCCTCTTACTGCAGCTCAGCCAGAAACCCAACACTGCTAAGCCTCGGGTCCTGGCTTTCTGCTGAGGGTTTTCCCTGGGGATTTGGAATAAGTGTCTCTGGATAGAGAACAGATTCCCGAGAAAAAATGTAAAATATATATATGTGGATGTGCCTTTGTCCCCTAAGGAGATGGTGAATTTATCTCTCTGTTTCTGTGAGCCCCGGGATCTCAAAGAAATCAGTCTTGAATCAGAAAGGCTCAGGCTAATTCTGGGCTGGAACCAGAGGAAGTTGTGCCCTTCCTAGTTGATGATGGTGGTTGGCCCTGTTTAGCTCCAGTCCTAAGAGCTTTGTGATCCTCTCCCAAGGTATGGGCTCTGTTAGATCTTCTTCCACATGCTATGAAAGGATGTGTAGAGGAGACACAGTGGAGTCCTGCAGCTGTATTGCAAGCTGTTGTGTTCACTCCACATTGGACACATGTCCGTGTCTGAGATGATCAGAAGGAATAGTTTATGAATAAATGAAGAAAAATATGTGAAGACATCTCTCTCTCTTTTCCCTACTTTACTGGTTATTTATTATTTTCTCATTGAGTGTTTGCTGGATCTTAGTTCAGTTATGCAGGAAATTACACAAATCGGTAAAAGGAGCCAAGTTATGCATCGTGTCTGCCACAATCTTCCTTCTCTCTTCTCCCATCATACTTTGTTTGATGGCTGTTTAATATATGTAAAGTTGAGATGAGATTTAAAAATTAACTGTTTGATAACACTTGGACCTTGAATAAACTAAGAAAAGTGGTTAAAAAAATGCCATGGAGAGTCAGGCATCTTCTGGTCTTTATTTGGTTGAAGTCCCAACTTCCTTCCTGGGGGACAGCCTGAGGTGTGGTGCTTGGTTGCATTTTACAGGTGGGGAAAGTGAGCCATTACGAGGTTGAGTAAGTTGGCTTAATATAGAAAGTGAGCTGACATGGATAGATGTAGATGTTAAAGACAACGAGCTGAATCTAGGCTATACTTCGTGTGGAGGTTTATGGTTGTTAAGGTTGGGACCCCCTTCTTTGTGGCCAAATGGTGTGTGCCCAAGCCCTGCCTGGTGGTGTTGCTTTCTTCAGCTGGTGAGGGACAGGGCAGGGGGCTGGGAAAGCCTGAAGCCACCACACAGCTGGAGTCTCAGTGCTGAGAAGTTGACTGAGTACTTGCATGTTTCAAGTATGCAGAGCCTCTGGGACATGTGTGAGGCAATGCTGTTGACTTGTATCTACTTGTTTTCCTGGATAAAACTACGTAGTGTAAGTTTGTATCTGAGGCCACCTCTGTTATTTCTGGGAAGTCTCCAAAAGTATCTTCAGGCATTTGGAGTCTCCTCTGCCTTGCCCTGACTTCCTTGATGGAGCACTGCTGACCAGTCCTGTTTTACTTTTTGGGTCTGTGCCAAACAGGGCTGCTGGGGCTGGCCAGCAGGCATTAGAAATGTGTTTTTCTCTATTCAGTAGTACTCTCATCCAAGGAAAAAGTACCTAAGTGTTGTAGTTGATAACAGGTAGCATCAGCTTGATGCTTCTGCATAGCATTGTTACCTCAAGGAACAGGAAGATAAAATAACATTATGGCTTGTAAGAGGACCCTCCCATGTCCCCTTCCTGTAATTTGAAGAACTATAATTTTAATCAATGAACTCCTGCTCAGCGTCCACTAGAAATAATTTGATTTAGCTGGAGTAAAACAAAGCTTACTGCAATGACCAGGTGATTGGGTGTTTTCTCCCAGACTGGTATTTTAGCTGATTCAATTTGCTCAAGCCCTTGCAATGCTTTTCCTTTTTCTTTCCTTTCTTCCCCTCCCAACGCTCCACAAAGCTGCTTCAAGAGTAGGTCCTCTTGACACGAAGGCTGCAAATGCCAC
>JAAWXA010000010.1:1539114-1616167 GCA_038090715.1 Florisuga fusca | reverse complement strand
ATGAAAAAGCTTTCCCCTGCTCTTTCCATTACCTGGCTTCTTTCAGTTATTTTTACAAGGTTAATGCATTGTGCTCAGAGTTTGCATTGTTGTGCCAATAAAACTTTAATAATGATGATAAGATTGACATGTGCATGGCCAGAAGATGAATCTTCTGGATTTAGTTGAGAAAGCAAGGTGTGTGTTTGTCAGTAGCTCCCTGCGAGGTCCAAGGACTGCTGAGGCTCATTTCAAGGGCTTCGGGGAAGGGAGTGCTCTTCAGGGCTGATGGCTATAAAAGCTGGAGATGGCTGCACCTGTTCATTAATCTGTTGAACTCATTGTTCTCCATATCCCTGTTTTATTTTGTTACTATGCTGTGTTTTGTGCAAAAAGAACTGGAAAAATCAAGTGTGACTAAGGGCTTTGTGAGGCAGCAAGCTCTTAAGAAGGGAGGAAAAAAGAGGGTGAGACTCTCTCTGCTTCTCTGCCCTTGAGGGCAGCAGTGGCTGCAGCCACCCTCCAGCATGCCTTATGTGCACCTATCCCCTGGGATAGGATCTCTGACCTATGACAGGGGTGTCTGCTCACATGCCTGGGGCTCACTCTGTCTTGGCCCAGATGTAGGCTGTGGTGGTCACACTGTCTCCCCTGTCTCTGGCTCCTCTGGCTGTTTGTTCCTCTTACTGCAGCTCAGCCAGAAACCCAACACTGCTAAGCCTCGGGTCCTGGCTTTCTGCTGAGGGTTTTCCCTGGGGATTTGGAATAACCCCCTTGCCACACCATCCACCTTCCCTTCAGCCTCCCAGCAATGAATCTGTTTCTCATTTAAAGTATTTTTCATAACTGGTCTGAAGTCTTGGAAGAGGAAAAACTGACTGCTTAATTCAAGTTAAGTTCTTTCCTCCCTCTGACCTCTGTTAGTATTTTTAAATGAAGGTGATTAATCTTATTTTTTAAAAAATAAGCTATGTAATCCTTGAGCTGTTCTAAAGAAGCTTAGTTACAGTTGAAAATAAAACCAAGGGACAAAGGTGTAGGAAATCCCATGCACCTAATTTTAGGGTATCTAAACCAGACAAGTTTGTATTTCTCTCCCCTGAACTACTTCTTGGGAACATTTTCATGTGCCTTGGCTTTGAGCATAAGAAATCCAATTCCACCTTCTTTGTGTTGACCTGAGAAGGCACCAGGTCCCCACAGTGTAGGGTGGCATCAGAGGAGCAGGAGGGCTGTGGCTGGCTTCTGCTTGCTGTTGTTGAGTGTAGCAACTCACAGTAAAATAAAGGCCACATGTGGGAGAAAGGCCTGTCCTTTCACCATGACCTGGTCTCTGGTAATGTGGACTGAGGACTCTTGCCTGCTTTCATTTTTCCTACATCTGTTATTAGTAGAGTGTATGGGCAAATATACCTTCAGCAGACTGCTGGCTTCTTCCCTTTTGTTTTCCCAGGAGTATTTATTTAGAAAAATATTTTTAGAGCATGACCCCTTCTCTGAATAAGGGTCCTGTTGCCCCAGCATGGCTCTCAACATCCCCAGGGCTCCAGGTACCGTGATGTGGGGTATGGAGAAGTGCCTGGGAGGTTTCAGGTGTTCTTGGGCATGGCAAGCCCCTGGCTGCCTTGTGGCCCTGTGAAGCAGTTTTATCCAAAGTGCCATCTCTCCACCCACAGTGATGGGAGGAAGGGCGTGGAATGAGTGAGATGGTGCACGACAAGTTGTCAATATTCTCCACTCTTTCCGATCAACATCCCCACTTTTGTGTGCTGCCTGGGATTCATGCTGGGGCTATGCTGCTGTGGGTCACTCTGATAGCTAAAAAAAAGCAGTAAACCAAGGGATAACTTAGGTGAATGACCTGCCTGTCCTAGCAAATTTATTTTAATTTAGAAGTTTAAAAATGTCCCTGTTATCCTCTAATATTAGCGTTTTGTGTCACCTGACATGTTACGTTCGTGACCTGAGCAAGGAGGAGAGGGGAAGTGGTGCTGAATGGGGCTGCTGTACTTGAGGCTATTTTTTTCCCAGTCTCAGAAGCAGGACAATATCCCAGAATAGCAAGCAGTGGGGAATTCACTCTAGAGCAGGGACAGCCTGGGGTGCCCAGGACAGCTGCAGTGCTGCCCCCACTGCAGGATGTAGACCCAAGACCCTGCTCATTTGTCACCACTGATCCCATGGCTGCTGGGTGTCACCCATGCTGCTGGCATGCTGCCTGCCTTAGCAGGTCCTTAGCTTTGGCTCTGCTCAGTTCTGGGACCCTCACTCCTGTCTGAAGGCCCACAGGGTGGCCTTTTCAGCTCTGCAGAGCATCACGCCACCACGGGAGGTAGGCTGGAAGCGACATGGGGTCACACACATGACGGAGAACTGTGGTGTGGGATCTATTTCCAGCTCAGCCACAAACTTCCCGTTTTCATTTTTGGAGCAAATAACTCAAAACTCTCTCTCTCCCGTCCTGCCCATATGTAAAATGAGGCTGAGTGCCCTGTCCTCGTGGGAATGGTCTTTAAATAGAAATTCTTTTAAGGGAACACTGTAGAGGGCAAGTTGCTGGATGGGTGCAAGGCAGTATGACTGGAGAAGGAGATTGGTTTAATTAAAAAAAAAAAAAAAACAAAACTTCCTGCACAAAGTACTATATTGGTTTTTTAGAAGTAAAAAAATCTTCCAAGTCTTCCATGCCTGGCTTTTCATCATGATGTTAAAAATGAGTGTAAGAGGAGGGTTGGCAACAAAAAGTTACTACAGTTGGATTTCGTATATGGAAATGTTGAGAGGATGATGAGGAAGGGCTTTGGTGGGTAAGCTGATCATCTTGGCCAAGATAGGCCAGATCTGGCTGCTTTCCCCAGCTCAGTGAAAAACTCAAACTTTCCTAGCTTCCAGCAACCAAGGTGACGTTGATAGTTGAGTTAAATCCATGCCTTGGTCAAAGAGGAAGCTTTTGCTTGCCTGTTAAATATTTTACACTTCTAGAATCTCGTGCTCACATTTCTCACTAATAACTCCAAGTGCACAGGTACAAGCTTGATTGTCAGGTGCCCTGCTTCTCCCCATTGCCTCCACACATGATGTCATCTTCCCCCCCAGCCAAACACTGCAAGTTGTTCCTTTACCCAATTCAGCAGAGCAACCCATGTGCTGTATGTTTATATTTGGATAAATTTGGTTGGGTTTGATTTCTACATCGTAGGGTCACAGGTGAGAGGGGTTTTCTTGACGTTAGTCTCCATGTCATTGGACATTTTAACTGAAGTGCTTGTGATTTCACATGGGGAAGAAGAGAGAATTGAATCCAATTGAATGACTTTATAAGATTTGATACTGAGTACCCACGGTAAGGGTCCAACAAAATATTTTTATTTATTCTTAACCTGGATACCTGCAAAATGGTTCTTTTTTTTTGGTATTGCTGCTACTTGTTCATAGGACAGGCCATAACTTTATTGGGGGAATAGCTGTGAAGTCGCAGAAAACCAGTATCAGCTATCAGATAACAAAGGAAGATATTTTCAAGGTACAGGGCTTTAGCATAGTTGCCGCCTGTATATTTATGTGCTGTATCTGGATGGCCTGTGTCTGATGGTTTCTGAACAGGTATATTTGCATCTATTAGCACCATTTGTAAATCACCTTGGTATTCACCACCTGCCTGAAGGGTGTTAGATAAACATGAGATCTCTGTCAAAATGTAGTCATTGGTGTAAAAGGCTGGGTTTTTGTGGGGGATGGTTTTGTTGTTGTCATTGCTTTGGCAAGTAACTTGGCCATTAATTGGAAAGAAGGAATTAAAAAAGATAGAATTTAATCAGCATTGAAATAAAATCAGTTGACAGCAGCTGTGTGACAATCATGCGATTTGGGGAAATGGGCTTAAAGCCAGCGAGGCAGAGTCACAGTGCAAAGAAAGTTCTTTATTTTTGTTTCCTCTCTAAAATAACTTTGTTACTTTCTAAAATGTCTGCTGCCAATTGATTTATCCCCTGATAATAGGCTTAAGCTGTTCAGTTTGTCTTCTGGAAAGATATACACAAGTTGTAATAACAAAAAAATAGTGTTCCTGCCACTCATATTGAGACCTGCTGTACATCATGGGGGAGCAGGAATAAAAGGTCTGGGCTATGTTGCTCTGGGGCTCTCAGTGTTTGCCTGGGAAATGGTGGGGTGGGCTTTGCCTCTTCGTGAGGGACTACAGGGCAGGCTTGTGGAGGATATTTAGTGAGTGCTAGCAAAGTGGATCTTAAGCTGCCAAGGATATGGTGTGTTTTTTCTTTTCTGCTTTCACGGGATTTTTGTGTGTGAAACGTGTGAGAAATCCCACCTGAGCAGAACTGAAGTGGAAATGGCCTCGTGTCTGTAGCAAGGGATGCAGAGAATATCTGTTTGATTTTTGAGATCGACCTCCCTTCCTTTTCCCTTTATGAAATCTGTATGGTTTTTGGTATATTGTCATCTCTTTCATGAGGAAAAAATGTTTTTTTCCATATGAAGAAGATAGACAATGACTTTGGTAACATTTCTGCCCCTGTTTCTTGCTGCTGGTAGTGATGAGCACGGTGAGCATTGCCCAGTGTTGCACCCAACACAGGGCTTCTGACCCTGAGCTTGTGTTTGCCCAGGAAGGTTCAGACATGGTGTGGGACTCTGGAAGGTAAGAGCAAGTCTTGAGAAAATGCCAAATAAAACAGTTGCGTACCAATAAGGTACAGGTTTGTTGAGGATTACTGACCAAGAACAGAATAAAATTTACCCACTGATATTACACACCTGGGTGAAGAGCAATGAGGATGCTCTACTATAAAAGTGGTCTCAGGGACAGGGATTTTAATCCTATTGTGTGGGTGAAAAGTGTAAGGGATTGGGTAATTTGGGATTATCTGCAGAGTCACCTTACATTAATGTCAAGATACCTTAAATGGATCCATGTATTAATTTTGTTCATGCAGCTGGGCATTGCTTAGTTTGTTGTGGCTCTGCAGACCAGACAGTACCTAAAATGCTCTCAGTTTAACATCTGATGCGGGGGCTGAAACAGAAAGCTGTATTAGGAGAAAGCAGGATTGATGGGGTTTTTACCGAATTAACTTTGTGGAAAGAGTTAATTGCTGGATGTTTCATGAGAGCCATGACCTGAGCCTTTGTAGTAAGTTTTAAAACGGAATCATCTGTTACACACTTACTTGCAGGGGGAAAACACTTTGAGACTGAATCAGGAAAAGAACTAATACAGGGCTGCTGGTTTTATCAACTTTACTGAGCAAAGTTTAGAGGTAGGGTGTTAGAGTTCTGACTGGGTTTGCTGCTGTGACACCACAGAGAACGGGTCAGTTGTGCACTCATCCATGTTTTAGTGGCTTGAATGTTGTCAGTAAAGTAGCAAACTCTCTTGTCGCTCTTTGGAGAGTTCCCACCTTGCTGGTCCAGACTGTCTGTAGTCAGGTGGACACCTTAGAGGGCAAATGGAGGCCAGGAGGTTTAGTACACAGCATCAGCTTTGAAGAAAACCTTTGTATTTCTGCTTCAGAGTTTTGCGTCGTCACGCTCCCTCCTCTCACATTTTCTTCCTTGCCATCTCCCACTCCTCTTCCAGGTTTCTTATCATCACTGTACAGGCTAGCAGCTTCTTTCAGCCTTGCAGCTGAACAGGGTTTTGCTACAGCAAAAAAGAAAAAGAAAAGTACCCAAACCAAAAAGAAGAAAACCAAGTCCCAAAGCACCCAACCCAAACCCCGGGTCCTGTCCTGATGCTTGTCTCGATGCAACCAAGGCAGCTCAGTGGCCAGGAGACTGCTGAATGGCTGGAAATCACAGCTATCTTAAGTCTGTGGAGGGGCCATGTGTGCAGCTGCATCTAAAATTTTTATCACCACCACTGCAGGTGAAAGGCTTTCATTCAGCTGTGCTGGTCCAGCAAAGTCTATTTTATTTATGTGCTTCCAAGCCCTTAAAACTTCTTTTAGGGTACATCAGTAGGGAGTTAATAGAAACTTTGAAATAGGAAAAATGCCCGTGGGTTAAGCAAAGACCCAGTTGACCAACTTGAGCATAAAGCTGGTACTTAGTTGGTAGGTCATTTGCTGTGGGGGAGAGTGGAAGGTGGACTGCTGCACCACAGATAGCATTTCCCTGTGGGAAAGAAGTTGTAAACACAATTAGCAGCTCTTAATTTAGGAAGCAGCGTATGTTTTATTTTCCTTGTGTTTGTATATTCTTGCGGAAAATGCTTCCAAGTCTTGCTGCAGTTGGTTGTTGTTTTAGTATTAGCTCTGCACATTTATTTGTACCTAAGAACTGGAGGAGCACCTATATAGGCCACTATAAAAATAATCACATTTGGGCAGAGTGAAAATATTCACGGGTTTATTCTCTGTAACTTTCCTTATGAAAGCTCAGCAAACAAAAAATGCCTTCACAGAGAAGTTTGAGTGGGTTTAATATTTCTTTCATTCAAGTTCTTTTCAAGAGAAGCAGGGTTTGGGATGTGATGGGTTTTTTGTTATGGGGTTTTAAAAAAATTTTTTAATTTTTTACTTATTTTTTTTTTTTAAAAACATACCCATACTTTCTCAAAGACTAAAATATCTTAAGCACCAACATACTGCTCTACCTTGTTTCTAATAAATGGGATGATAAGGGATTTAATTCTGTGAGAATTTGTGTTTCAGAAGGTGACTTTTTAGAGCTTGTTAGAGTGAGCTCTACCTGACCCTCTCCTCTGGTTCCCATCCTTCTGCTCTGTGTTTTCCCTCAGTGGCAATACCTGAGTGTCTCAGGCATCTTGGATCAGTGGGATGGGGGAGTGAGAAGGTGGGTCTGAAATAAAAACCCAACTTGAAGACTGCATAGTTAGAAGCAAATTGTATTGATTTCTTTTTGCAGGTCTGATGGTTTTGAAAGCCACTTGCTGTGCAGCTTTAAAGCTCTTCCTGCCATATGTGCAGTCAATAAATGCCAGCAATGTGGCCAGCACTGCTCGGGAATTGATGTAGTTGTGCCTTGGAGCACCTCTGTGACTTGAAATACCCTGCAACCCACAGGGCTTGAAAGTTAAGCAGGTGTTTGGGTGGATTGGAGAATATAGGCACTGTGAAAGCTACTGTCTAAACACAAATGTTGTCCTTTTTAGCTTTCTGTTTCTTCCCAGTTTCATCAGTCTCTTTCTGGCTTTTTCCAAGCGAAGTGATTTTTTTGGCACGGTGAATGCACTGTGCGTAGTAAGAACCTTGACTTGAAATGGAGTATAAATAGAGAGGGAAAGTCTGTTCTGATTGCCATGGAGCACAAAGTACAAACACAACTCAGGAACTTTGGAAAGCCAGCTAGATTTCTATAGAGTTACTTATTTTAAATATTGTTTTTAGAGGTTGTTGAAATGCTAAGTGATATTAAATGGGAGAATTTGAATCTTGGGGCTGTCACTTTGTAGGCTCCTATTCCTGCCCTCTGGTTATTACACGGAGAAACTCTTCTGCCAAGATGCCTAATTCTTGAACAGCATCTCCACAGGTAGGAGACAGATAAGATTTGTTTCAGTATCTCATTTTCTTTCTTCCCATCCCAGTTTTGGCAGTTGCTTCTTTGCATACTTATTTTATATAGTTTTTTGGCTGATACAGAGATAATACTGATTTATTTTTTTCTCCCCCTCCCCCCCCCCTTTCTTTTATTTCCTTCTTCCCTCCCCAACCCCCTTTTACGTCCCTTCTAGCTCTAGAGAACTAACTTGTTTACTGCTAATAGCGTGGCTGATGCCAAGAAATCCTGACTCCTGGTGCATTACTGTGGGGCTGTGACGCAGGGCAGGATCACGTTCCAGATCTGGGTCTTGTTTATTTTGGATCCTTCTCGTGCTGTGGAGCAGCAACTAGTACTTGACTTCTCACACTACTCCATCAGCTCCATCTTCTGTGTCCTGGGATCCTGCCACCTCCTCGCGTGTGCCTGCCCGGTCTGCTCGCCTTCTGCTTGAACCCCCAGGGAGAGGAGGGATGGGAAGAGAGCTGAGGGATTCCTCATCATTAAAAAGCTTTACTGAGAGGCTGGCTGGTCCTTTTGTATTAGAAACCATGACTGGAGGGTTATTTTTTGTTGTGGTTTGGGTTTGTGTTTTTACTTTTTTTTCCCCCTTTTTTTTTTTCTTTTTTTTTTCTTTTTGTAGTTGTTAGAATTGCCTTTTTAAGAAAGGAGAAACAGGTCTAAGAATTGGTGATGTTACCTGAGGTTTGCAGATTCAGATCTCTGCTGCACCTGATCCAAGCTCATTTATTATTTTACAATTTAATGTTGAGATTTTTCTCTCTCTCTTTTTTCTTTTTTTCTTCTTTCTCTCCCCACCTATTTTTTTTCTCTGCATATTGCTTGCCCTGTGCAACAGATGTGAGGCTCTGATCCCACTTCCATTGAAGTCAATAGCCAAATTCCTATCGACTTCACTGACAGTGAGAGCGAGCCCCTGTCTAGGGAGTGAGGATTAGAGCTAAGTAGGAGTAAGTAAAGTACAATAAAATCAGAATATCCTACTTACTGCTTAATGCCATGAATTCTGTTTTGAAGAATTTCTGTTTTGAATCCCATGGCTTTTTATGTTGGTGAATGCCAAGAGCTGAATTCATGGGGGTGGGGAAGAGGAGGAGCTGACAAGTGTAAGAGGGTTTTGGTTTCTAGAGTTAGGGAGGGACATTGGTAGAAAGGAATGAAAAACAGTCCATGATTCCTCCATGACCCTGCAGTAAAAGGACTTCAGCTGATGGATGAGGGGCTTGGTTTGGCAGACAGGCTGCACTGGATCCACTTTTGACCGTGTCAACCAAGTGTCACTAGCTAAATCTGGAACGCTGTTGTGTATTATGGGAATATAAATAAACCCAAAAAAAGGCTCAGGAAGGGGAAAATGGTTGGACAGAATCTTAAAATAAAAAAATTCTATCTATAAAAAAAAAAGGTCGCCCCTTTCCTGTCCCCTTCTAAACACATGGCTAAAATAAAAATAATGCAAAACCAAACCAAAAAAACCCAACCCCCCAAACAAACAAACAGAAAAAATAACCCAAAAAACCCCAACATCCTAACAAGCTGAGAGAGGGGAAATGTGATTACTTTATAGATGTTTTCTTGCAGACCAACCTTCCCAAAGGCACCCAGGTCTGCTCCAGGGGGTTGTTGGTAAGATGTGGCAGAAGCTGCCTTGTCCCCATGCTGCCCCTTCCTCAGCATCCCCTGTGCCTCCCTGGGGACATGGGAGCTGCCTGTCCCTGGGGACATGCTGTGGCTCTGGGTGTCCCCACCTGCCCGGGGTGTGTTGCCATGTGAGGGGGTGTGTGGACTTGGCCCCTGCAGATAGCAGCACGGCCTTTAGCACTGCTGCCTCTCGGGGCCCCACAAGGAAGAAGAAGCTGTTATCCGGGCAGGGCAATATCACCCATCACCCGTGCTTTACAAGCAGGAAGGCTGAGGTGAAGGGTTTATTTTTGTGTGACTCAATCAGGGTGGCTCAGGAGCCCATGGTGGATGTGGAAATTCAATCTCTTGCAGAGCCCCGATCCTGTGTTTTCTCTCCCCATCCTGCAAAGCATGAGGTGATGGCTGAGGATGCTTTTCTCCTTAGGGATGTGCTTCTGGCAGGCATCTGCTGTCTCTCTGGGCAGCGTGCAAGGTGTGGCTTTGTGTTGGAAGGGGTGATGGAGGGGCTGCTGATTTTAGTGAGCAATCCAGAACTGCCAGAAAATGCAGCGACAGAGAAACAAGCCCCATTTCTGGGATTGTGAAGCAGGGTAAAGATGGCATGTGGATTTTGCTGTACCTCTTCCTTCTATCACCACTCTGCTAGGATGCTTTCTTTGCTCGCTTTTCCTTTCTTTTTCCCTTCGCTCTCTCTTTTGGCCAGGATTTTAACATATATCACAGGCTGGTAGGCTAAGAGCCTGGGACTTCCCCTCACCACACTCAAAGTCTTTGATCTTTTGCTTTGGAGGTAACATCAAAAGAATGGCTGAGAAAGACAGCCAGCGCTGTGAAGTTCAACGTTCAAGTTAATAGCTTGACTGAAGGTTGTGCTGCATTGCTGGAGCCGGAGTAAACAGAGGCGAGCACACGCATTTCCCTGGAAATGGACCCTGGTGCTGCAGGAGGCCTTCATTTGCATTTGCAATTAATCTAGGCCCTACTGAAGGGCAAGCTTCTCCTTTTATTTTGTTACTTTTAAAAAAAATTTCTCCTGCACGGGAGGCAGAAGCAGGATGGTTGGTGCAGGGAGCTGCTCTACTCGGTGGTCCTGATGGCTGGCAGTGGCCACGTCTGTACCCCTGAAGTCCTGGCCTGCATCTTGCCTGTGCTTTATCATTTCTGTATTTTTTTCTATTTTCAAAATTATTAAGCTGGAATCCGTTGGCAAACAATTACTTTTCCCCTTCTGTTAATAATAATAATAATAAAAAACACTAACTGCCCCCTGCCCAAGCATACAACAAATAGTGTGGACCTCCCCATGCCACAGACTCTTGAATTCCCTTCCTGCTTCTGTTTGAAATGCTGCTGACTTGTGTCAGTGAATAGCTGCTCCATTCATTTTTCCATTGCCATCTTCTGCTATTTTGGTGGCCTCTGTTCTGTGTATGTGTGGAGGGTTTTTGGTTTTTTTTCCTCTGCACTGCAAATAAGGTGAGGAATTCTGTCTGATTTTGCACGATGCTGTGCAGCCAGCCCCCTTTCTGCATGGCTTGGGGTATGAGGTGGAAGTTACTAGTCAGCACAGGTTACTCTCAAGTAGTTAATTTGGGGTTGGTGGTAATGCTGATGGAGTCAGAGTTTCTGATGGGCAAAACACCGAAGACTCCAGCAACTTCACTAAGTTGGCACTTGTAAATATCAGGCCAGTTCATCCACAAGTTTAAAGTCTGCAGTGTGTTTTAGTGCATGTGTATGTGGAATGATTGATGTGAGTGTTTAAACTCCATAGTAAAGTGAAACTGAAGGGCTACATTTGTTTGATAAAGATGCACCAAGGATACCTTTAGTCCCCAGGCAGAAGCATATTCTTCCTCATCCTGGAAGAAAATAAGAGACTCTGAGAAGGAGGAAAGTTAATGGCCTTAATAAACTCAGAGAGGAGGTTTAAAATAACTTCAAGGGTGAAAGCACTTTGTCCAATATGACTCCCAGCTTCTGTAAATTTACTTACAAAGGTAAGGGGAAAAAAAAAAATTAGTCACTGTATTTTTGCAAATCTTTGACCTTCTGAGCAGAGATTTGCTGTGTCTTAAATCACTCACCAGTGCAAGGGATGGGACTCACAAAGGAGCAGAGCCAGTCAGGCACTCAAGTTCTTATGGCTTCTTGGAAAGATCCTAACCTGAATACTTTGCCCTGTGGACTGAATTAACTGCTCTGAAGTGTGTGGGAGTTTAGGACATCTGTGCCCTCTCGAGGAAATGTGGAATGCTCCAGGGAGTAATGACCCTACTGGATGAGACCACAGGGCTCTTTTTGCAGGACAGTGAGGCGTGTTCATTTTTGAGTCAATTATCATTTGAGCCAATTACCCTTCAGAAGTGAGGGTGAAACATCCATCCCTGCAGAATGACAGCCTGAACCAGGTCTTGCAGGAGCTGCCAGTCTTTTCCTGGACCATTGGAAGAGGTTGTGGATGACTGCATTGATGCATTGAGGTCCTGTGTTTTTCTTTATTTCCATATTCAGGAAGCAGGAGGAGAAAATAATTATTCTGATTAAACCTATACGCAGTCAGAGAAATTTTTCTGCAATAGTTGAGCTATCCCTGATAGCTGTCCCTGCAAGTCTCCCTGGGAAGGCTCACCCAAGCAGCAGGGAGTGCAAGGTAGTGTGGGTTCCCTCTGCCCTTCAGGTATATGACCTATAGACAACAAACTATTTGCAATATGTTGCAAATCCCCATGTTGCTTATGGAAGGAGGCACTGGAGAAAAAAAAAAATTATCAGTAGGTTAGCAGCTATCCTATCATCCCACGTTGCTTAATAAGCCTGATGTTATGTGTGAGAAGTAAACTCCTTAGTGGGAGCAGCGAGCACTGTAGTGACCTTTTGTGTGCAGGTCTGTTGAGATGGAAGGTCCCTCCTGAGGCTAACGGGTTAGCTGTGTGGCATGCAGAAACACTGACTTTGACTTATTGTCTGTCCTGCACAAATACTCCTCAGTCTATTAATGCTCCCAAAAATATCTTTCGAAACATGTTTTTTGTTTTTTTTTCTCCCTCTCTGATTCTACCTAGGATGAATTTGACTTGGAAATAGAACAGGAATGCTGTGTCGTGATTTTTAAAATAAATAAGCTATTGCTATGAAAGGGAGCTCATTGATCCTTACTTGCTTCATTTTTAATTACCCTTACATCCAGTCATCCTACCTCGTTTTTAAAAACAAAAACACCTCTCAAAACCCCACCAGACAGCTAACACGGTTTGTTGTGTCCCTCCCCGCTCCTGTCTCTTCAACCTCAAGAACTTATAAAATATATGTGTCCACAATAAGATTATAAAATGTTGTAAGACTGGAGCCTTTGCTTTCCCGGCTGTTCAGTAAATAGGTTGGTGTCTCTTGGATGTGCCCTGAGGCTCTGAAACCCGAGGCCTGCCCACATCTTGAGTTCTACTTTCCTCCTTGCAAAGTGCCTCTGGCTAGTGGAGCTGTCGATGCAGCCCCTTCCACCCCTTCTCCCCCCTCCTCCGACCTGCTAAGAAAAAGCTTTTTTTTTTTTTTTTAAAAAAAAAGACAACTGTAATAAACCTCGAATACCTACTATTTTTTTATCAGTTGCAAGGAAGGCTGAAACCTAAAATATTTATTTGACACTTGAGGGTCCAGGACCCTTAGAGCAGGTGTGTAGAAGCTTGGGTGCTGCTGGTTTGTCCATGGTTCTCCCAGTAGGCTTATGGGGGGCTGGTGTGTGCCCCCAGTCTTTGCCCAAGCTGCTGCAGGGACCTCCCTGTCCCCTCGGGGTCCTTGGCTTTCAGAGAGCAACCCCTAGGCGAGTGTGGTTTTTTTTTTTTTTTTTTTTTTGTAGGTTGTCTCCTGGGTGGTCCAGGGCTGGGCTGTCATCTCCTAGAGCCTCTCCCCAGGGATTCCTGCCCTCTCCTCCTGCACAGGCTTGTTGCAGCCTCAGCTCTCACTCTCCTGCAAAAGCAAAGAGTGAGCTTGTGCCCACCTCCCAGGATTTAGTACTAAACAGGATACCCTGTGCTGGCTTCTGGAGGATGAGCTGTTCCTCATCCCCCTTTTGTCTACTCCTGGGGATGCCCTGTGTTGCAAGTCATTGAAGCTGAGTGGGGGCCATCAGTGAGGTGTTTGCTGCCGGGCTGCTGCAGAAAAGCATCCCTCACCTCCAAAACAAACCTCTTCAACAACCACAAGTATTGGGTGGGGCAGAGTCCCTCCAGGACATGAGCTATTGCAGAGCTGCTGATACCCTTCTCCCTGGGACAGAGGACCCCTCCTAGCCAGCATTTCTATACAGACTTTTTTTAATTAATTTTTTTTTTCTCCTGCCTCTCTTCCCCCTGTGCTTCCAGAGGAAAAATGCAGGCTCATGCATATTGTATGTTTCCCTGTGCAGAACATAGTAAGTTTTTTTTTTTCTTTTTCCTGTAGATAATGGAACAGTGTGTAATTTCAGTCTTTAAAAAAGTGGGGTTTGCTTTTTTTTTCCCCACTCAGTTCATTGAAACCAAATGGATTATTTGGTGTTAGTGTATTTTGCTGTGTGACTTCTGTTTCTTGTTCCTTTAGCTCAGGGAATAGATATGCCAGTATAGCTGCTCTGACTGAAGAAAATTTCCATCTCTAAATTAGGAAAGAAGAACTTTTATCCAAAACTTTCAGTAATATATGGTGCAAATATTTCCCCTTAAAATATGCTAATTCAACAGAAGTTGCTTGAATTTGGTGCATAACCTACCCTTACTTGAAAATTCAAAATGCCTTTCAAGTGCCACACCATTATTTCAACTGCACAGGAATTGGACTTACTTTCACTGGAGAACCTTTCTAATCAAGAAAATAATTCACAGTGCTCTCAATTCTGGACCATATTTGCTGTAGATACACATGATGTGACATCTCCTTTAAGAAAGAAAGAAAGGAGGGGGGGGAAAAAAAAAAAAGTGCAAACATTTTGTTTGTTCCTGAGGAAAAGTTTATGTGGCTGATGATTCAACTAAGAATATTTTTAAAATGCTTCATTTAAATACCATAAATGCATATTACATTGTCTTAGCCATTCTGGAGGAAACCAGAAAATAAATACAAAGGGTGGCTGCCCAGGAACAAGAGGTGACAGCACAGATTTAGTTGAATACTTCATTTGTTTGGTTTTGCTTTCATCCCAAATGATTCACTTAGTCCTCTGTCTAAATATAATTCTTCCTACTTAACCAGGAGTCATCTTTGCCTCTGGCCAGACAGGGTGTCTTTTCCGTGGGTATCTGAAGGCAAACCTTCATCTTGTCCTCTTCTGATGGACAATTGAGACATCCAGCTTGCTTTTGGAAGGAAAATGGATGCAAGCAGTCTTGCTGGCCCCACGGACTAACTCCTTTGGAGAAGCAAATAGGAGGATTATTGATAGGGGAAACAACTGGTGCTGAGTCCTGGGAGGGAATGTTTCTTTCCCAGCTCTCTAGGAGGGATTTGGAAAGAGTCGTAATCCTGGGTTAGGAGTAATTTGTTACAGCAAGATGATACTTGAGTGGCAGGAGGATTCTGGCAGAGGCAGCAAGAGGGTTTTATTCAGAGGAGTAGCTGGTCTTGCAGAAGGTCAGCCTGACACAAATCCTACCCCAGCCCACAAGTTTTGTTTCTCAGCCAGCACAATTAGCTGAGGGGACTCTCGACCTCTTTTACATCTTTCAAAGACATCTCCATGCATCTGAGCTAAAAGATAACGGTGAGGAATGTGGACCAGGATATGATGCAGTGGAAGGTTTTTTTTGGTTTTTCATTGTTTTTTTTTTTCCCTCCAAAGCAGGCTTTCTGAAAAACAAAATAACCTCAACAGCAACCTTCCCAGCTTCTCGTAGGAGGTCAGAATATTGCTGGCTTCAGTGTTATCTCTAGGACATTTTCCTGAGGTTGCCTTTAGGTTACATTTTTGAGTTAACTTTTGGAGTTTGTTTTAAAAAAAACAAAAACCAGACAAAAGTTACCAGCCCTGGGGAAAGAGAATTTTGCAAGTTCTTGGTTTTCACGAGGGCCTGAAACCCTTGGAGCCATCTATTCTGCAGTAACCCCTTGCTGCATCGAAGACCCAATGGCACATGGAAACCACAAGGGAGGCGACAGGAAATTCAATATGAAATTTGCTGGGTTTACTAGAGTTGCCCAGAATTGCTACATCAACAGGAATTTTTGTGGTAGTGATTCGAGTCATGAGTTTCACTTACCCAACAGCAGGAGAAAAGATGACTTTCAGTAAAACCCTGCTAGGTGACATTACAGTAAGAAGCAAACAGCTGAATTCTTCTATAGCACCTTTTTGCCAGGATACCAGTCATGTTCACAGGTACTTAGCAAGATCTTAGATGAGAATTTGTCAAAGAGTTAAGAAAAAACAAACCCAGCCCGGGGGGGATGCATCTCACCAGGCATCCTTCTTCTGTCTTGCCCTTGTCTGGTGTCTGCTGGTTTCTGATAGCTGGAGGTGTGGAATCAACCCTCTTTTGGCTCAGATTTTGTAAACTGTGGCTTCTTAACTGGCATGGCTCCTCACAGAAAGTGTGTGACAAACCACTGCTACTTGGTCTGGTGGAAATATGGCATGGTGCTGCCTTGCTGAGGGCCACTGCTGTGCTGCCAGCCTGCCCTGCAGCTGGCCCTGGTCCTCCTCCTTCTCCTTCTCCATCCCTCTGCCCTGGAAGAAACCAAATTAGACTTGTGTTTTATTCCTACAAATAGAAAACACTTGAGAGAACAGATTGGGCATCTACCCATCTCTGATGATAGTAACAGATGAGAAAGGCAGGGAGGACTAATGCAGGACAGAGGTACACAAAGATAAGCTTCTGTCTGTCTGCATTTTTTTCTTCAGACACACACACACAGTGGAAAATGGTGCCAGTTCCACAGCCATTTTGCATCCTGGCCATGTGTGGAGATGACTTTCCTGATGGCCTTTACCACCAGGGTATGGAAGGTGTCTGCTTAATGTTTCTTGTAATTAAGAAGCATGTTAACTCCTGCTTCAGACTCCAGGTGGTGGAAGTGAGGGGAAGATGGGGGGCGAGTTCTGGAGAGACCCTTTTACTTCTCATGCCACCACACTGTCCTGTGTCACCGATCCATGCAGTGGAGCGAGAAGGGAGCAGGACAAAGCAGACATGTTCTGCAGTATGAAAGCAGAACCAGGCTGGACCACTGAGCTCTGTTGTTTTGGTTTGCTTTGGTTTATTTGGAATTTTTTTTTTTTTTTAAAAGGTAGTTGCAAAGCTTAAAGTTAGAGTACCTCCTTTACAAATGGAGTTATGCTCTTAACAGAGTTGGAAAGTTTTAAGGGAGGCAAGGTTCCCCTGGAGCAGCCCTTCTGATACAATGGAGGTAGTTCAGTGCTGTGATCTCTGTCTCTAACGTGCTGTCAGATATTTTTACTGTCTTTATTTAATGGGGAGGAAAGGAATTATATTTTATAGACCATAAAATGCATTCTTGGACTTTGTGCAAACACTAGTTACCAATCGTTCTCTCTCTCTCTGGGAGATTGCCAGGAAGAGGAATTAAACATGGGTCTGTACATAAGTTGTTTGGTGAGTCTTGGAGGCTGGTTTAGCTTTGAGTCTAAACAAGCTGCATCTACAGAATGACTTTGCTGAGATTTCATGACCCATTCTTTTTCTAATGGAAATTCTATGCTTGAATGGAACAAAATAATTTTCAGAGAAAATCTAAGGAAAGTATTTTACAGATTAAGAAGGTTTTTCTTTGTTGGTTTAAATTAAGTAGATAAAATGTTGGTTCTTGTTCCTTGACTGAAATTATGCTTTTATTTGTGCCTTTCTTTTGGAACTATGCTTCGTAGACATCCGAATAGTACTCAGCCAGCCTGCTGATTTGTGCTGTGAGAGCTGTGGAGGATTTTCAAATTAAATGTGAAAAAATTAATGGTGCTTTCCCAAGCTCCACCCAGGATCAAGAAACACTGCTTTCAGTTGTTTTGCTGAGATACCATGTGAACTACAGAAAGTAATGCTGTGCTTCTGTGTCACATGAACACTCTTCCTCTTGTAAAGTTGAAAAATTATTTTTAATTCCCGCAGTATCTGATTAGCCTTCTTCACTCTCAGTATCAATATCCTAGAACTCAACTGTAGGGTAAAAATCTCACATTCATTAGAGAAAAAACCTGTTTTACTTAAGTGTTTCAATAGAACTGATGGCAAGAATGCTTTTTATCTGTGTCAGAATGAACAAATAATTAGCTGAATTTGCTTGAACTTTCATCAGCAATAATTTTAGGGAAGCTTCTGGTTGTTCTCTTCAGCTCTCTCTCATGGCAGCCTCCTCTGTGTCCTTGTCTCTTTGTATAGAAAAATTGTTTAAGTAGGAGTGAAGTGTGGCAGAAGTAGGGGAATGGTGGCTGTTATACTGCATCTCATCTGGGATGTGGGAGAAGGGCTGTGTGGATGGGGAGGGCATAGAGCTCAGTGGTTAGGTCAGGAGAAAGCAACCGATGTGGTGCTTTGGGGATGTTCCTCCTTCTCCACTGAGTCTGACTGCTCACCCAAGAGGGAGATGCAATTGTTGAGGTGTCCGTGGGGCTCAAACTATTTTTCTGTGCCTTGTTCTACCTCAAAGCAAGCATTCTCTTTGCCTCTTGCCTTTAGATTGCTCTATGCCTTCAGTGAGGCTATTCCAGAGAGCAGGATTTATGCTTTCAGGCATCCCCCCTTTGAGATTATCTTGAACTGATTAATCACTAATTTTATTTTTTTTTTTTTTTTTTTTTATTAAAGTAGGCAACTCAAGGCCCCCACTTCAGGGACTCTTGCGTATTATTGGAAAGGCTGGAGACAAGGTCATTCAAGTTCTCAATAATGGGGAAATTCAAGGCACTAGAAGTGTCTTGTTCAGGAATATATATCACAAGATGGTTTGGCTGATATCACTGTTGGTGAATAAATGGCATTTTAAATTGGGAAGAGGACTTAATGCCATATGCACATTTGTCTGTGCAGGTACACAACACTCACCAGTTCCTTTTTGCAGTGTTCCAGTAGATTAAGAAATTGTTTGTTTGTTTTCAGAGCAGAGATATGTGATAAATACTTCTGTGTTTTAGAATGCCATGATTTGTTTTCTTGAATGCTGTGAGGAAATCTTTTGTGTGGAAAGGATCAATCTAGTTGAATGAGCCTTGTTGCTCTCATTTTGAGCAACTCCCTTGTGCCTTGTCATGGTACATTACATATTCTGTAGAAGGGCTGAACATTGTGGGTGGTGTCTATTACTTCTCATACAAAAAATTCCAAACATTGTGGATCTGCAAGAAATAGGCTCATTTAAAATTCCTTCAGCAATCTCCTTCAGTTATTTAAAATAAATCCTTCTGAATCTGATCTACAAACAAGGTGTTAACTGAAGACCAAAAATATGGGGCTGAGGTAAATTAAGGGATAGAGCAGAAGGTGAGGGTCCACTTTAGAATCCTTAGAGGCCTTGCCTTCTGACTTAAGTGAGAACACTAGGAGCCTGCAGACCTTTCTGTGTAGGTACCAAGATGGGAATATTCCAGTTTTATTGCCCGCAGAGAGCAATTACAGTCTCACTAAGCTCCGTCTTCACTCATACCACTTTCCCCACAAATCTCAGCCCTCCCCTCATCATCACACTCTCCTGTGTTAGTACTGGATTATATATGGTTAAAATTTGTCAGGATGCCCCCTCTCAGAAGAGCTACTAACTAAATATTGGAGAAACTCCTGAGCCTCAAAGATGATGTCCAGGTGCATACCTCCAGGTGCATCCTTCTGCAGCACTGACCAAGAGAAAGACTAACAGCAAAACTAGGATCAGGGATATTTCCACTTACATGGTATGTTGAGATCCAGGGAGAGAAGCAGACTGTGAAGGTGGGGATGTGGTGCCATAGTTAGGGGAGGAGGCATTTTGGAGGCCTGTGGCATCAAGCTTTTTCCTGGAGCTCTGTTCCTGCTGTTTCAGTTCCTGGGAGCTAATAAGCTAACCAGCTGCAGGAAACATGAGATGGAAAGTGTTGTGCAGCTTCCCTCTCTTTAAAAATATGACTTCTTAAAAAAATTGAATTCATGTATTTATATGCTGTGGGACATCACTCTTAGAGTTTCCAGCAGTGAAAACAATAACATGACAAGGGAGTGGGTCCAGGTTGAACACTGGTGCAGGAAACACCTGTGAGTTCTGTGCCATCCCTTCCATCATACTGCTCTGAGTCCAGCCCAGGTGTGGAGGGTGCCTGCTGGCTGTGAGTAAGACTTTCCACCATACTCCTCTAGTCTTGGATGTGAATTTTAGCTCCTTTTGACTAACTTTGCTATGAATTATTGGGAAAGATGTTTGTTTGCCCGGCTGGTGCCCAGGAAGGCAGCTGCTTTGGGTTGTGTTTGGAGGTGGGTGGGTGTTCAGAGCTGATTTCAGTGGGTCTGCCTTTAGAAGACCTGGTTGCAGAAGAGAGGTGTGGATATGTGATGCTCATAGGAGTGGAGAGTAGATTTTTCTTTTTTTCCTGTTCCCATTCTACAGAGAAAATCTGGGCTGTTCAAATTATTTGCCTTTTCCCTTGTGCTGACAATTTAACAGCCTTTTTGAAAGCTTTGGTTTCTCTCAAGTATGCTCACCCCATACGTGTTTTAATTTTTCTGCAGAGGCCTGGAGCTTGACAATTATTTTGCTTAAGCTCTCTGAGACTTGCCATAAAACTTTTAAAAAAAACCCCAAAAAACAACACACACACATGCTAATGATCCCCATCAGATCATATTGTTAAAAAGGGAATAAAATACTTAGGCTAAGATGACATTATTTTAAAAAATGTTAAAAGCAGGCCAGCAGAGCTTATTTCAACAGTCTTGCTCTGAAATAATTTTCACAGATTTGTTAAGAGTTAATTTGTTGAAAAGTTCAATGTTTGTACAGGCAAGTCCTAATTTCCACACTGAGACACAGGAGCAGAAGAGTGAGCGTGTGTCCAGCATTTGCAGAAGCAGGATGGTGAGAACTTCCCTCTCTCCAGCCCTTCCCCCCTGCCCCGGTGCAGGAATGTAAAAGCAGTGTCAGAAGGCTGGGAAAGTCGGCTTTGGATTTTTGTGGACTCCTTGCAAATCAGAGGAACTGTCTGGCTCAAATCTGCATTTAGGGCCGAGAAAAGAGGATTTCCTGCTATTTAGTTGCTCGAGGAAGGAAAGGATTTACCTCTCCACTGTAACAGGACTTAATTTTTCTCCTCTTTAATAAGAATATCACAGCATAGGGCAGCAGTAGTAAACCTGCAAAAGCAATTGTGCCTCTCCCCCCTCTTCCTTCATCCTCCTCGTGCAGTGATGCAGCTCTCCCCTGCCCAAGCATCCTCTTATCCCAATTCCCAGCCCTGTCCATGGCTTGGCATCTCCTTCCACATGGTGAAAGAGAGAGTTGTGGAGGGGGTGGCTGCTGCGACGTCGCTCCCTCGGACGGCTGCCTCGCTCTGCCCACCATCTGGATCCAGTTAGCTCGCTCGGCAGTAGGGCTGAGTCTCATTTCCTCCAACCAGTAATGTTATATAGGCAGTGATCCTGTTCTGCCCTAACATAATTGAAAATTATGTGTATTGTAGACTTGCAGCGCTGAAATGTAGACTCGTAAAAATCTGTGGCTCAGGTAGCCTGTGGAGATTGAATTTGGCACACAATGAAGCTTTTATGTAAAGTAAGAATTATAAGCCACCACATCAATATTGTGTTACAGGCATGACAATTCTTGGATGAAGAGGCCTTGAGTCAGGCTCGTCACCTTAAACAATGCTAATATTTCATATTTTATCAACAGGGCTGGCATTTTGAAGCCAGAAAACTGAACTTTTTTTTTTTTTTTTTTTTTTTTTTTTTTACACAGGCATTGGCTGTGGGCTCTGTCCCTCTCTGTTTATCTGGCAGACAGAACATCTCACCCTTGGAGGGGCTGGGATGCTGCTCTGGAGTCAGGCCACTTGGTAAAGCTGGTGGAAGTTGTTTTATGGATCCTTGTGCATTACTGCTTTCCATAGGGACTGTTACTTTATTTTATTTTTTATCTGGTGGTGGAAATAGAAGCTAACTGTGTGTGTGCATGTGTGCAAAACTGAGCCCTCTGGATTTGGACCATTCCTGCTGGGCTCCATGTGCATGTCCAAGGGGAGAACCAGCTTTGGCTGCATTTTAGCCTTTGCACTCTTAAGACTTCTTGAATCTTCTTTGGAAGGGGCAGGTTAGAAAAGGACTTCAGTAGAGTCCAAACTAAAGTTTTTAAAAGCAGAAAAACAAAGCAGCAGTAAGATCTTCTGAAACTTTCAGCTTGCACTTGGACTGCTGATCCTGGTGTGGGAGCATCTGTGCTGAAAGTATGGGCTCTTGTGAGATCAAGGTCAAACAGCAACAACTGTACCTTCTTTCTCTGTTTCTTCTAAGGAAATTTATTGCCTGTAAAAAGCAACCGAACTGACAGTCCTGAAGGCTTCGTAATTCTGCAGTCCTTACAGACTGAATGGGGTCTGATGCAAGCTTGCTCCCGCTGCCCAGTCAGGGCTTCTCTTGGGGCAGTTTCAGAGAAGCCCACAGGCTTCTTGGCCTGTTTTTTAGGACAGCTGCTGACCTGAGCTCTTTTATAGGTTGTCATGGTTGTAGGAATATTCCAGGGTTCTCATGACCACGGAGTGGTCATGGAAAAATGAGGGTGGTTGGTTTATTTTGGTGGGTAAAAGTCTAGTGGCTGCTTCCTGAAATGCCACCAGTTGAGCTGGCAGTTTCTTCCAAGTGCTTTATGTAGCAGTAGTTTCTTACTCAGAAATGGTTGCACAGATCTGTGTACCATGAGGAACATGTCCTTTGTGGACGCTTTCCTTGGAAGAAGGGAAAAATACTTCACTAGCTGGCTTCAAAGCCTAGGGAATCTGATAACAGCTGCAACCCATCAGGAACCCTTCTGCAAATTCTTATGCCCCCTTATGTGGCAATGTTACAGTCACTGTCTAAGACAACTGATGGTCTTCTAAAACTTCATCTGTTGACTTATTTAATAGTGCCATCCACAAATCTGAAATGTATCAGATTTCCCCTCAAGTTAAAAAGCTCTCACACAGCTTAGGTTTTGGGTTAATTTTCTGTGCACTTGGGTTGCATTTTTTAAGCACTTTTTGGAAACCACAAAGGGTTAGAAAGTTACTTTAACATCATCTCAACTTTAGAATTTATGTTGTGGTCACCTATATTGAAGAGGAGGGATTTGATACAAGAGATCAAGTATCTGGAGGCTTACAATCAAGTTGTAAGAGTTGGAAATGTCGCTTATAGGAGACTAGTTCTGGTTTGTTTGGGTTTTATTTCTTGTTTTTAAGAAGTGCTGAAACATTCTGGTCCACATTGCACAAGTCCCAAATGTGAAGATGAATAAAAACAAGACTTCTTGGAACTTGAGGAACTTGTATGGGGCACAAATCCAGAGTATGGGTTTGTTTATTTGCATTCCAGTAGCTCAGAAATCTCAGGCCCTCCAAGCGATGGGAATTGGTAATGCATCCTCCTGCTGATTCCTGCTTTTGGTCACCTCGGTGCCCAGGGTCTTGCAGCAAACAGGACTTGCATGCTAGCAAATGTTTTGCATACGTGAGCAAATGTGATAGTGATGTGCTGAAAGCATGGAACCAGATCTCCTTCCTTCCTTCATGGACATTTAGATACAGCTTCCGTTCTTCGCCTGGGGTGACTCTCCTTCAAGATTACTCTTTACCCATTTTTTTTTTTTTTTTTTTTAAAGATAACTATTTCTCTAGATATTTTCTAGGAATAGATCTGTTAGGTCAACTAGAGCCTAGTGCTAAATAGGATCTTCTGCAGTGGCCTGGTCTATGTGTACAGCTGCTTTTCTTAGTTCTGGGAGGGGCCTAAAGGTATGTGGCAGTACACATTTCTTCCAGCATGAAGCAGGGATTTTAGAGATCACACATTAACCAGTATGCCTGATTGGCACAGCACGGGACCACATGGGGAGAAAAGCTTGGGCTGAAATTGTACTTAGATGCACTGCAGAGGAGTATTTGGGTCAACTAATTTATCTCTGGGGCTGCTTTTGTCAGAATGGAGCACTTCTGATGCATCAGTCTTGGTATCAGCTCAAGACTTCGCCTGTTTGGTGTAAGCCTTAAGTTCTACTGTGTGATCCATCTGGAGTGCACAGCTCCTCCAGTGAGTTTAGTGAGAAGACATGCATGCCCAAGAGCAGGAGGTTCAGTTGATATTTGATGCTGGCTAAATCTATGGGAATGTTCTGCTTCTCCATGAAATGTAGTTAATTTTTTTTTTTTTTTCCCTTCAAAACCCCCCCCTCTTATGCTGCAGCCTCACTGCCTGTGTGTATTCACCCTATCTGCTGAATGCCATACAGAAGTTGTGGCTATCCCCCATGCCTGGCCAGCACAGCTGAACCTGAGTGCACCAGTCTCTACTCTTGGACATCATTAACAGTAGAGCTTGTTAATTTTGGCCTTGCAATTGACTAAGTTCACATGGTGCAAGTTCCTTAAGGGTGCTCTGATAGAAGAATTCCTCCTGGTGATAATGATCAAGAAGAAAATAATCCATGGTGTCTTCCAGAAATGGTGAAAAGTAGAGAATATAAAGTCTAAGACCCAGCAGTATTGGGTCTTTTTGGGTAGACCTCTGCCTTTAGCATTTGTACTGAGCTGGGCATCTGAAGGAGCTGACATGGTGCATTTGTTGAAAGAAGGTGGAGAAATGACCCATGAAATAACGAGATCATATTTTTGACACACAATACTACATGCTTTTGCTCTTCTGAGACTGATAATCCACATTTCCCTCCCTTGTCCAATCCTCTCCACATTTTTTGCTCTTTTGTTCTGTATGGATTTCATTCTTCTTCTAGACTTGCTATGATTAATAAAATCAATGTAATAATGTCTTTGCAATTTATGACATTTTATTATCCCTGAATAATAATCTGATGGTATAAAGCTGTTAGTGTTCTGCACAGATTTTGTCTCCACAAACATGCAAAGTTGTCTTAATTTTTGTTTCAGTTCCTTGCATAAGTTTTAATTTATATCTTTTTATCCATGTTACTTAAAATTTGGGTTTTTTTGTTTGATTGGTTTTTGGTTTTGTTTGTTTTGTTTTGTTTCTTTTCTGAACTCATTTTTCTTTCCCCATTTTTGTTTCCTCCATCCAGTATCTGCAGATGAAATGGCCACTGCTTGATGTTCAGGCAGGGAGCCTTCAGAGTAGACAAGCCCTCAAGGATGCTAGGTCTCCATCTCCAGCACACATTGTTGTAAGTAAACACAGAAACATGTTTTTCTTTTGTGTTTGTTTTTGGGTTCCCCCTCTTTTTAAAAAAAAAAAAAAAAAAAAAAAAAGGCATTTGACATTAATGGCATTGGTTGTCATCAGTTTTCTTTTAAACAAACCAAAGATAAATGCTTCAAACCAAACAAAACCAATAATGAGCTCATGGTAAAAGAAGGGAATACATTTGATATTGCTGGGCTTCTTATAAAATTATCATTCATGTGCCTTGTAGGAGAGCAGAGTTGAAAATCCTGTAAATTTACAAACTGCAGCATTACTTAGTGGCAGTAAAGTCTGATCAGACTGGTTTAGATGTCTGATAATGTTGAACTGAAGAGGATGAAGAGACACTTTTGGTAAACATGAAAAAAAAAAAAAAAGCCTGTTTTACAGCCTTAAAAGCAAAAATAAAAATCTGTTCTTATTGCAAAATCGTGAAAGAAAGTTTGTCAGAGTTGGTCAGTATTTTACCTGAGTGAAACCTCAACAGAGCACATCCCTTTGTGCTGTGACAATTCCTCATTTAGCATAAAAAGTGTTACCAGATGTGAACTACTTGCTTGCAAAACATAAAGTATATGCTTCTCTTTATAATAAGTAACATTGCTTAAAAAAAGGTTTTTAAAGTTTTAAAAATTAAATTATTGGTTAAATTTTCTTACTTCTATTGTAAAAAAAAAATATTTGATTTCACATGTTCAGTTCAAATTTGTCTGGCAAGTTTATCTCTGGAGAAGGTGGCATGTAGTGGCTTAGATTAGAATGTGTCTTCTGAAATACTTTATGATAAAGGTTTGGGTTTTGTTTGTTGTTTTTTTAAAAAAAAAGGCTACTTCTTTATGACCAATGGATAGCACAGGGAATCCCAGGAAAAGAAACATTGCTTGTTCTGCTGGGTTTTCTTTGTTTTTGTTTTTTTTGTAATACAGTGTAAAGTTGATGTAGCCAGTAGATCACCTAAGGCACCCATTTGTTTTGTTAGAAATCTAAAATCATACTACAGTTTTTTGATGATGCTTCTTATTCCATTGTTGTCTCTTTAATTTGAAGTTGCAGCCCTTTGTGTCTTTTTTTATTTATTTATTTAAAACAAAATATAGTTTCCTATCTCCTAGAGTCTGTCACTTCTAAACCAGCCCTCAGTGCAGCAGTGAGCAATGGGCACAGGTTTGCTATATCCTAGTCAATACCTATTGCTGGTTGTTCCCTTTTTCAGAATGACTTTTCTGTTCCTTCCCACCCACTTGGGCCAGCACTGGATAAAGAGATCAGAAAAGATGTTTGGCTGCTTGTTTAGAAATCTACATCCATCAAAACCTTCCATCATCTTAATAAGAAATAAACCAAAGTAACTTCCTTATTTTAATTCCTTTTTAACTGCTTTGCCCAAGTAGCTGTACTGGGGGATGGCAGTGTTCCCAGGCTCTGGGGCAAGTTGGGCTTGCAGGAGAGGTGATGCTGAGGGAGCAGGAGGTTTCTCATGGCTGGGTGCAACCTGGGAAGTCAGGCTGGGTTTGGTGGTGGCTTTGTGGGAGATAACCTGAGCTTCACAGTGCTGAGCATCCTCTGTCCCTGAAGCCTCCTGCACACAGGAGAACGTGTAGTTGCCTTTAAAAGCCAAAGCAGATCATTGTGTCAAGGAGCTGGTTGGGGTCCTGGCTCTCCTAACCCTGCCCAGCCCCTTCACATGGGTGAGATGGAGGCAAGTGGACAACAAAAAAAAAGCCCCCAGATGAAAACTGATGGTAATTTTGGAAAATAAAGAAAAACCTGTTTCCAGGGAGGCTGAAGTTGATCTGCCTTG
The DNA here is from genome assembly GCA_038090715.1 of Florisuga fusca. Taxonomy (NCBI): domain Eukaryota; kingdom Metazoa; phylum Chordata; class Aves; order Apodiformes; family Trochilidae; genus Florisuga; species Florisuga fusca. Next base: position 1,589,848 of record JAAWXA010000010.1, on the reverse strand, counting down.
TGTTTTGCCCATTTATGGGGTTCTTACGGGTCTCTTTAAAAGCTGTCTCACTCTGCTATTCAATAAAAAGCATATTTACCATAGCAACCACTTAGGCGGTGAGGAACATATACTACCTCCGAGATGGAGGCCACCTTCCAAAAGAGCCACAGCTGGCATTTGTAATGTGATCTTTTGTGCTACTTACAATATTGGAGGAGGGAGGGAGGGAGCAAGGGGGGGGAGCAGTGGGGTTTTTGGGAAGGGAGGTGTGTGCTGCAAGATTTAATGTTTATTTCTAGCAGCAAACTGTTTTGCCTTGTTCTGCTAAAATAAATAAATAAGGTGCAGCTTTTTCCACACTTTTTCCTGGCATCCACCCCAGGCTATGTTCTCTCTGTGGAGCAAAAATGGTCTTATTTTTTGGTAAATAAAGTTAGGCTAAGTAGCGGCTTTTGGGGGAGATGTAGCGGCTGCCGATACCAGTTGGCCTGGGATGTGTCAGACTTCCCTGGTGTCCTTTTTTGTCCCTGTTTTGCCTGCCCACAGCACCTGGGACCTAGCCTTTCTTGCACGAGGCTCTACACCCAGTTCTGTATACAAGAAAAAGGGATTAATCTTTTTAGGGAACAATGAGGCATGCTGATGTTTCAGTGCAAGCGCGATGTGTAGTGCATAGGCGTAGAAACTGGTTCTCCACCCACCTTGCTGTGTCTTGTCTACTTTCCAAGTTTTACCCATGACAGTTTTTCATCTTGAAGTCAGTTGTGTTGCCCTGAAGATCTATAGGAAAATGCTAACACCTGCAAATCATTTCTTATCTGTCCCCTATCTCTGAAATCAAGATTTGAGGCTAATCTTTATAGCTGGATTAAAGAGAGGAGAGGGTGTGTTCTTTTTTTTTGTTTTCTTCATTTTTTTTTTTCTTCTTCTTCCTTTTCCCTTTCCATTTTCTTTTTTAATATTCTTGCTTCTCAGTCTTTGGCTCTCACTGCCATGAGCTCTGTCAGGCCTGCAGCCCTTATGCCCAGCTCCAGTGAAGCTCCCTTTGGCTTCAGCATGGTTTTTTAGCTTAATGACTCAGGGTTGCAGAACGTGGCTGTCTGTAATGTCTTAAGTAAAGTCTGTACTATTTGTCAGCCATCCTCCTTTCAGATTTGTTTAAGAACATTAAGTTAAGACTACAAAAATTGAAGCAAAAGACCAGCATGAATAATTTGGCTGGATTGCCCCCAGTGCTGAGGGCTGGGTTAATGCTGCTTTTCATGGTGCTCAAGAGAGTCTCCAAGGCCCATAATGAGAAACAGAATATTAAACTGAAATTATGTTCAGCATGTCTTGAGAGGAAGGTACAGCATGAGGCTCCATTTAAGACCGATGCATTTATTTGCATTTAGGTGCTTCACTCATCTTATAAGACTTGCATCTTGCTCTGGCAGAGTCATGCTGCTTATCTGTGTCCAAAGGTGAAAGAAAACTGTGGGAAAAATTGTTTTAATAGTATGCTATTAAGCTTGCTAGGTCAAAATTTGAATTCAGCTTGTGGATAGTACTATTATGAGGCTGTAATTTTTTTTATTTTGATTTTTTTGATGGTTTTTATGGTTATTTCCCCCCTTTATTCTGACCTTCAATTTCACTGAAGGTATTAAGACTTTGTAAATCAGTTTTAGCAGGAAGGTTTTGGGTGTAAAGCCGACCCCAGCTGGGTGCCTTGCATGCTTCTTGAAGCAGGGCAGGGTGCTAATTGTTCTGAAATGCCATATTCAACATGCACCTGACCTGCTCCATGCATGTGCACAGAGTGGTGTTAAGGTGAGATTTAGGTTCCCTAAGAGTGGGATCCTCACATGGAAGTTTTGTGGTGCAGCATGGACAGGTCAGTGAAAACTAATGTGGTAGGTCTGCTCAGGGATCTCCAGAGTCTGCTTGCTAGAGAAAACAAGCCTCTTTAAAACAGTTTTGATGTATGCATCCATTTCTACAACTTTAGGCAAAAGCCAGTGCAGTTCTTCTCTGTTCTCAGCTAAGTAAATATTCTGACTCAATCACACCATGCTCTGGGCAGGAGTATGGGTGAAAGACCAGTCCCAGGGTCCTGTCTCCTGCTATCTCAGCTGTACAGAGATTTGCTTTTAGCTTCCTTTGTACCAGGCAAAAATGTTCTGAACCCAAAATGGTAGTGGTTTGGTACAGTATATTTCTTACAAAATAGTTAAAGGTTGAAAAAATTCCTGCATTTTCTTCTGCAGGGAGGCCTTTTGAAGTAAATGTAATGTTAGCTTGGGGGAGGACTTCTAGTACTATTTGGCCTGGGTTTTCTAATATGTAATGAACACAGCCATAAAGTAAACTGAATCCCCAAGAACAAAGAATCACTGTGTGGTAGTGTATCTTAATTTTTTTTTTTTTTTTTTTTTTTTTTTTTTTTTTTTTTTTTTTTTGAGGTAAAAATGTGTTTTCAAAACATAATATGACAAGCAGCAAAACTGAAGGCAAAACCATCTGAAATGCCTCTTTCACATGCATGGACAGTGAGTGTCTGGGGCCGCTGGGCAGTTTGGGAGGGATCAGGAGTTGTTTCCCAGAGCGGTTGGAGTTGAAGCTGCGCAGTCTGCCCTGCCTGCTCCCTGGTTCCTCTGTCTCATGTGGTTTACACTTACGTACTTTGAAAGAAAAGACAAATACCAACAAGTAATCATGAGGTTTGTCTTAGTTTTAAACATTTGCTTATAGTGTCCCTCACACAGACAAGAAGTGGGGTTGTTCCAGATGTACACGCAGTCCTGTACGTATGAGACTGTCTGGAACACCTTGCAACTTCCACTCTCAGTGCCCCAAGAGGGCTTTTAAAGCTCTTGCTTTCTTTGACTTTAATATTTTGTTATAGAGAGTCTGCTCTTTCTCTGCAGTCTCTTGAGATGTTCTTGGATTTTAGGCCTTGTGTGCCCATCATGGAGCACCCTCTTCCCTGGCGAGCTGCAGACTGTGTTGAGAGTTGCAGGAAAACGGTGGTGGTGTAGGTGGAAGGAGTTGGGTATCATTCATGTGAATGCCTGGTACTAAAAGGGGCACGTGTGGGGTGGAGAAGAGAGAGCTATGTATCTGAGCTGTACTGGTATCCTGCCAGTCCCTGATGGCAGGTACGTCATGCCTTTGTGTATGGACCTGGCGTGCAGATCTCTGAAACTCATGCTGCAGAAATATCCAGGCAGACTTAATTGGAAAGCTCATTTAGTGACTCTCTCCTTTATAAATGTTCTATATTTTATTTGGCTAATTGCTCTGGCAGTTGCAAAGTAAACAAAATGTTTCATTAATACATGCCCAAAAGTGTGCAAACATCTTGTCTTGAATTTTTGGAGGTGCATGGAATTAAGCCACAGAACAAATTAAACTTGCTGGGAATTTTGTGGCTAAATCTTTCACCACTTATTCCCTTTGATTTTTCATTGGGAAGGGTTGCGTTTAAAAAAAAATAATCTCAAACCTGAATGTTTAAGGCTAAGTATAGAATTCACCTACCAGCAGCCCAATAAAAATATTTTGGACGGATTCCTCTAAAACACACACATTATATTCAGTTGGCCACTAAATATGAATGGGAAATCCAGTGCTTGGTTTGTGTGGAGCACAGAAGAATTGTGGACTCCTAAAAAGTAGTTAATTTAGTAATTTGATATGTTTGCAAAATAGTTCAGACTTTGAGGGACTGCTTCATGCCATTGTGTTTATTCTGTGGCACAATGCCTGTCCTCTACAGACCTTATTTAGATACTGGAGGTAACCCCTCTGGTTTAATGCTGAGACTGGGAAAATGTGCAGGCTTGTACCTCTTACTGTGAAGTGAGCAGGAATTTAATGCTTCTGCAAACACCAGTCATCACTAAAGCACCTTCAGAAGACACCTGGGGGCTGGATTGGCAGCTGGGATGAATTGTCACGCTTGGTTGTAGTCAGGAGATCTGCGAGTAGCTCCAAGAACTCTGAAGTATTTGGATGTCGGGATATTTCAGCTGCAAATAAATACTGTAAAATGTATAGTGCTGCCATCCTCAATTGTTCTAGGATCATGAGTCAGGCCTCAAAAGATCATGAGGACTGGTGGGGGTTTTTTTTGTGTGTTGTTTTTGTTTGTTTTCTGTTTCTTAAATAATACATTTTGTATTCCCTTTATTTGTTCTCTGGTTCTTGAGCCTGCAGGGCATATTCCACTCATTCTCAAACTTTTCTCTGCAGCAGTTCAGGAGCTTGCTGTGTGCTGTAAGCAGAGGCTGAGGTTCTTCCCTAAACACTTGACTTGAAGGCAACCACTCTTTAAGAAAAGTAGCAAGTATTGCTAGACTGGCTATGAAACTGCAGGAGTTGGCAACCCTAAGCTTTGCTCTAGGAGAAGCTGGTTGAGTAGGAGTGTTATGCTATGCTTGGTGCAATGTATTGACCATCTGTTTCTTGTTAATTACCTGACTGGACTTTGGGAGAACCTGGTCCTCAGTGCCTGTGAGGGTTCTGGTTCATGGGTACTGGGGTGGCTTACCTTGAGATGGCTGTAGGGCTCCCAGGCAGGACCAAGTTTCTCTGACATTACTGGAAGCAGCTCAGCAGGTCCTCTTGAGGCAGCAGGTTTATCCATCAGGATATTGTGGTGAATCAGCATCAGTTTTGACGTCTTGAAAGGGCTGTGCTGCAACTCCTGCTCCTGAGATAGAGCCATGAAATCTAGCATTTTGGTGTGTTGTGGCACACTAAAATATATCTGGTGTATCTTCCTGACACACCAGAGTACTGAAACTTGCTGGGGGAGCAGGAAGCAAGACAAAAGCTAAAGATCAGAGATTTTTATGTAAGATGTAACTGCTGTCTTCAGTGTGGTTGGAAGTGTATCTACCACAGGCTTCCTTCTTGTATATTTTGTTTATAAAATATCCCTTGTATTCTAAATGTGACTCAAATATGGGTCCCTAAATTCTGTGCCTTTCTGACTAGCCAGTTTGGGTTACAGTAAAACTGCAGAGTATTATTTTAGACTTGAAACCTGCCTTGGGAAGATGGTTTAGGAGCGTGTGCTAGCACAGAGGATCCCAAGCTGCGTTTTGTATTCAATCACGTTGCAGTTTGTGTTGGGCTGGAGGAGCATGAATGTTAAATCAATTACTAGGGACTTGCATGGGCCTAAGATGAAATAGTGTCAAACCATCAGCTCTTGGGCAGAAGAGGGGTTGTGCTGAGTGGGATGGGGAGTGCAGACGGTCTGTCCCCACAGCCCGTGGTGTGCCGTGCACGATGGCTCGGCCTTGGCAACGGGTGAGGAGCTGCAGCAGTGCTGGGCGATGCTGGAGAGCCAGATGGGTGAGCCTGGCAGATCAAAGATGATGTGTACCGAGGGTGGCAGACTTGGCAGGGCTGCTCACTGCAGGTCCTTCTCCCCACGCAACCTGTCTGCAGCTGAAGTTTGTGGCTGGATTCAATCTGGAGCTTAGAGAAGGAGGTATTGAATAATGCAGCCTGGTGTGGAGCCAGGGCTTGTGCCAACTAGAGCAGGAGCAGCCATCATGCACAGAGCAGAAGATTTAATGGGAATGATGATACAGCCCTGGCACTGTTTTTTCTCAAATTTCTAGGATTGCAGTCTTTGCTTTCCAGTACAACTTTGGGTTTGTTGACGCAGAGCAGAAAAGCCCAAGTATGCAGTGGAAGTAGCTGTCTCACTATAACTATTCCTCATTATCTCTCCATGCGGCCACTCTTACTCAGCAGTAAGAGGTCCTTTGTGCGGTTTAACTTAATCCGCTTTGGAAACGGATTAAGCTAAATCTCACAAAGAAACTCTTAGTTCTGAACAACAGTGTCCACACGAAGAGATAATTCAAAATAGTTGTTCTGCATTTTTTCAATTCACACTCAAGCCCTCGCGTAAAAACTTTCCCGTGCAGATGAGCCCACTTGAATAGGAACCTCCTATTTTCTGTCTAAACAAGGTCTGTGTTCTGTGTCCAGGTGCTGTAGTAAAGAAAACAGCATGTGTTTATCATTAAAAAGAAAGAAAGGAAGCTGGCATTGCTGGGCTCAGGACCATTTGTTTGCCAAATTGCTCAAGCCTGGGATTATTGTTCTTCTTACCAGTACATGCAGTTTGGGATTAGATTATTCATGGGGTACTTCACTTGCTAGATAGTGTACACATCTGTACATTCTCCTGTGGAAGGAACTGGAACCTGCCTAGTAAGCTACTGCATAAAGAGAAGGAAGGATGCTTTCTCTTCTGTCCTATGTGGTCCTATTTAGTAAGGGGTAGATCCAGTTTGAATTGCCTTTGGAGAGTTAGAAGTATTGCAAATAACCAGGTGTGATGCCTTTGTAAAGCAATCTCCCACTCCTAATCTCTCCTCAGGCAATGTTCTGTGCCTAATCTCACAAAACTAAAGTAGAAATTTCTGTCAGACAGATTTTTCTTTGAATATGCAGTGGGCTGGTAGCAGTGGTCTGCTTCCAGGGGACCTTGTACTGGTAGTGGTCTGTACTGGTTTCCTAGGAGAGGCGAGTAGTTCTCTGGCACACATTTTTCCTGTTGGCAGGACCTGAAGACTTATCAACTACTATTACTGTGGAAACTTAACTTCCTCTTCCTTTTTACTTCTTAGGCCTTGATTCAAGAAATCATTAAACATGTGCTCGTGTCCATCTGAGTTGCTTAAAGTATTGCCTAGTATAGTGACACTTTTCTAAGTTGGGGCACTGGAAATGAACATTTACATGAAATAAAGCCCCTTCCTGAGAGGTAATTTTTGTCTTTTGCCTGTCCCCTAGCCAGCAAGTACTGAGAAAGGAAAGGGAGAGAAGGAATAGACTGTCTTGAGCTCTACTTCCCTGGAGCTTGTACTTGTGCTGCTGGTTTTCTTTCCAGAGCTAAGGCTATAGGAGGAGCACATACCCTGAGGGAGTATTTTGGTCTCTTGTTGCTCATCTTCACACTGGCAAATGTGCAAAACTTCCGTGGTCACCTCCCCTGGCTGGAAGGATAGGGTCTCAGAGTGGAAAGAGAAAACAACAAAATTTTGCCCTCTTGTGTGCCTGCAGACCTCTGCAATGTCAGTACCATGTGTTATGGGGATGTGACTGCCCTGTAAAAAGGAAACGGTATTTTATGGAGGAAAACAGGGTGAAGGGACCTGAGAGCCTCCAGACTTTTTTAGTGTGCATTTATGGGCATGAACACTTCTCCTGCCAAGCAGCTGCATGGAGGCAGAATCATTAGAAAACCTCAAATGGCTGCAGCACACAGTTTTCCCTAGCAGCAGAACTTCTGTCGCTGCAGGTTGGGCATGTCTACATGGGCTAATTAATATGAAGCAAGCAAGGGTTTGAGCTGTAGCTGCTCCATGTTTACTCCCCATCTTGATGCTTTTCAGACATGCTGAGCTCTTTGGAGGGAAGTCATTTGCTGGACATGAAGTAGCCTGCTCCTCATCACATGGGCTCTGATGGCTAGGACAGGTTACCTTGGGATAAGCTCTGGTGTGAATCTGAGGCATGTTGTTTGCTCCACAATTTCTGCTGCCTGAGGGGTAAATGTGAGGTAGCAGATGCCATTTGGACTCAAGGTGAAGTTTGCTTGTGTCTGTGTCCAGAACTGAGCATGTGGCCAGGCAGTTGCAGAGGTGCTGTAAGACCTCAGTGAGGATCACCCTGCAGTAACTTGTTCTGCTCATCGTGCCCAGAGCATGTCCAGGGAGCATCTGCTCACGCTGTAGATGGACTGTTAAGCTCCATTCCTGCGTAGGCAATTGTTTGGCCACCTCAGATCATTGCACTGAGGTATCTGTGGGATGAGTAAACTGTGAGAAAATGTGAGGGAGCAGCCCCAGAACTGCTGGGAGAAAAGAACAGGCTAAGAGCTGTTAGCTTTCTGGACAAGGCACTGAGCTGGGCTTCTGGTTCTTGTATTAAAGCCTCATCCTGCTCCTATTTGCTGGTGGTCAGGGTTGGGTGCCTTAGTCTGGGGTTGGAAAATGAGGGACCCACCTCTTCCCAAGCGCCACCTAAGCCTGATGGTAACATCTCCCTGTGGACACTGTGTTTCACTACTGTGATTGCACAACAAGCCGTTCAAAGTGCCAGGCTCAAAGTAAGGATAACTTAGTTGTTTATTTTTTTTTTAGCAGCTACCTTTAAGAGGATCTAATAAGCAAGCTACTCTCAGAAAAGCAGGTTGTTGTCCCTGGCCCAGAATGCTCAGATCCAGGGAGACATGGCTGTGCAGTGCAAGGCATGGCAGCAGTTTAGTTGCTGTACACATGTGGTGTGATGGGCACTCTATGCTTGCCTCCCTTTCCCAAGAAGGTAACATGTTCTGCAGATTGGATCATGGCAAAGCTGGAAGTCATGGGCAGCTCCCCCGACTCTGAGTTCACAGTCCAAACTGGTAGGCTAGCCTGTCTTTGACATGCATATTTAACGCTCTAGTTGTCTTGCATATTTTGCTGGAGAGGTCTACAGGCAAAAAAAGCTCACCTATCCTTCAGCACAGGTGAGCTTTGCACTTTTTCCTTTGGACATCTGTGAGATGTTTAAAAGAACAACATGAGTTCCTGACATCAAAGAGTTAATAGCAGTGATTGTGGTACAATAGCTCATTAGGACTTAAACGTGGGCTGCAAACTCAGAAATCTTGATAATTTTGGCCTATAAGGACACTGAACTTTCAACTCTAGTTCAGCAATAATAAATGCCTGTTAAGTAAGGCTTCCTTTTATGAAGCCAGGGTGGATAGATGCATTTCAATGGGCTCTAAAAGTATTGCTACTCATTTCAGTGTCTGCTGGCTGAATGCATCCGGGCATGGGAGGGCATTTTGAGATCTGCACAAAAAGCACTTTGAAGTATAACCTTTGTGAACATCTTAGCTAAACCTGACTGCAGTTGGAAGCAGCACATTTATTTATTTATTTATTTAAGAGTCCTTTTCTTTTACAGTTGTTTAAGAAAACCCCACAAAACCAATACAAAATAAAAAATAAGCCAGTGAGCAATTAAATGGAAATGCAGTTTTGAAACTGTGACCTAAAATGAAAGGTGGTGGTGTATGTTTGGCTTTTGAATGGATGTTTTCATAACCCAAATATACTGGTGCTGATTTTTGAAAGCAGGGGAAGGTGAAGGTGTTCTCCAGGATGGAGTTCAGGCTGTTGCTCAGGCTATAGATATCCTGGAGAAGATGGGCTCAGGCACATAGCTGTTCTCCAGCCCTTGTTGGTTCTGCCTTCAGGAACTGCAGTGAGGAAGTAAAAACTTTTAAACAGCCCTTTTGCCTACCTTTAAAAGGATCCTACAGACATCATGGGGACTAAGATTCGAAACAAATCTCGAGCGACCACAAGTCACAACTTCTTAAGTTGTGATCTTCCTTGCCTTGACTTTGCAGGTCTTGATCCAGGCAGGCTTCTGCTGAGGTCCTACACGAGACGCCAAGCAGTGTGTGTGTGTGTGTGTGTGTGTGTGTGTGTGTGTGTGTGTGTTTTACCTCGCCTCTCAGAGAGCACGAGAGAGACCTCCGTGAAGAGAGTGACAGGGCTTGATATAAACCAGCAGGACTGCATTGCTGCCATTATTCGACAGTAAACCCTTTCACAATGCCATATGCTGTGCATTCCAGCGCAGCGGCGGAGGGTGTGATATAGTTAAAGCACACTCGGCAAACAGGAAACGCTGGTGACTGCTGTGTGTGCTTTTCATGGAGATAAAGTATTGAGAGCGTAACGAAAAAAAAAAAAAAGTGCTGGGAATCAATGCTTTATCTGCACATGGGTTTGCTCTAGAGGAGCTCCTCCATGTTACCTCTTGCCTGAGGATGCTTTTGCTGGAGAATAAGAGTGCCTCTGCCAAGTGCAGAGTAATTCGCTTTCAAAGTAGATTAAGCNGGATGGCGGGGGTGAAGGAGAGGGATGTATTTTGGGCCTGATGCTCCGGTCATTATGGAAACACAGGCAGGAAATGCAGCCACAGAGCAGCCACGAAAATGCTGCTTTGCTCCAAGATGTTTGTTTTACTCCATTACATGTATTTTCTAGTTTTCTGCTGGGTATTGGGAGTGGGTGTGTGGTTCTTTTTGTTTGTTTGTTTCTTTTTTTTTTTTTTTTTTTTTTTCTTTTTTTTTTTTTTTTTTTTTTTTTTCTTTTTTTTTCTTTTTGAAGTTCTATCCAACTCCCTATGCCTCTACCCTTCCCTGGTTAATAATCGAAAGCTATTTTAAGGAACTAGAGTACAGTAATATGTATTTCAAACCCCAGCAAAATGCAGACACGAGTATTTAACCTAAGCTCAGTTATTTTCCTGGCAATGGCTCTACAGAAGGCACTGCAAAGCCTCCTTGGAGTTAGGAAGTCGCTCTTGCAGAGCAGCGAGGAAGGCAGGGGGATGGGACCAACAGGTCCTTGGGTGGGGAGAGCTCTGAATCATAAACACGCCATAGCTTTAATAAAATAAATGAAGTGGAGCCTTTTCAGCTGAGGGCAGACTGCAGTGGGGCAAGCCAGGCTTTTAACGTTGGGAGTGAAAATTGACAGGCTGAGAACTGGGACATAAACAAAAATGTCAGTCCCTGGGAGTCTTGTTCACTGGACAATGTCTCAATTGTTTCCGTGATTTTTCGCAGGCAGCAGGGGATAGTGGGAGATTTAACTCTTTCCCAACCACGCAGGCACTGGAGGTGCTCACAGTGAAGAAGTGGCAGAAAGGAGCATTTTTTGTTTGGAAACAATTAAGTATGTCAGTGGGTGATAAGGAAAGGTCACACTGTTCTCTGCATACTTGTCTGCTGGTTAAGTTGAGCTTTGCGCTTCTTTAATTTTGTTTAGGTTTTGCTGCTGGCCTGGAAAACTTTTTTTCCCTCCCCCCTGCTTTTTATCAGGAAAAGTGAGACTATGGGGCAGACTGGTAGATGTGTAAAAAGTATGGAAATACAAGGGTGGGTATTACGTTTTAATATTTATTAGTATTTCTTCATTAAAAGGCTGACATGAAAGTTTGGATATTTTAAGACTGGATAGATTATTTGATACAGGCTGAAATACGGGATAGGGAATGCCCTTTATTTTAATAACTGCTTTACAATTTGTCTTAAGTCTCAAAATAAAAAGCCATCTTCAAAGAAGGCAGAGGAGAGATGAGGAGCTTAGTTGTCTCATAATACCGTTGCTTTATTTATTATAAAAACAAACATTGAAACCTGTTGCATACCATCCCTACATAGGCAAGGTTCAGAAAGCAGTAACTGGTAATTCTTTACTCATCAGATTTTGAATGTGTGTTTTGTTGTGGGTGGGGGGAAGGAGGGCAAGGGCAAGACAGCAAACCAAAGTTGCTTCTTCAGGGCACAAAAGCTGTTGAGGTTTTTTTGCAGGAAGATAAACCTGTTTTAATAAAACGTGGGTCTTGCCTCAGTTGAGTGAAGTTGAAACATTTTGCAGGCTGGAAGCCAACTCGTTTGGTGTGCAGCAGCCAGGTCTGGGATGTGCTGAGGCTGCTTTAACTTAATTTATGGAATAATAATGTATCCCATTTTCGCATCCGCGCATCCTCTGGCTGCTTTGTGTTTGGATGCATGTTCACAGCCCCACGCTTTCTTCTGTTTTCAAAATTGCTCCTTCCCCAGCCCCCCATCCCCTGCCTGTTTCTTGCTGGCAGGCAGGAGGCTGGGAGCAGCCCAAAGCTCTCTGCCGCCTTCCTGCCGGGCAGGAAATTGCCTCTGTGAATGCTGTAACGCAGCAAATCTTGTGCTCATGGGCAGCCTTCTCCCCAGATTCTTAGTGGGAAGATGCTCTCTCCTGTGTGATAAGGACAGGGAGAGTAAGCTGTTGCTCTCCAGACGCTTCCTTGTGTGTTTCACACTGTTGGGGGAGAGGGAAGAGAATAAAAATAACTGCAGTGTCCTCTTTGAAAACAGCTGTGTCCAAAGACCAGAGAGGGGAGGTTGACTTGCTGCCCCTCCTAGAGTCTGGCCGGGACTGCAGATATGGGGTACTGAAAGTGCATGCCAGATTCTCTGGAAAATCTTGCTCCATGTGTGTTTTGAATTGATACTGGTTTCAGAGATTTAAAAAACAAAAGTTGTTGACATGTTGGAGCAGTTGATTCTGTGGGTAAGTATCCTGAGTAGAGCTGGATTTAATAATTTATAATTAATCATTCATGCAGTGACATGAATTGCTCTTCCTGTTAGTTAAGGATCACTGAAGAGATTGTGATTTTTCTTGAAACTTTGTTTGTTACTCATGCACTAGTCTCAGCATTTTGCCTTGGAGCTCTTCCATGAGCCATTCTTCAGAGCCCAGGGTTGATGTTGGAGCTCCTCTGTGCAGAGATGGGGAACATGTGATGTGTTTCCGTTCCCTGTGCTGAGCAGCAAATGATACTTTTTAATTAATTAAAGTTTATTTTCCATGAAGATTCTCCAGTACTTGCATAAAATTCACTGTCTTGGCAAGCATCCTTACCACTGAATACATTTGCTGGTGTAGTCCCAGAAAGCAGTTACATTTGTCAGTTGATGTGTTTCTCTTATTTCTTACAGAGCGCAGTGTAAAGCTAATGTAGCTTTGGGTTGCTTTGGTTTTCTGCATTATATAAACACAGAAGGGAAGAAATCAGTGTTAGTGTTTCAAAGCATTTTCTTAAGTCAGTTTTGCAATTTCCACCCCTTTCCAGTCATGAATAACATAATATATTTCAAATCAAATAATTTTGATTTAAAAATAAACATATTACTGATAATAGTCTGCAAGACATCTCCTCTTCTCTGCTCCTCCTCATCTCCTAGAGAGACTTAACTACTGTTCCAGGTGAAACAAAGCTATTTTTAGTGCCATTGCAGAACAAGTTCAAGAGATGTCCTCTATACAGCCGTACAGCCTGCCTGTGTATCCATTTAGTTGCCTCCAGTACTTTGCAGGGCCATCCTTTCCTAGATGTTCCAGTTAGCAAATAGTGAATTTTCTAGTTAGATGAACCAGTAGGTGGGGAGAGATGGGCACACTGAGGAGAAAATGCTCATTGTGAGATGCCTGTGACCCTTGACAATGTGCTCCAGCTCAGCTGTCCAGGATGAACAGCATCTTCAGCATTCACCATGTTATTAAGGTATTGGTGAAGCATAAGCAGCAGGACATCTGCTCCTCTTTGAATCCCATCCTTGCTGTAGCACATGCCTAGAGGAGCCTGTGGAGCTTGAGCATTACGTGCTCTCATGTTCCTTCACTTTGCAGGAGACTCAAATCTGGTTGGGAAACCAGAAAAGTAAGAAATGAGCTAAATCACTTTGTCAGAATTGGATGTTGCTTGCCTGTCTTCTGGAGTGAGCATATGCTGGTTGGTGTAAGGGTTTGGATACTGTGAATGTTGACGCACCCTGAGGAGATAAGGATGCTTCAGTAAAGAGTCCAGAGAAATGCTCCTCTTTTTCTGGTTGGATGTTCAGCGGCATGATGGAGAACCACCATGAATTTGACTATCACTGAAGGGAGGCTTTTTACCTCTCCATGTGCTTTCAACAGGAGAGATGTACCCATCTGGAGGGACGGGAGGACTCCTGACCAGCTCTGTGCTGCCCTTGCACTGGGTAGATGCTGTGCTGGAAATTCCGTCTGTTTCTATGAGGAGGGGACTTTTAATCTCCCTTTTGCTGGTCTGACATTTTCCTGGTGAAACCTGAGGGTAAACATATAGGTACAGTTTGGCTGGAGTCGTCTTCCCTGTGGGCCACTTCTCACCAGCATCTGCTGCACCAGCACGTGGAGGTGACTGTGGAAGTTCTAGATAATGGTACTTAGCACTTATGTACCACTTCATGTTTCCAAAGTGCGGTACAAACCCGAGGCTCCCTATCAGTCCCTGGGGGAAGATGGAGCTCGGTATTATTACCTTCATTTATGGGCAGAAAAGCTGAGATGTGGAGAGGTTAAGTGGTTTGCCCAAGCCCACACAATGAGTCAGTTTCAGCTCTCAGATTAGACCTGGAGTTTTCCTGGCACTTGCTGTCATGATGCAATCATCTGGAGCGTGTTGCCCCTGTGAGATGCCCCCTGTTGAGAGCTGGAAACTTTGTGCAAAGCCTTTCGAGATGTGCTGAGGAGATCCTGCTTGAAGACAAAGCTGTCTGCTTCTGTTTATTTTAACATAGACTTAGAGGATATTTTACAAACACTTCCAAGAGGCAAAAAAATTGCCTTCAGTGGAGGAAATTCAGACTGTAAAGCTAACAATGACATCTCATTGTGTTGGGGAGGCTGTGAATAGCCAACATTGAGAAACACTGATCTACAAGGTGAAGCGATATAGCAACTTTTTACAGGTTTTAGGGTGGAAAGGCACAGCAAAAGACTGGTTGCTGGGAATCAATGCTTTATCTGCACATGGGTTTGCTCTAGAGGAGCTCCTCCATGTTACCTCTTGCCTGAGGATGCTTTTGCTGGAGAATAAGAGTGCCTCTGCCAAGTGCAGAGTAATTCGCTTTCAAAGTAGATTAAGCTAAACTGGGAAGATGCTGTTAATCTGAAGCTGTGGGTTCTGCATCTGTGTTTGATCTAGAATAGATATTATCCTCTAAAATTGTGTTTGTGTATTCTAGATTGATTTATCTTTCTCATATGGAGACGAGGCCTCATTTCGCAAGCAAGAATTTGATTGAGATACCAAAATTATCTGATTATTTGACTGGGGTGCCAGGCAACTCTACTTTTGTTAGGTGACGAAGGTTTTCAGATGGGGCATTGCTGATTTAGCCTCTTTGGAAGGGACAGAGGGGACAATATCTAAAGGAGGTTATTTTCCTGAATGCCCAGCAGCTAAACTGGGTGTGGCTATGTGTAGCCTTGCTTTTCTGAAATAAATGAATGAAACCAGGCTGGAGAAACATACAGGGAAATGTTAATGATTCCACAGGAGTCTGGCTGTCAGAGTGGTGTCCTTGGGTTCCTAACTCTCGTGGTCTCCTAAAAAGCAGAATCAGAGGGCTGGCTGGGTGCAGGCTGTGGGGTGGGATGGAGCTGCAGGGCCATGGCTGGGCAGGAATCAGGAATGCCCATGCGTCAGTGGGAAACCACAGGGTGTGGTGCGGAGCCGGCGCTGGCTGGGGAGTCACGAAGACAATGAGTCTGTGGTAGGCATTAAATGATACTAGAGAGCCTGTGCTAATCTCGATTTCATGTGGCGTGGTCTGTTTGGATTAAAATATAAGAGCCAGGGTTTGGTTTTTCTTTTTCTTTTATTTTTTTTTTTTTATTGCCAGCTCTGCCATCAGCTAGTTCAGCATCTCAGAGCCAGTAATTTCATGTCTCTATTCCCCTGAGAAAGCAGCAACAACCGTCCTGCACATAAGCCGTAAGGTTGAATTAGCACACGTAGGCCAGTTTCTGAACTTTACACCAAGCCCTTATACCCAGTTGAGTCACTGCATTTGTTTTTCAGGCTTTTAAGTCTCCACTTCAGTGGTGAAAAGGTTGCTCTTCTGAGTTGGGTTGGATGGCAAGTTCTCAGCGAGTACCTTATTGCAGTGGTGGGAGAATCTGTCAGCCCACCTGGGCAAGAGAGCAAGCTCCAATAAAACATTTTGGTTCTGAGCCTGGATGAGTGGAGGCTCTGGGTAATGGCACCTCTTTACCTGAATCCACATCATAAGGTTGAAGACCAATCATGTGTTTTTTTGCCAGAACTTCCCCCATCCCCTCCCTTGCCCCGTGCATTGTTTGTGTGAGATTGTATGGGGCAAAGGCATGGTGGGTTACTATATTGCATGTTCAGCTTTCTCAGGCAGCAATTGGAGATGTACCCCTGTGCTCTGAACTGTTACACCACAGTGAAGTATGTCATAAGGTGTCCAGAGATGTTTCCCCTTCCCCCACCACCCACATGCCAAAATAAATATCTGATATGAAAGTCAAGGTACAGAAGCCAGCTGGATTGTACAAAAGGTCCTGTCTTCCTTCTGTTCTTGTTGTTATTTTCTAATATAATTTTCCTGATGGGCTGAGTGACTTGTCTACAGTAGAATAAAAGGAGGGAGAAGAGAGTTTGGCATTTCTTTACGCAGTAGCATGTCCCTTCTTTGAAATCTGTGATTTCTTTTTTTTTGTTTGCTTTGGGTTTTTGTTTATCTGCTCATTTGGGGTTTTTTTCCCCCCTCCTACTTTCACAAATGGAGGAGAAATTGTGTGCATGTGTGCGTGGTGCCCTGCCAAGCAGAGAAACTAAGCAGACAGCCTCTATTGCTTTTGCTCTCACATCTCTAACTTAATTATGGAGGAGGCAAGGGGTGTGTTGTGTTTAATGTACTCCATGCTTCCAAAACTGCACTCTCACATGCTAGGGGCTGACCACTGGCACGGGCTTTCATTAATATTTTTTATTTACCCTGCCCTTATGAATTACTACTTTTGTATGGGGCGCTTCTTTGTAATGGAATTCTTTTATTTTTATTTTTATAATTGCTTCTGGATCTACAGAAGCACATGTCGAAAATCATCTCAATGTCACTAGTCTTTAGTTCAACAAGAACGCTATAGAAACGAAAGGTTCTGTCATCCATCAGATTTTCTGTTCCATTTGTTGAAGATGAAAGGCGAGCGAATTTAGTGCTCACTTTCTTCTCCTTCTGACAGTTATTGATCCTCCCTGGAACTCTGCAATTCGTGCTCCCAGCCGGCCCTGACACGGGGAATCCCCAATTCATTATGTGTGAGCTCACTAGCGCCGCAGCACTGCTGCTCAGTTGCCCTTCCAGTTTCAAAGCCATTTATTTTTCAGCTGCACCTTGTGAGCTGGAATTTTTTTTTTTTTTTTTTTTTTTCTTTTTTTCTTTTTGCCACCCGTACCTTCTCGCCTCTTTTGCTTTATGAGACTTTTAATCTGGAAGCCACTAACATTTGAGAAACAGCTGCTGTTGCAGGGGGGTTAAATGGAAAGAGATGAATCTTTTTCTTTGAGACAATGGTGTACAGGAGGGAGAGGACCTACTATGTTTTGGGTTTTAGTTGAATTTTATGGTCCTCAAAGATGCAAGATGGTCAGGTTAGAGACAGTTTATTCAATGACTTCCATCTCCAGAAATCGGGCTGCAACAATAAAAGAGGAATCAGTGTAGTGGTGGGATGTATCACAGTTTTCCATGTCTATTCCCTCATGGCCTTTAAACAAAGGTATGGCTTGATGGATGGGGGCAGCGATGGGTAGGTTTCACCTTGAGCTGGTCAAATACAAACCAAACACATCATGTTGTAGTCTGGAGCTGACTCCAACCTGGCTGGCATGGTGCATGGGCTCAGGTAATGCACTAGGCCACGTTTTGCTGCATGTTTGTGGGTTGCGTGCGATGACCAGCAGGACAGCCTGCACAGGGGCACCAGTCTTCTAGGAACAGATTTATAGCACTCTTTGCTTTTCCAACGTCTCCTGTGCCTCCTGTACTTCCTCTCCTGTGAGTGAGGATGGTAGTCTTACACACAAATTCTCTTGAAACTTCTACTTCTTTGATGTCAATGACAGCCTTTTAGTGAAGGTGAAGTGAGAATGTAATCTCTTGGTTATCCTCTGCTGAGCAATAACAAACTCTCTGGCTCTGTCTTTTGTTTGTGTTAATGTTCATGAAGTCCATCCTTCTGTTCTCTGTGACCAGTCAGGGTACATTGTCACCCTTGTTGTCCCAGTCCTTCTCCAGGCTCCTTTGTTCTTGGCGTTTACTTAACCCTTCACCAGCAAAGCACATTTCCTACCAAAATCTCACAGAACAGAGGGGAGCAGCCCCTCTCTAAAGAGACAAGACCTACCTGGTGTTCCATGGGTCACAGCATCTCACCTTAGTGCTCAATGTGGAGGTGGCTACAGGAGGAGAGGGCAACTGGACTGGTGAGTGCAGAGCTGATGGTAATCAGGCTTCCCCCAGCTGGTTACAGGCTTTGCTGGAGGTTGGTGGGCCCTTAAAAAAGGGAGTTTTACATCTGCTTTTGTTTATCCTTTTTGCTAAGGGCAAAGCTGAAAACTTAATAAATTGAAACCTAAGGAAGCATGAATATAAAAGAGTATTAGATAAATTACAGAAGGCTGCCTACCTGTAACATTTTTTATAACATAAATGGTACGTGTGTATTATTTCTCTATAAAATGCCCATGTGCCCCAGCCTCTCAATGAGGCTCTCTTGTTTAAACATTCCTGAATTCTCGCTGCTTCTACTCCTCAGCTTCCACCTCTGACTCCTCCCAAATTTTAACATCATTCTTTGGTGGCAGGCGTTTAACACACCAGTGCTCTGAAGATGTGATGATGGGTTTTCGAAGGATATTTATGAAGCGGTTTTTAAGTATTTTGGAGGCTCATTTCTGAAGGAGCAGATGAAAGAAAAATCCTTGTAATGCTGGTAGCATATGCACGCTGTACAAAGAATGTCTCAAATACTTTCCTTAATATGTGCCTGTATTTGCTCTAATGTTCTCACCATTTTTTCAGCCCAGCTCTCCTGGCAGGGGCAGGGATGAAAGGGGAATTGCAAGAGAGAAACAATAAACTTCTAAAACAGACTCCTTAGTAAGAGATACTGTAGCTTCAAATATTTGCAGTTCCTTTGTGAAAGAATTGGCATTGCACATTAACCTTAATACAAGTGTAATATAGCATGTATCTGAAGGCAGAATTGAAGAATATGAATTTCTGTGGCTAATGGTTTTTGAATAAATTCAATACAATTGTCTGGCAGTTATTAGCAGTATGTGTGAATCGGAGGCTCTGCAACACTGTATACTTGAAGACCTTGAACTATTTCTGCCAGTTAAGAGCTGTTAGAATCTGCTGAAAATTAGCTTCATTCAGTTATTATACAATATAGTGAGCTGTTCTGGCAAAACACATTCCCTGCTAGCGTTGAGGCAAAATAAATTCCTCTGTTCTTCTGTCTTGAATTGCAGACAGTATATGACTGAGGTCAGATAACCTGGATTCTGTACATGCGCGTGTGTTTGTGCCACCCAGACATATGTGTAAGGAGATGTATGTCTTGATGTAAATACTGCCTTATAATTTGTGTTGCTCTTGTGCCCAGTGTGGGCAGGTCACAGGCACCCTGGCCCTCACCAGCTACTGATTGATCCCATACAAGTGTGTGTTCCCTGCTCTAAAACATTAGTAACACCACATTAGATTTGGCTTAATTTGGGCTTATACAAAAATAACCAGTGCCTGAATTATGCAGAATGTCAAGCTGAATATTTGTGATGGCTTTTGCTCACTTTAATATGAATCCTGTGGGTCTGATGGGAAGGAATACCAAGGACCAGCAGAGTCCAGCCTCCTGTATGCTGAACATCACAGTTCAGTGGAAGCCAATGCAGAATTATGTTGCTCACTCTGCTGTGGCATCTGGGCTAATTTGTCTTGGATAATTACACTGGGTGTAGAAGTATGCTGATGCCATTACAAGTGCCCATGACCTAGGCTGGTATCCCTACCTGAGCTTTATGGTGCCTCATGAGTGTCTGAGCTTTCCTGGACCTGGTGACTCAGTGAGACCAGCAAAGTGTAAGGGTTTCTGCAGACTAGGGCAGTGTTATGCTCCCAGTGCATTTGCACAGGCAATACACACTTAATATGATTATTTTCAGAAAAGGTAGATGAGTTATTTGTCAGTGACTGCTAATACCAAGCCTGTGTAAGATTATCTCATTAACTGATTCTTGATGGTCAACAAAGAGCACCCAGGTCTTTATAGAGGTTTTATGGGCTCTATTTAGCAAAGGTCTTCTCATGGATAAATCATGAGAAGTGCTGATTTAAGTTAACAGCTCCTGAAGGGATAGGAGAATCATCAGAACCTGGTAAAGGGTAGAGCCATGAAGGATTTTCCAGCTTATACTGAAAAATGGAGCAGAGTGAACTGGAGAGGAGCAAACTGGCTTCAAGTGTGCTTGGTCCTTCTGGAGTGTACAAGGATATATTGGAGACTGGCAAGAGACTGTATAAAATAAAACCCAGGGATTCTTAGGTAACTTGTTCAGTTCAGGAAGCCAAGAAAATTGGATCTGGTGGCAATAAAATTGGTAAGCTGTTGAAATGGGAAGCTTCAAACTCCACTGGCTGCATCCATGTCCTTTTCCTGTCTTTATTCTCTATATCTGCCCTAAGTACTGTTTGGACTATTATCACTGCTCTTGTGAAAAAAGACACTGTGTACTGAAGAAGCAATCAGCTTGGGCTTGTTGGCAGGGTAGTGGGAATGCAAGTTATCAGTGCATGACTTGAAAAGTCTGATTCTCTTGAAGGGGAAGGGGTTTTCCAGCACAAAAACAGCTCATCCATTTTCCGGTAGGGTCTGTAGACAATAGATCCCACAACCCCACATGGTCTCTGGCATGTTACAAGAGTTCATAGTTGTGGTCACTTCTAATTTGTTGTGCAGACTCCTAGAGGAAAGAGGTTGGGTCCTAGCATTGAAATGTTTAAAGTAGAACTGCTCATCTCTACTGACCGTTCCAGTAAATGTAGTCCCTCAGTAAATGTAGTGTTTCTCAGGATGTGAACCTCCATCAGTGGCTCGGGTCACTGTTGTCTGTAGCTACAGAAGGCACTGTCACTGGAGTGTCATCAGTTCTAAACCCTACATGTAGTTGCTTTACCACCAAGTCTTTTCACAGCTTGTGTAAGTTTTGGTATAAAAATCTAGGATGGATTCCCTGAAGGAACTGGAATTTCTGGGTGTTGCAAAGTCCTTATTAGGAAATTGGAAAGATACACTGATGAGTGTGCCTGTTTAAAATCAGATAGCACAAGAGTTCCCACCATTATTCTCCTTCTGGAAGGATTGTTTGTTAACTAAGTCGATGTTTCAAATTAGAATGAAAGTAGAAAATAAAAAGCAAATTATTTTCTTGAAGTTTGAGTATTTACAACATATATAAAGAAGATAATTGTACTGCCTTTTTGGAATAGACACTGGGGTCAGCTTCTCTCTTCCTGCTCCTGAAGTGAATCTGAATTTAACTCTTTTTCTGCATATGTTGTAGCAGCTTTGTATTTATTTCAATGTTTTTCTTCCAGGTATAACCCTGAATAGAATTACAGTCTAGGTTTTTTTATCAGGAGAATGTAGCAATAACAGGCCTATGTCATGCTGCTTGCATGTGGTATCTCACCATTTTGGGTCAATGAGAAGTCCTGCCCATGAGAAGGGGCCAATCATGCTCACACTGCAGCTGAGAACCTTAAATAACTTTTGCTTATACGAAGGCACTAAAACGGATTTGTGAAAATGCTGGTTGGAACTAAATGTTTTAATGTCCAAAATTAGTGTGTTGTAATCAGTCTGACAGAATTCTAGCAGAACAGAAGCCTTCACATAGGCAATAAGCCTTGTTAAATTTCTAACAAAGTTCTTAAACTAACTTTTGGGGTTTTGTATCATCAGTTTTATCAGTTATGAAATTCTGGAGTAATGGTTAAAGGAATACAAGTAATTATTCTCTTACTCTCATTTCTGTTGTAAGCCTGTGTGAGTTATTAATGTTCTGGTGGATCTGATATTTTTGTGTCCTTTAAGACTGTGGGTTGTGGGATCTCTGCTGGGCTGTCAGCTCACTACTTTATTGCAAACCAGTTAACAGCATGGAAGGTGTTATCTACCCACCTAGATAGCTGGGGGGTTGGCAAGGTGTGGGCAATGTTACCTTCAGTCTCTGCCATGTGGTGTTCCCCTAGTAGGCAGACTTCCTTGTAGCATGGCCTGGGAAGCTTTGAAAAGCATCTTGGATGGAAATGCCAGACAGTTGTTTTGCACTTGTTAGCAGCTTTTATCCAGAAGCTTTAATAACATCACTGCAAAGTGTTGTTTAACAACTGACTTCTTTGACAACCGTGGCTCTATTGGTAATGAGGGAGCTTATCTTACGGAAGTGCTGCAAAGAAATCGAGGAAAGGGGGGCCCTGGGTAAATTGCTTTAATACAACTTCTGTTTAATAGAGGGCTGAGTTTGTACAACAGATGGATTAGCAAATGAGCTTCCCCCTTACTTTTCCAGTAATTCTTTGGAGAGGATTTTGGCTCTAGCCATCTACCCAAAAAAGACTCCATTCTCCTTTCCATAAGTTTTGCACGCTAATGACAGAGATGAGTAAAGAAAAAGAGTCCATTCAGCTGCAGGCTTTCTAATACAGCCGTTACATTCTAGGCAAGCAAATGTTGGACAGAAAAAAAGTGCTCTCCGGCAATTGTAATTAAGGGAAGAGCACCAAATACCTGTAGCAATATGTCAGTATTTTGAAATAACGTTGCATCATGTTTTACCTGAAACTTCATTAATGATAGCATAGATGGCCTCTTTATCTTGCCAGCATCTGCCCTATTACTGGTTGAGACTAAGGGCCTGGCATGTGGAGTAATTCTGTTGAAATAGTTGTTTTTGTGTTTCATGCAACTGACAACCAAATCTGGCCTCTGGAATTTACGATCAACCAACTAAATCAGCTTTGAGCTCACTATGGGATTTGTTCTCCTGTAATGCAACAAAGACAAGCTGCTGAAGGCAGCCTACGGTGAAACTGCCATGCGTTCAGCTGAGCGTCCGCCACTGCTGAAACATCTCCCCTGCTCCAGTTCAGGGTCACATTTCACCTCTGTTTGTTTCTCACCTTTGGAAGGAACTGAAGCTCCAGGCCAGGGGCCTCTAACTTGTCATCTGTTCACTTGTGACCATGGGTGGTCTGTTCCTAAGCAGGTTGTAATGCAGGAGGTAAAAGATAATGAAGGAAAAGGCTGTTGTTGCTTGACTGATCCTCTCCCTGTACTAACCTGGCCTTCCACCAGAAAATGGAAAAAGATTAAAAATAGCTGCTCTATACCCATATTACTTGTCCAGGGAGCCACATTTGAATGCTCAGATTGGTGCCTTACTCAAGTTTGGATGTCATGCATATGTTTTAGGTGGCCAAATATCCACCTCTCCCAAGTAGACAAGAAAAGTGCCAAGGCAGATGATGCTTCACAACAGGATGGTGACAACATGTACTGTTTTATCTACTAATGCCTTACCGCTTCCACAATACTGAAAGAGACCAGGAGAAACTGAAAGATTCTGGAAAATGCTGAGTAAGTGCAGAAGCACATTTTTGCGATTGCTAGAAAATGAAGAATGCCAAAGCCCACTGAAGGGTTTCACATTGGTGACAGGAGCTCCACTGGATCTTACTCTGTCCTGTCTGTTAGGTGGTACCAGCTGGCGAAACCGTTCTGGTGGCATTAAGGTTGTTGATTCCAGTCCAGTCAGTCCTGGTCATGTGCTTGGAACTGATCCCTAACCAGTGATGTTGCACCATTCACCACCTGAGTCATGGATCTGTTTAATGGAGATTCTGTAGGTGGCAGGCAGCCTGTTGTTTAAAGAAGCAGTTTCCTCCCTCTCAGCTGCCTGGAACAAGCTTATGTGAGACCTGATTTGATCAACCTTCGGTTTTAGTTTTGTTAGCCAGAGGTGTGTGCTAGGTGTTTCACTAGTTTTTTCAGAAGAATTTGATCTGTGCAGGTTGTGGGTCCAGACTTCTGGAAAATTGAAAGTCTTTCTTCCAAAATAAAATTTTGCCATTTTCTGCACTGCCTGGCCACAGATGAAGAATGGAGAAGAATAAAAGGCTGATAAGCATATATAAAAGTATATAATTTAAACCACTTCCAATTTAATATATTTCAGTCGAGGCTTAAAGCTTTCGTTCTCTATATTTCTTTTTGGTTACTGCTGTCTCTTGGGTTACATCTGTGGGGTGCTGCTTGAATTCCTCGTCTGCCTGTCCTCTTCTGGGTGTTCGTGACTCCTTTTGGTGCTTGTTCTCAATTACGTAGTGCTTACAGTCAAAGGAAAGCGGCACGAGCTGTGTGCTTGTTCACAAGCCCTTAGCTACCCTTCTCAGCCTTCACTGCATTTGGTGTCTGGAGACCTTCAGCTCAGAGTACTGAGCAGCTGCAGAGGAGGTAAAGTCATTTACAGGAGACAGTGTTTGCTTCCTGGAGGCAAAAGTGAAAGCTCAGATTTACATCACTCACTCCTTTGATGACATCATTATTAGAGAAGGCAGACTGCACATCTCATTCTGTTTCTAGTGTGACAATAATGACAGCATTGAAGTTCCCTTTTTTTCTCAAGAGAATACAAGATGTGTTTGCTAGACTGTCCACGATCTTCCAGATCAGTGCCTTGTCAGAGAGAGTGACAGTATTTTGGATTTTGTGACCTGCTACTGCTCTGAGAAGGACAGCAAAAATCAGGGTCTCCAGGGTAACTGGTATGGGCTGTCCTGTAGATGTCCCTGTCAGGCACTTTCTCTACCCAAAGAGAGATGTGTGTTGTTATTTATGAGCCTGCAGTTTCTTGTTCAAAACAAAACCTTTGTAGATCCAAGTCCAGGTGTGAACTCCAACCTGTGTGTTCTTCTAGTTCTTAGTTTGTAACAGTAAAAATAGCAGCTGGAGATGTGTTTGTGATTTACAAACATGCTCTTATAACTTCAGGTTAATGCTACCAACCATAATAAGCAAAATAATGTACCCACACTGTTCTCAAATATGCAGGTATTCTGTTTTATCTAGACCAGCTATTTTGACTGGTGTTGAGTGCTCATGTTGCATGGATGCAGGTGGCTGTGCATGAGCAGCCAGGTCTAGCTGTTATTAATATGATGTAATACCACTGCCCATAACACTTTCAGGGTACTGGACTGTTGCTGTGCTCTATCTTGTCATCTTCTTTGCTTTATGAAGCTTCTGCATGTGTTCAAAAGTGATTCATTTTTCCTGTAGCTGGCAGCATGACAGTCCCCTATCTACTTCGATGTCTGCGAGAACCAAAACTCCCCTGCCTCTAGTAAACAATAAATACCTCCTTCCTTATTCAGTATGTAATTTATATGATTCCAAAAACTGTGTACTGAGGGGTATTCAACAAATATATGTGCTATTTTATACCCGCTGATGTTCTTAATATTTTTGAGGCCTTCCTGTATTATTATTCTCTCCTACTGAATGGAAGGAGGGATTTCCTTTTTAATTTTGGCTCTTAACTCCATTCAGATAATATTTCCAAGCTACTTAAAGCCAAGCTATCCTAGCACCAAGCTTTGGGATACCCATGCGGATAGGCTGTACAATACCTAACATATGCTTAGCTTGTGCATTTTAGCCATATGACAGGGTTCTTAGCCAAGTCGATTTTCTGTTCGTTTTTTTAATTACCATTCTGTGAGACACTGTTTCATGTGTTGTACTGAATTTCCAAGTGTCTGTTCTCTGTTACAGTGCTGCTCTCATCTGTTAAATAGGCAATTTCTTTGGGTAACAACACCAGAAATAAAATTATTTGAGTTTGGCTCAGGCATCAGGATTCTTGACAGCGGTGAGCCTTGGTTTGGCCGGTATCTCTCGAAGGCTGAATGAAGCTACTTGCACCTCACACTTAATTTACAGTGCTTGTGGTCTTGTGTGGAGTGGTAGGGGGGAAGAGGGAGTGCCCTTGCAAGGCACGGGAAAATGAATGCGTTGTCTCTACTGCAACCCACAGGCAGAGACAGTGGCTGCAGTCTGCTCACATCCTTCTGAGGAGGGTTGGTTTGCCTTGCTGCAGCCCCCACCGTCCTTCTGCTGGGGGTTTGCGCCTCACTGTTATGGCTGGGGACAACCTGCTTTACTCAGCAGATCTGTGGAAGGTCAACACATCCCACCCCTACTGGAAATGTGAATTTTCATGTTGGCCAACAGCACCGGCTGGCCTTGTAGGCTTTTTCCTCCTTTCTCCTGGGACAAGGCTGAAGCCCCAACCTCCTTGCCCTGGCTTTGGTATGATGTCATGCCGATGAGTGCAAGCCTGGTATTTTCAAAACATAAACTTTTCTTAACATTTTCTACATTTTTCTTGCCCCAGTTTTGTCCACGTCGCTCTGGGTGTACAAATTAAGTTCTTCTGAGAAAACCTGCCAGGAGTGGTGGCTATCAGGGCTCTTCAGTGACTTTATTCCCATGTGCTGCCAATAGGAATTTAGATTATTCAATATAAACTTGCTTCTGTAATTTAGACACTAGACTTGCCTCTTCTGTTTATTAAACATCAGGAACAGCTGTGGATTATGCTTTTCCTAACCAGCGTCAGTGTTGTTTTTGCTTCCTCTTTTTTTACTTTGTAGAGTTCATTTTGGCAAAATGTTGGGTGGCAAAGTAGGGGATGTGGAATGCTCTTGGCTAAGAAGAGATCAGGACACACTTAACTGGAATTCTTCCTTGGCGGTCACAAACTGGAAGAGTGAAATCTGATACCTGAATAGCTTTTATTGTCATAACTTCACTGAGTTCTCACTCCTTTTGATAAAAAAAAGTCTATCTTCCTTTCAGAAGCCTTGTTTTTTTCCCCGTGCACTTTAGTTCTGGTGTTACTCATTTTAGAGATAAGTTTTATAATGTACATCTCCATTCTTTCTGCTGTCTTTCCCGCTTCTTAAAAAGTGTTCTTAAAAATGGAAGAGGAAAACTCAATTCTGTCCTTCCTACTCCTTTAAGTAATAATTTTGTGCATTGCTCAATGTTTTTAATTAAAACTCTTATTTATATGATTTTTATAATAGCCGTGGGTTCTCCCCATTCTGGGTGTGCTAATCTAGCCTGCTTATAAATCACAGAGCTTGCACATTAAAATAAATTGCAGTGACACAGGGTCTTGGCAGCTCTGTTGGAGGCTGTCCTGAGCCCACTGAGGTCTTTGTTGCATGTTTGAAACATCTCTGTTTGCTGAATTTCCATGATATCTGGCAGGATCACTCTGGAAGGAGGAGCCTTCTTTTCAGTAGTTTATGTAGGGGAAGTTTTCTTAATAGGGTTTTGGCACAGGGGAGAGGGAGGGTAATTCTATGGCATTTGATCATCCATATGCAAATGTCTTTGGGAAGCAGGGAGTAGAAGAAGATGATGGTGATGGTTGAGGAGATGGATCTCTCTGGTTTTCACATTGAGTAGCAGCTGCCTGTTGGAGAACAGAAGAGAAGTGCCACCATTAAAGAGGGCAGAGAGCAGAGGCACCCAGACCAGGCAAGCTGCAGTTAGGACCATAGTTCAGCTGGGTGTTAAAACCACATTTCTGATGCAAGAGGTGAGAGTCTTGCCACCCCTGGAGAAGCCCTGCAGGCTGAAAATATAACCTATAAAGTACCAACAGATTGGTGCATCTGATGCAGCCTTCCCGTCTCCCTGTGCTCTGTAGTATTACACCTACTTAAAAAAAGGCATCTTCTGTAGCTTAGTGGTTCACAAAGGGTGTTCATCAAAAAAATTACCACAACTGCATAAATATAATGATATGAAGACTAATAGCTTCTCATGCTGGGAAGGTTTGTAGTACTCAGTGTGAAGTGCACAAACAGTATTTTACTAGCCTCATCCTTGTGGTGAAGGCTGGTTCTACCTGATTTTTTGAAAAAGATCATCTAAAGTCATTACATTTGCAGATTTTCCCCACCACCTGTTTTCATGTCTGTAAATATGTAAGAGAGGATGCTTGTTCTTTGTTCTGAAGGCACGTTAAGATCAATGCCCTTGAGCATGCACCCTCTTCTGACTGTCTAAAAATTTGTTAAAGGTATAGATCTTGATTACATTCTCTTAATCCAAGCCTTTTCTTTTAACCCAGCTCTTAAAAGGAAGCGTACATGACAGTACATCACACAATATCTCAGCCCTTTCCTGACATTTCTGTGGAAGTAAATGAAAGGTGTAAATTAAAAAAAGCAAGTGTTTGTGTCTCACTTTAACCTTCTGTTATGTTAAATGGCTTTATTGAAGAGTGCCGGCAGTGTTCTCAAAAACTTGGGAAAATCCACTGTGAGCCATGCAATTAGTTGCCTTGGGAGCTGAGTATGGAGTTCATGATGTTTGATGTGAAAATTACACGGACACATCTAATTGGGTGTATTTGCACCACACAGAATACCGAATAAAGAGGTGAGCTCTTTTCCCCCATTCCTTGCTTGTTTTCTTCTTTAGTTGAAGTGTTTACCTTGAACTCTTCCCAGTCGAGATAATATTTATCTAGGCGCACAGACTGATCAATGAGTGCATGTTCCCCTGTGCAGATTTTGGAGAGCAGGGAGAGAAAAGAGGCAGGGATGGCACTATGAGCCTCGAAAGATGAGGGAAGATGAACTTCAAGCTACCTCATGCTTCCCATTATCATTCCTTAGTTGTGACTTGCAGTGCCTATCCCATCCCTAAAGCTCTGCTCTTTTCTGCAGGAGTCAATGGCTAATTTAGAGAGTCCCCAGCAACACAAGATCCATTACTCATCTTTTCTTTCAGTGGTTAAGTTTGCAGCGTAAACAAATAAAGATGTTTTCTGCTGGGTCAGTGGACTCCAGCGTTCATCGTCCCTTGAGACTTTTCTGATCTTTTGCTTTAATGTTTCTTGTTAATGGTCCTCAACATTAAAGAAAAATATTCTGTAAATTAGCAACTGACACCAGCTTGCATTGTGAACTCACGTCTTTGGGTATCATTCCCTACACTGAGAGATCTGCCAACAAAACCCAGGAACCCAGTTCTTTCTTCTAAATAATAAAGCTTGAATCATCTGTTTGTGTGTGTGGATGTAGCTGTCTTTTCCCTTTAGACCTCCAGAAACTTGAATTACATGTTGATCTTTAAACAATTTGATTTCAGTTTTCTTTGATTGTGAATATAACTTGTCTGATGAATACAGCTAAACTGTGAGCATATTTTAAATATTCCATGTTTTTGAACAGCAATAAAGACTTGGAGTAAAACATTTCCAGTAATTTAGTACTCTCTTCAGTGCAGTTATTCAATTATTAGACCACAAAGGCATTCTGCAGTTTGATGTTATTAAGAAATATATTAGCAGAAAATGCTCTATTATTATCTAATGCTAATAATCAGCTGGTAGGAATTAGAAGGGAAGATGTGTAATTGGAATTCTTGTGGCTAATAAGATGTGAATTATAAAGACATTTCCAGGAGAGAAATCTAGGTACTATTATAAGAAACTTCTATTTGCATTTTAAAACATTAGCAGGTACAGTGATGAGATCAGATTGATTTGCTTAAAATATCAGTGAGGCACAACAAGAGAGATTACTGAATAGCACTTTGATCCTGAAGGTACATCACTCTTTTCCACCCTTCTTTCATTATTTCTTGTTCTGCCATGGGATGTCTTCCCTGACCTCTACTGTAGCTTGTTTTTAAAATATTGATGTAGCAGGCAAATATGTACTGAAATGATAATTCAGGCCACCAGTTTTCTAATGGATACCCTTCTCCTGGCGATGGCTGATGTGACATACCAGATAACAACATACAACCAGTCTCTTCTTTCTAGCAAAGTGATAGATGTGACAGATGTCTAAGGACATGGAGAACTTCCTAAGTGCAAGTTTTTGCAGGTTAGAACACAGTTGTATCTGTATGAGGTGTCACCTGTAAGGGAGTGTTTTTCCTAAGCCCCTTACAAATAGATTATGCTGTAAAATTGTGTCCTTTGGTTGCTCTTTTACTGCTGGATTCTGTGTAACCAAGTGTCATTAATAGTTGTAAAATTATCCACCCACAGTATTTTGTCTTTGACCCCTGCATCAGTGAATTCCACAGGTTGATTGCTTGCCATTTACAGTAACAGGAGGGAGAGATATGAGTTTGTCCTGTCTTAGAGCATTTCCCTGTTTCCACCCTAAATTTGACCTTTAGAAACCTAGTCACATTCAAACTTGATAAATGCAATTTTCTTTTGGAAGCTGAGTCTTCAAATGAGGCCAAATGTAGAGGGCTGTGAGAGGGTAACTTGCAATGAGGCAGTCTTGCTTTCCTAGCATGCACTGGCTCTGCAGAATTCAGAAACATTCTCCTAAATTCTTAAATTGCTTTTAATCTGTTGCTTTTGGCAGGGGCTGGTGCCTTTGGGTTGGGGAGTTTGCTGGAGAGAGCAGGCAGTATAAGAAGTGGTTTCTTTGAGTGTTATGGGCTCCCTGTAGAGATGGTTGGAAGTTGACCACATGAGGAACCATGTGGATGCAGCATGGTAGTGCAGGAGTGAAGGTCAGGTTCGGTGACTTGGGGAGAAACAAGAGAAGAGCATTGCTGAGGGCAGAGTGGAGGAAAGGATGTCCCAAGAGACTGCAGGGAGCATGCCAGGTCTCTTCTATGTGCTCACAGCAGATGGTTTAAAATGCTGTAAAATGCAACAGATCTGCTCTGGAGAACAAAGAAAAAGGCAAGTGAGAAGACAGGAGGTGAGGCAGAAGGGCAACCTCCATGTTTTTGCGCTTTGCAGTTTCCTGGGACATCTTATTTGATTATCAAATACTTAGTTTTAGTTGCATAGTTGT
Organism: Florisuga fusca; assembly: GCA_038090715.1. Classification (NCBI taxonomy): domain Eukaryota; kingdom Metazoa; phylum Chordata; class Aves; order Apodiformes; family Trochilidae; genus Florisuga; species Florisuga fusca. The sequence continues at coordinate 1,559,478 of JAAWXA010000010.1, read as the reverse complement.
CTCAGGTGTTAGGAAGCAATCTCACTGGAGGAGGCTGTGTCTTCACAAACATTTAAGGTAGTCCACCCAGTGGTGCTGTTGGAAGAGTTATCTCTTGGGTATATGTGAAACTGGAGAACTGGGCTGTTAAAACACTTTTTCCCCCCTTTTATTTCCTTTTCCCCACCCTAATTAATTTAAAACCTACATCAGCTTCTCTCTCCAGGTCACCATAAGGCAGATCAGATGTTTCTGAAGATATAAACAGAGGGACACAGAAATAAGTGGGAAAAGGTGGGACTAGGATGCTATTATAGATTTAAAATGCCATTAAATGGGAGAAACAATCTAGCTTGGTTTCCTTTGTCATGGTATATAACGTTTGCATTTTAAGAGGTTGCAACATTCGCCAGTATAGGAGGAACAGAACAGTGCTCCCTGATTTCAGAAAGAAGCAGATCCTTTCTAGACAGTTTTAACAACTTTTTTCCAAAGGCACACAAACTTTAAAAAGCAAGTGTATTTGAGTCTGCTGGACAGTGTAGTTGCTATTTCTGAAGCTGTGAGAAAACTTGTAGCCTTTTCCTTCTGCTTTAAATAAAGAAATCTTATGTGAACCAGACCCTGCTGAAAACTCTGAAGCATTTCAAATCATTGTTACATGCTTAAGAGCCAAAATTGATGGAAGAAGAAGGGATTGTCCGCTTGCATCAAAGGAGAGGTGTATGAAGACACCCAGTAGAAAACTGGTCTAATGAGTGAACATTGGTGGCCATCATGAGTAGACTCCTGTTTCATCAAGATGTGCCAGAATATGTATTTTTTGTTTGTCAGTGTTAGATTTTTTTAAAAAGAAAAGACAGAAGAGCTGTTTTAAACAACTGTGTTATTGCAGAAGGAATAGGAGATTTCTTAGGAAATGTGGTGAGTGAACCCAGTCCCCTTTGGAGGTTTCCCTTGCTGTGTCTTTCTCCTTTGTCTTCCCCTGCTTCACCTCCTTCCTTCCAGGGAGAAAATGTAGATGCTGAGAATTAAAAGGACATTTTTCACTTACAAAATCAGGAGAACGATTTTCTCTCTCCTCCAGCACCTCAGGCTCCAGTGCTCTGGGTGCCAAATTTTGGTTGTTGTTCTCCCCCTCATTGTTGTTTTTTTGTTTAGCAATAATAATTCTTTTTAATGCATTTTTAATAAACATGATTCGTTTGAGAACTTGAAATGATGCTGCAGACAGCAGACAGAATGCCTTGTCCTAAAACGCTTCCTCTTGTCATGTAGATAGTTTTATCACATAAAAGAAATGTTGCTCTCAGCATTGTATGTTTTATTGTTGCACACGTGTGTATACACACCCATACACAGTAATTCCTGTTCTAGCTGGGACAATGGGAATGCAGCAGCATTCAAATAAAAAACCAACAGTGTGGCTTTTTAACCCTTTTTTTGGTTGAAGTTTTACATGCAGTTCTTTTTCTGTGCGGCATAATATTCTATTTGAAGTGGAACTTAGCTCTTAGTTAACACTGAAAGTGATAAGTTGTCTAAAGCCCTGTTTAGACAGACAGAGCTTATTTGGCATCTGCATTAAGCTGTTTGACAAAATGTTTCGAATGTAATTAGTTCACATCAAAGGTACACCACCTTCCGTGGTGGCTAAGATGGATGAGAACTAAAGATACTGAGATCAGCATGACCTGACTGAAGGCCTTGCAATTGAAGGTTTTACTCTTTATTACATTTTATGTGGGTCTTTTTGTTTTTTTTTTTTTTTTTTTTTCTTTTGGGGGTGTGGGAATTAAAGTAAACCCCAGAAAATTGTAGCACAGATTTTTTCTACTTTCTATTCTTTAATACTTTTCAAATCTCTTCCAATGTCTCAATTGTATGAGCTCTTCATTAGCATGCTCCTCTCATACCTTAAGAGAACACAGTGGCCTCTAAGAAATTATTTCTTTAGAATGGCAGAACACATGTATGGAAATACACTTTATTTAAAGCACTACTTTAAAGTATATTTCTGAGATGCAGAAAAAATTATGTATTTCCATAAACTGTTCTCAGTGACATTTTGGATCCGTATTTGCCCAGTTTACACTTTTCAGGTGGCTTTTTTTTGTTACTGCTTTTTTGTTTGTTTGTGCTTGGTTTTGTTTTGTTTTTCCTCTGTTTTTCCATATACTGTTGAATCTGTGAAAACCAGTCTGAGATCTGAAATCTTAAGCTGAATTCTTCCCCATTCACTACAACTAGGGTGAGGAAGGGGGAGAAGTATGAAAATACCTATGTTAAGATGTATTTTTACCAGTATAATATCCCCACCTTAGTATTGTTACTTTAGTGCTTTTGTGCATATTTTGTGTCTAATTCTACTCTGAACTATATCAGCAGTGATTAGCGAAATAAGAAATATTTTCTGCTCCACCAGTCAGTATTCCACACTTCTGTTTAATAACGTGGGAATTAGAGGAGGATTGCTTCCTGAACTTGCTTTCTGTACTCATGTGGCTATGGTGGTATCAGCAAGAGTTAAACCCTGTAAGCATGTGAGCCAGGTTTTTCAAAATGTCAAGTGATGCTGGACACCTGACTTGGGAAGCTTGGTAGAAAAGAAGCATTCAGTGCTGCCTGAAGATAAACTGTATTTAATGCCAGTTTACATTCATGAATACCTAGAATTAATAAAGTGCCAAACATCAGCTGAGTGGCAAGAGCTCATCTGGTTCTTGGTAACTCCTGAGTGGCAATCATTTCAATTGTGTATATAAGCTCCTTATTTTAAGGCTGCTACTTCAAAGTACTTATTATGGCCACCTTGGTGTGAAGATGCTCCAAATAAGTTGTTAAGTACACATAGTAGGAAACCCATGTGTTGAAAAGGACAATGTTGTTATGTCAGTTCTTTTCCTGGATCACACTGCTCTTCTAAAAGCATAATGAGTCATGCAAGGTGGGAGAAGACTTTGCCAGAGCTCCATGTAGCATTTGGCATTTTTCCTGAGCAAGAAGTTTCTTTATGTGGTTTACTATGTATAATAAACGCTTAATTAGTATGATTTGGGGACTGATAACTTAAACGATGAGGAACAAGTGGTAGCAAAGCTCTAAGCTGTTCAAAGGAAAATTAAAAAAAGGCTTTCTCTGGTGCTACTGAAAGGCAGTCTTCCCCTCATTTCTGCAAAATTAACTTCTTTCTTAGCATGACTCTGGCTGTACTGATCCTACTGTAGATCATTCATAAAAACAACAGCATTTTTGAAACACGTAGTATTTCAATCTTAAAATACTTCTTGCATGCAGAGATGATGGATGATTATTGTTTGGTATCCTAGCCTCTTTTGCTTATTTAATCAATGACAAAATGTTTTGGTTTTCTAACTTCTCATAAGCTTGGAGATGCTTTGAAACCTCTAGCTAGATTTTGAAACCTGTTGGTTTTTGATTGGTTGTTTTTGGTTTTGTTGGTGTAGTTGGTTTTTATTTTTGTTTTCTATTCAGAGTCTCAAAAAATACCTGAATGTATTTGTGGGGGATTTAATGTTATCAAAACAAAAAACAACATCCAAAACATTAGTGGTACATCAGGTCTGGAAAAGAAGTTGCTTAAAGTTTGTGAGAGACTCAGGAATGTTGAAAGGAAATGTGCCAACACTGGTGAGATGGACCATTAGCCTCAGCAGGTCCATGGTGTGAGTGCACATTTTACCCTGTCTCCATATATGCTTATGTCTGCAAGATTATAGACGTATACCCATATGTATATGAAATATAATCCAACTAATGCTGAATTTAAGTTAAACCCATTTGGATTTTTTCTTCTTGTCCTTTCAAAACCTCTTTCCACATCCACACATGCAAACACTCCTGTCTCTGAAATCTTGCCCCAAGCTCCTCCCATGTAATTTTCTGTAGAAACTGAGAGCACAAATAAATGGCCGTTTTAATCCCCTTCTTACCAGGTAAGTGAGAGAAACAATGGGAGGTTTTATAGCCATCCCTTCACCCCTGTGGGTAGGAAATGAGTCATTACAATGATGAAGAAAAATGAGGGACGTCAGCCATAAATTCACCCTAATCTCCTGTTGTCAGTCTCTTGGGCATAGTTAGTGACTCAGCATTATGTTTGCAAAGGGGGTACCATACCCTTGGTGGCCTGTCAGATGTGGAATTGCTCCTCTATGTGTTCAGGGTTCTTTGGGTAGAAAAGAGGGATGGGCTTCCTCCCCAGAGTGTGGAGCCTGAACCTGACTGCATTCCCAGCCCCCCTGTCCACATCCCTGCCATGTGTGCTGCTGGTTCTGCAACTCCTTGCTACAGAGACCCACCACTGCCAGGGCCACTTCTCCATGTGAGGCTCCATGTGAGGAGAAGAGGGTGGTCACGTTGCTGGACCTTTGGTTCTTGATGACGCCTACCTGATGCAGGAAGCAGATAGTACTGTCTTTTGTTCTTTGGGGACATCCTTCTTCAACTGCCTTTCTTCTAAACACCTGCTCTGTCTTTTGCAGAAAAGGTTAAAAAGAAACAAGTATTTGCTTGTGTCTAGGATAGAGAGATGTTTCAGAAATTTCTCTCCCTTTATATATACAAACATAAAAAATATTAAGTACTGTACATATAGACAGGTATTTCTGCATGTGTATACATTTATATATATGTACGTGTCTCCATGCTAATGTTCCACAGTTGGTGTGGTGAGGATTTGAAAGGCTGCATACCCACCCAGAGCAAGTTGGCATCAAATCCTGGACAGCATTTCTGTCTGCATCAGCTCAAGCCCGTAATTCGCTGAGGGAATTATGGCGGTGATTCACTGAGCTGTGTTGGGTTTTTTTGTTGGTTTTTTTTTTTATGTGTGTGTGTGTGAACATTATGAATATCTAGGCTTGGACTCCAATGCAGCAGCACCCATTAAGAATTAAAGCTGCCTCTTCATTTGTGAACTCTTGCTCCAAATTTGCCCATTTTAGAAGAGACCTGTGCCTGTGCACAGATGAACGGGAACCTTGTGTGACCACAAAAGTGCTTGGAGAACTTATTGTATCTCAGCTCTTGCCTATCATCAGGGTACTGGCCTGAAACAGAAGCGGTGTTCAGGGTCCCTCCTTGGGATTTCAAGAGCAGGAGAGCTAATGCCTGTTCATCCTCTTATAAGTCTCAACATGCCTTCTTCTGACAGGGAGTGAGCATCCCGTAGCTTCAAGTCTAGTCATCAACATTTTGTCTGTGTTGACTGGGATAGGACTGGTTTTGCCATAAATCAGAGATGATAGCATACGAACTCCTGTCCTTGCCATCTGTAACAAGGCAGAATAAAATATTCAAAACTCTCAGTGCTGCTTGCAGCGCCAAGGCAAGTCACATGCAGTCAGCTGGTGTGTCTCCTGTTCATTTCTATGCAGAATAAAAAAATGGTTTAAAAATGTTAACTTTTCCACATTCTGGCTACTAGGTCTAAACACAAGTATGTCAGGCTTTTTCTGCAAATAGGAACCTCCAAGGATGTGAAACATTGTTAATTTATCCTAAATAATTCAATAGAATGTCAATATTCCACAACTCCCTCTACTTAGAGTGACAGATCTGTTCAAATTAGTAGCCCTGAAGAATAAAGAATATTCAGGACATGCTTTTATCTCAGGAAAGACATAACTCAGTGCAGCTGCATAAGTTTTAAAAGTAGCAGTGTGAACACCAGCCTGCTACCTGGGTGACAAATAATTCAAGAAAAAATGTTGTTGCTTTTAGAAAAGAAGCAGTATATACATTTTGTACCCAATTAGTAATCACTGTGAGTTCTCTGTGCATTATATTCTGTATGTTCATTATTTTTATGTGCATCCAGGATATCCAACATAATGTTCACGTGGGTTCTCTGAAATGAAACATCATATTTGCAAGCTAATTTATTCTCTCAGAAACGAAAGTATTTTTTAAAGACTGGTCATGTGATGAGTTGAGGCAGCCAGACTTGTTGCTCAATATATTTTCTCTGGCAAGTTGGAGATCTGTTAATTGGTAAGAATAGCCCTGACACAGTGCTCTGAGCTACTGGGGAAGAACTAGTGTTGTTCCCTTTTCCAGGTTATGATCATCATAATTAGAGGAACAATCACAGAAGCTGAAGTGGATTTAGGCACGCTCCATTTTCTTTTTCATTATTCTGGCAAAACAGGATTCCTTATTCTAGTGTGTTTTTATCTTTATTATCAAAACTGTTCATACGTTTCTGAAGAAACAGTGTTTCCAAAAATTCCTGCGAAAAACTCTTGCACATTAAGGATCTTTTCTTCATACTTTAAACTTTGTACATTGTAATATCCTGCTCCTTTCCATAACCCCTCTCCATTCAGGTGCTCCCATCCTTTTGATATTTGCAAGGATGAATTGATTAATTTGGGCACAGGAAGGAGGCAAGGCAGGCCTGCCCTTTGTTTAACCCAGTGGTGCCAGCTCGTCTGGGTCAGAAGCGTGACTAAACTCCAGCTAAGGCATTTCTGTGGCTGATCAAGATGTTAGGGCAACACCCAGAAAAATAGCCCAGGCTGGCTTGGCAGTGTGGTCTGCAGGCTTAAAGTGCACGTGTTGTTTTCGTCTCAAACGTGTACTTTGCCCACTCTGCAGTGGGGAATCAAGCTAAAGGACCCTCCTTCTCAGTTTTTCCCAAGCTTTCCTGCTAACATGCTCGTGCATTCTGCTTGGCATTCACCCACAGTTCCTGGGAAGGTGGTAGGGAAGGTGGCCATACGGGAGCACGCTTGGCTCTTCTCCTGGGAGATCCCATGTGGGCACCCACGTGTTTGTCTTCCTTGCAGAAACATGGTTCAGGCTGGAGTGATAGTCTGGTACCCAGGTGCAGTTGCTAAGCAGTAACTTCATATGCATTTTCTCTTGTCAGGCCAAAATGTGGAAATCTAAAGTAATTCATTTCTGAAGTTAAACCCAGAGTGTCAGAAAAGAGAGTCCCACCCCATTTACTTTTCTGTCCTGGATGTTGGGAAGAACCTCATGGCTTGTGTGAACAGTCTGCTCAGCTGTCAATCCAGTACTGACAGTACTCCTTCTGCTTTGGGCTTTGTGGAAAGGAAGGAGGCAATAAATAGGTTTGCCTCTGTTACATCTGTGTTTATTTCTAACCATATTTACCAAGAACACCCTTGCTGCTTCCTTCTTTTCATTTGGATGCACTCTAGTACCCTGCTTGGGAAGGGATCCTGAGCCAAGCCTGGTCTTCAGCAGAGCAGACTTTGGCCTGTTATGGGATCTGTCTGGAAGAACCCAATGGGATACAGTCCCAAAGAGAAGAGGTGTCCAGGAAGAACTGGTTTATTTTCAAAATTTTTCTTCTCCAAGCTCAAGACTGGTTGTTCCTGACAAGCAAGAAATCAAGAAAAGGTGGTAAGGGACCTGCATAGATAAGCAAGGAGCTGCTGACTAAACTCAAACATAAAAAGGAAGAATACAAGTAGAGGAAGCAGAGAAAAATTATTTGGGAGGAGTATAAAGAGGGACAGTTTCCAAGCAGGCAGGCATGGGATTAGAAAAGCAAGACCATTCTGGAGCTGAATCTGATGAACAATGTGAATTGTGACGATAAAGGCTTACTACAGGTACATCATGAGCAGAAGAAAGACCAGGGAAAATGTGGGCCAGCTGCTGAGAGGAGCAGGTGACATGGTCGCAAGGGGCATGGAAGAGGCTGAAGTATCCAGTGCCTTCCTTGACTCTGTCTTTAGTAGTAAGATTTGCCTTTAGACTTCAGAACCCAGTGGGAAAGTCTAGAGCAAAGAAGACACCTCAGTGGAAGAGGACCAAGTTGGAGAACATGGCACCTGATGGGATGGATCCATGAGTGCTGAGAAAGCTTGTTATTGCAAGGCAATCCTCAATAACCTTTGGAAGGCTGTGACCATTGGAGAAGGTTCCTGAGGACTAAAAGAAAGCCAAATGTCATTCGTGTCTTCCAGAAGAGGAAGGAGGAAACCACAGGCTGTTCAGCTTCACCTCAATCCCGGGGAAGGTGTTGGAGCAACTAATCCTACAAAACATTTCTAAATGCATTAAGGACAAGAATGCTCCTGCGAGTAGTCAGCATACATTTATGCAGGGTAAATCACACCTAATCAACCTCTTGACCTTTTGTGAAGAGTTGATTGGCTTAGTGGATAAAAGGAGAGTGGGGAGATTTTCTTTATCTCAACCTTGGTAAAGCTTTTGACACTGTCTCCCATAACACCCTCATAGGCAAACTGATAAAGCACAGACTATATAAGTGGTTAGTGAGGTGGAGAGAGACCATCTGAACTGTTGGATTCAGAGGGCTGTGATCAGTGGTGCAAACTCCAGTCAGTCACCAGTGCTGAACCCCAGGGACCAGTGCTGGGCCCAATAATGTTTAACTTCTTCATTGATGATCTAGATCATGAGACACAGTGCACCTTCAGTAGGCTTGCAGATGATACAAAACTGGGAGGAGTGGCTGGTACACCCACTGGGACCTTAACAGGTTGGAGAAATGGGCCAACAGGGGTCTCATGAAGTTTAAGAAAAGGTGAAGTTCAAACTCTGAGGAGGAATAACCTCATGGACCTGAGGCTGGTGCTCTTGTGGTGAAAAAGGCTAATAGTGTCTTGGGTTGTGTTAAGCAGATCAAGGTGATCCCCCTTCTCCACTAAGCTGTGGTGACATCTGAAATTCTGGGTCCAGTATTGGAGTCCTCAGTACAAGAGAGGCATGGACTTAAAGAAGTGAGTCCAGCAAAGGACTGTGAAAGTGACTGAGGGACTGGAGCATCTTTCATGTGAAGGAAGGTTGAGGCAGCTCAGACAATTCAGTCTGGAGAAAAGAGGGCACAGAGGGATTTTATCAATGTATTTTAGTACCTGATGGGGGAGTAAAAAAGATGAATCTGTGTTCTTTTTGGTGGTGCCTGGTGACGGGGCAGGAGGCAGTGGTCAGAGACTGGAATACAGGAAATTTTGTCACTATGAAAAAGGAACATTTCCCCCCTATACCCTATAAGGGTGATCAAACACTAGAACACATTACCCAGGAACCTAATGGCATCTCCATCCTTGGAGATGTCAAAACCCACCTGGACACAGCCCTGAGCAACCTGCTGTAACTGATCCTGCTCTGAGCAGAGCAGAGGTGCCTCCAACCTCAGCCATTCTGTGATGCTGTAATCCCTCTAGCTGCTTGAACATGTAAGTGTTGACCTTGTGATGGTCAACACTAAGGCAATGGTCATGTTCCCCTTCAGACTAGCAGTCCTAATTTGTTTATGCTTTCAACTAACTATTGTATTAAGCCACAGCACAACTGACCCCCTGAGAAGTGGTAAGTGAAGCTTTTGTTGAAGAATGCATGCTGGTTGGCTCTGTGCCCCTTTCTTCTGAGCTTGGAAGAAAAAAGGGGGCTACTAATTTATTTTTCTTGACTTAATATCTTCCTGCATTCTGTTGACCTTAACTCTGTTTTCTAATGAAGCTTGAAGATGCTCACAACCTGAATTTATTAATGCTTTCTTTTTTCATGAAATTATTTACTTTTGATTGGTCCTTATCTCTTGCCCCTTGGAGCTGACGTATTCCTAAGGAGGAACAATGAATGGATGCTTCCTGCTGTAGGTGTGTGACTTTTTAAAAAATTTAAGTTTGGGTATGGAAGTGAAACTGTTAGCCTAGGATATCCTCTCTTACCTAGCAAAAGGTATTCTTTGTTTTAACAGCTTTAAGAAATTCAGGCAACATGCTTAATTTACTGGAATAACTATGTACTTTCTGCCTTACTGAGCTGGTGATGGAATTCCCTAACTTCTCATTGCTCAGGGGAGTTGCATGAGATCCTGTTACAGATTTTTGAGATTTTCTTTCTACTTACCTTACTAATTAATCCTATTAATAGTAAGAAAATTAATTCAATTATTACTTGATTTCATTTTTAATTGAAATTTGACACCTAGCAATGCTGTTCCAAACCATAGTCCTTCTTATGGCATGGAAGTAGGGAATGTCTTGTCATTTTGATGGGCTGATGTTGATAAAACATGGCTCAAATCTAGCTATGCCACAGATCTAATTTTCAACCTGGTACCTTTTTTAATATTCTGATTTTGGTTTTCATGCTTCTGAGTTCATACAGTCCATAAATCTCTGGAAGTTTCAGGAACTAGCCTAGATTATCTTCCTGCCTAAGAATTTGCTTGGAAAATTTGCTGCTAGTGAAAGGTTCTTCTCTTTGAGCAATCTGAAGAAGAGACTCTCCTGTGATGATACAGAGAATGGTGAGACAACATGTAATAGCCCCCTTCACAGTTTCTGCAGTGGCCCTGTGGTGTAATCCATAATATTGAAACATAGTTGTGGATGTTCCCACTTCTATCAATTTAACTCCCTGTGCTGAGTCAGGGTTATAATGTGCCTTCCTATGCCTCAATTCTGTACCTGTCACTGTGAGTAGATTTAGCCCTTAATCAAAACCAGTAGCATAATATTACATGTAGGATTTGGGTGGGAGGTGTTCTTGGGTGATGTGACAGTGAAGGTCCTTCTGTGTGTCACAAAATAGTTTCCTTTGGAAGAAACCTCTGGATGTCATCTGGCTCCAGACCCCATGCTCATGATTATGCTTTCAAATGTGCAAAATTTCACTTAAAGGGGGATTACTGCCTTGGAGCTGACATACTCAGACCTACTGCAGGGTTTAGCAGGGGGCAAGCCTGCAGAGATGGTGGGTACAGCCATTTCTGTGAGGCTTGGGCCTGGCCCACCTGTAGCTGTTCATGAGACTGAGGCTGCTCTAACAGGAACAAGGATGAAGCTCATTGCACACTGGCTTCTCAAAACCTTTCAGGAGGTGGTGACTTCATGACTGCAGCTGATAAACAAACTTGGCTTTTATAAAAATAGCCTGATGGTCTGGCAGGAATTCCAGCCTGTCCGAATAGTCCACTCCTGCCAAGCAGCGCGGCCACTGCTGTGTGAAGAGGGAGTGCCCCTTCTGCTCCCTCCCAGCCTTCACATTTCCCGGCTCCATCCCAATCAGATGGTAAATACGTCTCTGCACATAGCATTAAGGTTGGTAAATCAGTTGTGTCAATACTGTCAAGTATGTAAACACATGAGAAAATGGAACGTTCACTTCCTTTTGTTTAGTTATCGATACAGATTTAAAGGCAGGTCACCCTAAGTAATTGTGTTTAGATCATTAAACATGGTTTAATAATGACAATAATAGGGTGTGTCCTGAGGCAGGAGGCAAAACAGTGCACCTATAATTGCCTTAAAGCAGGTTATTTCTGATAACAAACCTATCTTGTTGGGTTTAATTCAGAGGAGGGCAGTTTGATGAACACCCCCTTTTGGGCATATCCTGAATGTTCTTATTACCCTAATGTTATAATTCGAGACCACTAAAGTGTAGAAGCCTTCTCAGCACTATCTTTGTTTACCAAGTTAAACACTGAGTAAAATCTTTCTTGACATAATGATTGTGGGTTATGTGCAATATATGATGGGAAAAAGAAACCCCCCACCATAGGGTATAAAGTTCTTATCCACATTACATGGAGTTTTTCTCAGTCTAAGCCAGCAGTGAATAGTCCTCATTCTGCATGTTGGTTCAAGATTACTCTTGGATGAAAACAATGTACAGAGTTATAGTGGTAAGCAAGTGAATTTTTCAAGGCTAATTAAAAAAGAAAAAAGAAAAAAAAATGGTTTTCTAAACTTCTAATCTTCGAAACCAGTCTCTGCAGAGATGGATTAGTGAGGAGAGAACAGATGAAGCAATCAAAGGTGCCAGATAAATGCAATTTATCATGTTTCCACAATTTATTGCCTAATTATCCTCCTCATTGTGTGTCTTATGTGTCTATACGTGTATACTTATGTAATATGTATTAGTATTAAATGTGTTATGGAATGATACCGCTCCTGGATTTTCCACTGTGTGTTCTGTAAACTTGTGGGGGTGGCACACTTTTTTTTAATTTTATTTTTAATAAGTTTAGTATGTGAAATCTCACCAGACATAGCTTAATCAGAGTGCACTGCTGACATGCCAGCCATTTTATAGAAGACATGACCTATATGGAGTTTTCAGATCCAATCCAAGTCTCTTAAATTCATATAACAAAATCTCACAAACCTGATAAAATATGTGATTCTTTTAAATCACAAAATAGTTTTTAAACACATCCCATCACTTCTGGAGTGTGGGTTTTTGTGTGATGGCAGTTCTCTCCTGTCATGTTATTATTACTAGTTTACTTGCTGAACAGGTTAAGGCTATAATCCACCTGCTCAGCTCTGTGGCTTTTCTGGTTGAGATGGTTCTTTATAAACCAGGATACGAAGTTCAGCACTTACTGGGCCCAGTCCTAATCCTTTAGTCATACAATGACTTTTCTATTTCTCAGGTCAAATAATATAATTATGACCTCACTTCTACACAGCACTTGAACAGCTTGTTTTTCTGTGTTGAACTGTCATTTAAATATTTTAAGAGGACCTTTTATAAATTTGTGAATCTTTGCAGGCAAATAATCTCGTAAGGATTTGCATTTTTGTTGAGTTAAAAGGCAGCAAATGAGTTTAAGATTTTTAGTTTTCCTCCTTTTTCCTGTTCTCGTGTCTTTTCTGTACTACAGGTTTCATACCTCTTGAGACCTGTTGTCATTTCTACCCAAGAAAAGTACTGAAATGTTTGTTTTTGGAAGAGTAGAGACAAAGTTGTTTCTGCATGGAAACAGCCTGCTATGGCTTGCTTTTAATCCCTTCTGGTCCCTCACGGAGTAGTCAAATAAGATTGGGAGAGTGCATCTCATGGTGCGTCTCAAGAATGGCCCATGATAGGGCTTGTGGTACCCCCATTTGGAGGGAGATCCACCCCAGCTGTGGTGGGTGGCAGTGCAGAGCCCAACAAGAGGAGATGCATCACATCTGGCTCTCTGAGAATAGTATAATAATATAATATATAATATATATATATATATATATATGAGTTGTGAGGAGTGAGATGCATCTACAAAAAAAAAAAAAAAAAAAGCTTGCATTGTACTAAACCAGAAGGCTATATTGAGCCCAGTATTAATTTCAGTTTTCCAGTGAAAAAGAACAGGGAACTTTTAGTTCACTTGAGATTTTTGTGAAGACCAAATTCCAACTTATTCTTTTAATATTTAATTATTATTATACTAACTATTTTAATATTTACATTTAACCCCTGGAAAAGTTATTCTAAAGAGGAGAGAGAGGGAGACCTGAGAGAAAGACGTCAGTGGCTTCCCAATCTCCAGCCACCTTCTGCCTGACAGGCTCTTCACTCAGCCTCTCAGGTCCAGGCTCTGGCATCAGTCTTCCACCTCTTAGGAAAACAAAGTTGGCAGGGAGATAATGTTGGATTTAACATGATCTACAGGATTGGGGTCAAGGGTGATCACGAGGGCCTTCAATCAGTAGACATTCGTTTGAGCGTGTCATCACTGCTGGTGGTTTTCACATCAGCCTTGTGCTTACAACAAGCTGAAGTGACAGGTGAGAAACCTGCTTTTCACAGCAGGCAGAAAAAAGCTGTTGGGAACTCATGGCCGGGAAAAGATAAACACAGCTTGAAAATGGAGGTAAATTGGTCGCTGGCCTTTCCTTGGTGGGAGAAGGAGAGCAGACCCTGCTTGATCCCAGCAAACACATCCCAGCTCTGTTTGTGGAAGTGGCTGGGGTGACCCTCCTGGTTCTTTTGGAAGATATGTTTCTAGCTTAGAAAAAGATGAGAAATCCAGCAGTGATGATAGCAAGCAGCAGAGCAGCCAGACCAGAGGGTGCAGCACAGGCTGGGTGCCCGGTCCAGCCCCCAGCTGCAGGGTTGCAGTGGGTGTCCCTCAGCCAGCACGTGTGTTTTTGCGTGTGTTTTGTGTGCTGTGTGTTCTGTATGTGCTGCTGTGCTCAGACAGAGATGTGTCCCTAGGGCTTGTGAAAACCCCAGGGCCACCCTGAAGCCTGACAGATGTGAAATTATAGCACTAAAACCACTTTTCTCCCTTGCCTGACTCTTTGTAGTTGAGAAAGTGTAAGGCTGATAAGGACTTGCTGCTGCCTGCAGTAGGGAATGGGAGCCCTGGATGTGAAGAAGGCTAAGGATTTAAAGACATGGCTCTTCCTTCTCCTTCCCCACTCTAAGCCAGCATGAGGGTGATGTCTCCCCCACTGTCTTTCCTGGAGGGACGACAGGCTGGACCTGCTGCCATCAGTGCTCTCAGCTGCCCACAGAGCTTGTTGGTCAGCTGCTTGCACTCCTTCATTTTTTTCATATTTTCTTCTAAGTAGATATAAATATGCCTGATGAGAGAAAACTAATCCCCTTCCCAGAGCTGTTTCATGAAAATTAAATAGGCTTCAGAGCTTTTTAAGTCTTGTGGTTTGGCTTGTATTTGGGAAGGTAGGATTTAGGTGACTGTGACAGGAGATGGAAACCCAGTGGATGTCTGGTCTCCAGAGCAGAGCAGCCAAGTGACACCATGTCACTGGCGCAGGCTAGACATAAGCTTGAGTGAATGTGGTACATTTCTGCTGTCAGCTCTGCTCAGGAAAGTAATGGCAGTCTACAGCAGGTAAATTCCTCTGTAATCTAATTCCTCTCTTTATGATGACTGGAGACCTGCCACTTCACCTGAGCAAGAAATTTAAGTAATTGATCCCAGTGTATAAGCCAAGGAAAGTGTGGAAGAGCAGAGGCGTAGAGTGAACAGCAGCTGATTTTGTGTTGTTTCTGATTTTTGTGTTGTAAGAGCAAAGCAGTTTTCCATCTGGAAATGGAAATGTTGCAGGTTGGAAAGGATCGTCCTGAGTATTAAAACAGCAGACTGCAAATCAAGGAGGTTGTTGCCCTTTTTGACTTTGGGTGCGTCACTTAACCTTGTACTTGCAGTAATAGAAATGGTCAGTCCCTATGCTGCTGAGGTGTAAAAGCAGCCTTCATTATCAGAAAATGCGAGTGGAAGATCCCTATAGGTTATTTTTTATCATACAACCACCAGATTCTGCCTAAAAGCCTGTTCCAGGTCCGCCCTCAGAGGTAGTTTTGGCCAAGTGTTAAATCCACTACAAAAGAAATTTACCAGCTGCAAGTAGGGCACTGTGTGAATTTAGTGGAAAAAACTCCGAGGCTGGTAGCAGGAGGATTTTTTGGCACTTTTTTTAGCTGGGTGATAAAGGCAAGGGGAAATTAAATAAATCCCTCAGTTTTATTTGTATGTCACTACAGGAACAACTCCAGTGATTTTTCCGTGCTACGTTAGTAGATGAGTGATGGTCAAAGTGTGGCCAGCCCTCTTCTGTCCCTGATGCCACTGTTCCAGCCCTCTGCTCCACACTGCAAGTGTTTGCACGGGGCCTCTGCACAGCAGCGACCACGCGGTGCAGCAGCCAAGTGCTCAGTGACCTCCTTCCGCTTGCTCCCATTGATGCTTGCCACTAATGGGCCGGGAGGAAGACAGGAGTTTGGCCAAGAGCAAACCAAGTCTGTGCAGGGGGAGAAACCAGCAAAACTGAAAAAAATCCCACCTCCACCCCGGCCTATGCTGTCGCTATGCCAAAAGCAGGATGGAGAATAGGAGCCACAACCAGGGCGGTCAAGAAATGAGGCTGGCAGGCGATGGGTCAATTAGAAATCACGGTGATCTCCGGGCAGCTTGGCCAAGAAGGGCCTGTGTTTGTACTGGTTGTGTGGCTCTGCATTCCAGAAGCGTGGCTGTCCTTTTCTCTTGGGATAATGAATAGGTGGAGCAGCTCAAATATGTGCATGATATTCTTGGTGCTCTTAGCCAGGAAAAACAAAAACCCTGGAGGAGCATGCTTGGTTGTAGAATTCTTTGTCTGGCTTTGTTACTGGTGGTGTGAATTGCTGGCAGGTGGGTAAGATGCTCCAGCTAGATGCCAGCATGAGGCTGTCACCCTGGGGACCTATGAAGTGCACTCAGGAGACAGAGTTTTTAATGAGATGAGTGGAAGTTGCTGAGGACCCTTGGACAGGTGGTGATGGAAACTCATTTGTGACATACAATGAAGACAGTGGGGGCAAGGGAGGGGAGAAGCATCAGTGTTAACTTATGTCATATCTGCAGATGGGAATATACCTATTTGTGTGGTTTGCAACCCAGTTTTCATGAATTAAGTTTCTGAGCAGCACAATAGATTACCTCCTCCTTCTTTGATTGGTGTCTGAAACATGATATATTTTCCATGAACTCCCACATAATTTTTATTTTTTTTTTTTTGTGACATATTGCAAGTACTGGAAGATGAAAACGCCAAATATTTGCTTTAGAAAAACACAGTGAAAGATTCTCTCACTCTCCTTACTCAAACTGCATCAGCCAGAATCCCATTTACAAAAACATCTCTCTGTAGTTAAACTTATTGGCACCCCCAGGGCATCATTAAGACGCTCTTTTTTCCCCCCTGTCTTTTGCAAGGGGAGGAGGTATGAATGGAAGCTAATTTAGGACAGTGGTGGCTTGTGCTTGGCTTCCACTTAATATCATGGGATGAGTCTCCTCAGCAGAGGACAAGCTGAGCATACAGGCAGCCCCTTCCAGAGCCCCCAGAGAGGTTTCAGTAAGTAAAAGGCATCTTAGAATTACGCCATACCCACTGTCTGCATGACTTTGGACCTCATTCCACCTCATTCTGTGCCTCAGTTTGCCTGTCTAGGCAATAGTAATAAATAGTACTTGCAAGATACCACCATTGTTGCCAAAATAAACTACTGTTGGCCCCATGGAGTTGTGGCTAAGTTTATATGTGCTGTGAATCAGCTCCAGGATCTCCAGGGAGAATGGTTAGAGCTATGAGGCAGTCTGAAGCCTCCAGGTAGATACGCCTTTGGCAATATGAAGTTGGGGTGTTCATGACATCCCACTTCTGGAAATGTCTCACTAGTCCCTTGATATTGACAGCAAATTAAGTTGCATAAAGGTAGCACATCTTCCTCTTTGCCCCTGCTTCCTGCAGGGCCTCATCATGTAGCCCCCAATCCATCCTTTTGGTGATACTTGATTTAGATTGATAGCATCTTGATAAAGCACACTTTCGTCCTCCATTCTTTTAATTTTTACTTGACCAGTCCAGTGCAGACTTTGCCAGAAAATAATACTTGAATCTGGATAATGAGTGACTGATTCAGCTCAGCACGAGGCAGATGCTTTGGCATTGGCATTTCCAGGGTTTGAGTGGGAGCTGTGGAAGGTCTCCTTGCCCAGAGAAGGACCTCCTGCTCTTCCCTGCATGATCCACCCCATGTGCCTGGGCTTCCAGGCCAGTGATGGTGAGTCATTTGCAGATGTCCAAACCCACATTTGAAACCATGAAGGCACCTGGCATGTTGGTAAAATAACGTGTAGAAGATTTTAACCTATATTTTGTTTTGCTTTCACCACAAAACTTTATGTATAGTACATGGCACTTTACAAAGTGAAAGGTGAGTATGAGTGTGTGCTTGTGCATACACTTACATACAGAAATGTGAAGCTTGGGTGTTGTCAAAAGGAAGGGAAAAAATAGACTGCAGACAGGTTTGCATCTGCTCTGTACACATGCTTGCTGATATCAAGTGTTTATTACTTACAGGTAATGACTTCTTCAGCTCATCTGACCAGCCTGTTAGTGGCTGTGCACACAACCACAGCAGTTATCCAAGAAAGTATTAATACCTTGAGGCCTGAGGTACTGTTATTATAATGAGGCAAATTTCATTTCTGAAGGCAGGAAAATAATTCCTCAACCCAAAGTACTTGTTCAGAGTGAATTTTAGCTGCTCTTATGAGGTCCCCAGTTTGTCTAAATACTTATCACAAGCAGTTATTGTTGACCATCTTTCATAATTAGAAATTGTTTGATTTTCCTTGATGATGGAGACAAGGAGCCTAGGCGCATTTTCAGCATTATTTTGGGGGATCATTGTATGGATTAATCTTCTCAGAGTAACTTCTGTTTCTACCCCAGCACTACAATAAGCTTCAGTGAAAAAGTTGTGCAGTGTTGGATAACGACCTCCTGGCACTTGTTGGTCTTGCATTTAAGTCCATGTTAGGTTTAGGAATAAAACTGGGATTTGAGTGCAGTATTGGTACAACATTTCATTAGGCAAAAGCTTTTCATTTCCTCTGACTTGTGTAATGCTTTTGTCACTGAGCATCTTGAATAAGTCTGTAGAAGAAGGGATTTCACATGTTAAAGTAGAAATACATCCTTGAGCCTAAGGTAGGGCAGAGATAGGGCATGGAAACACAGCTCTTGTAGGTCTCAGCTCTCTATTCTGTAGAGCTACTGGAATGTATTTTGCTATGGATAATTCCTTTTATTTACTTAATTTCGATTGAGTTCTTGAGTTTGTGTCCACTTAGCCAGCCACTGGCTTATGGCTCATTATTTTAATTAGTTCTAATGTCCATGTTTTTACATGACCCCTTTCAGGCTGGTAGAAATTATATTATATGGGGTCAGTTGTTGTGTTGCTTAATAATAGCTTTACTTTAAATAGTGGGACTATCTATTTGATAAACTTCAGCAGTGTATCTAGTAGTTACAGAAGTTGCTGAGTTCCTGTGCAGATCAGTAGGTGAGCAGAAAGGATAATTTCCTCATCGCTTCTGTCTGCAATTTCATCATCTGGGGAAAGGCCCTAGCTTACTGATCTGATTTTGTCTTTGTTGATCTGGTTTGCTTGGTTACTGACATTGGTTAAGGTGGGTTTTGTTTTCTTTTAATTTTACTTTCTGGTGGACAAGTTTGCTTATGAGCCTGTAACTGGAAAGGTGCCGCTTTGCTGGGAGATACAAGGTCCTATGAAGGAGGACTCTCTCCCATGAGCTAGTCCCAAAACCAGAAAGCAGCATCACACTCATGACAAACTTCTCCCCCTGTGCCAGGAACTATGGCTACAAGTGGAATGAGGAGCCAGCTAGGGGAGAAAGGAGCCATCCCTGCTGGATCAGGCTGCCGCGTCCTGGTGCACATCTGTATAGCAAAGGATGCCAGGGCAGTGGGGGCAGCAAGCTCATCCCAGCTTGCACTCAATAAAGCTATCACGTAGGGGTGGAAATTGTGTCTGATTTGTATTAGAGCAGCCATGGACTTGGTGAAAAACAGTGGCCTCATCCAGCACTGAGCAGATGTCACCTCAGCTCACATGGAACTAACTAGGCACCACCCTGGTCCTCTGTTCCAAAAAATTGCCTCTTATCTGGGATGCAGAGGTGGCAAATTAGTCTCAAAAATAACCATTCAGGGTCAGATGATATTATTCCAGTATTTCTAAACCACCACAGTTTTTTGTTCTTGGACAAATAACAAGGCCCTGAGGATTTGTTGATTGAAGTTGTGAGCTGCAGTCTGCTGACTGTAGTTGACGTAGTTGCTCTTGCTTCAGATTTGTAGAAAAGTCTTATGGGGAGCACTTAACTTTTTTTTTTTTAAAAAAAAAAACAACAAAAACTGTTGGCATTTTCCATCCAGGAAGGATAGATAGTCTTGTAATTTGCAGGCACCATGGGGAGTACAAGCCATGAGTTTCAGGGCCCTGATCCATTGAGCTGGCACTGGAGCTGGAGAAGCTGCAGAGCAGGATGGGTGCTGACTTCAGTGCCTGCCCTTAAACCACCACCAGCACCTCAGGCTGCAGATTGTGGCAGCTGATATATGGGCACATCTTCTTCTGCCACCTCAGTGGAGGTATTAGTCCTCAGAAGAGGGGTAGAAGTGACAACTTCTTAAATCAACTCAGCATGAATTGCTGGAGGTCATGAGTTAGAGCTGCTATTCTTTGCTTTACAGGGTATGTAATTCATTAATATTGCTTGAACCACTGGGTAAAGACACAGATGCTTTCAAGAAACCTAGCATAATCGTTTTTCTTTTTTTTCCCACATTGGAAACTGGAAACAGGGCTTTGTAGAAGTACTCACCACTCTCTTAATCCAGGCTTCCCTCTAGTAGAGAAGTGTTGTTTTCTTTTTAAAGGGAAAAAAAAAAGGGGGGGGAAAAAAAAGGCAAAAACCCCACCACACATCAAGTGGTCTAGCCCTTAACTCCAGATTTGCTAGGTGCTGAGTGGGAAACAAGTTCTTCTTTAACATTTTGCAGTTCTAAAATGACTGGGGGGGATCATCTAAAATCCTCACTTTTATTCCTTTACCCATTTTATCTCTGAAGTCAGCTTTAAAACTTATCAGTTTACCTTTAGGAAGCAGAGCTGACATTCTCATGTAAATTCAACTGTAACTGGGATGAAGAAAGGCACAAAAAGATACATGCAATCCTGCCCTAGCTCCTGAATGTAGTGTTTTCCCAAGTTTGCACTTTGGCTGGGCTGGTGGTGGGAGGAGGCCGG
>JAAWXA010000010.1:1522925-1531179 GCA_038090715.1 Florisuga fusca | reverse complement strand
ACCCCCCCCCCCCCAAACGTTTTGCTTAAATCTGTTTGTGTTCAGCATGAAATGTGCAGTAATGGTGGTGAGCTCGGCGCATATTACTGTGTAGCTTCAGCACTGTTAGGTCCTTACTGACACCAGTCTGTAGGTTAAGAACACTTCAATTGGTCTAATTTGCAACCTGATCAGAAACACTGACCTGGTTAGTCTTTAACAATGAATGTGCCTAATGATAACTTGTAGACACCCTTAGTGAAGGCAATGATGTGTATACAAGGAGTCATTTCCAGCTACGCAGCATTAGAAGGTCTCAGGCTGCCTTATCTGGGCTGTCCCCTTGTCCTGCGTTTTTCTGCAGAGTGATGCTGTGTCACTTCCAATGCTACCTATCCATCAAGATGCATTGATTGAAATGAAGATAAAGTGAATTGAAACAAACAGGAGATAGATGGATGACTCACTGATATAATTAGGCTGTTTGGAATATCTTAAATGTAACTTAACACGTTTTACTGATGTTAATGATATGGTCTTTTATATGGAAAACTTCAGTTAATTTTGCTCTCCACAAAAGCTGAATACAGCCATTTATTAATTGTGATATGGCTGTTGGCTTCATAGAAAGCGTTTTCTAGAGGAGAGGAGGTATGTTTACTGAATTTTCTTTAAGCTGTCAAAAGCCTGAAATTGATAACAACTTAAAAGAATCTAAACTGTTAATAGTTTACATTTATAATTCATCTAATGTGATAGTTTATAACATGAGAAACAAATACTGAGCATAATAAAACAAGGTATTTATTGCAAATAGAAATGTGCTGAATAATGAAACAATACTAATTGCTGTTTAAACACTTGATATGAGCTCTGTTTCTGAGAGGATGCTCCAAGCATAACAGATGAGATTTTCTTCATAGTAAGGATGCAAAAATCATTCAAATTATTTTCAGAAATAGGCTGTACATCTATCTATGCCCTTCATTTTTCCCTTTTTTCCTTTTTTTTAATTTTTTTTTATTTTTTCCCCTCCCTGAAAATTCTGGGTTTTATCTTATGTCAGAACTGATCACAGGAGTCAGTTTAATTGGGAAATTCATTTAAAATAGTTTCTAATTGGCATCACAGAGTTGAAAGTTCAGTACAAAGGTGAGATCTAAGCTTTCTAATTAGATTGAATGCAGTATGACTTAAAGAATAGTCTTGATAATTACAGAATTTAATACAAAATTGTATTTTAATGAAAAATGGTGATTTTTACAATAAGTCCTGAAATTGTTAGTCATTCTTTCATCTCACTTTTTAGAGAAAAGAGAAATTGTTAAATGCATCTGTGTATAAATTTTATGTTAAATTTTACATTACCTTTATTAAAACTAATACTGTTATTTCAGTGTTTCTGGATGAAGTTGATACATTTGCAATTTTGTAGCAAAACCTTATTTCAGGCATTCTGAATTTTATGACGTGACTATAATTTTCTCTTGCATGGAATTATATTCTGAACTCAAGTTTCCCCCCCTCCTCTCCCATACGCGTCCATTCTCCCCCCCCCGTAGAAGGGGCCACTTAAGTAGTGAAGGGTTTTTCTTTGTAAATAATAGATCAAGAGCACCGTAGCTGTATCTAATGGAGCCGTATGCAGCCTCCATTTCAAGGACAGCGCGGGGTTTAAAAAAAACATAACCAGAGTTCATCCCCATCGCTAACCTGTGGTCAGTTTGGCTGCTGCCATTGGCCAGTCACATGTTTTAATTCATTGGATGTTGGGGTTTTTTTTGTTTTTTTTGTTTTTTTTTTTTTATAAACCTCTGATAATATCAACACATGAATAGCTGGAATGATCACTGGGGTTGTGGAACTGAAATGACGAGGGAAGATAAAATAGAAGGGGTATTTTATAAAATCCAGTTCTTTTTGAGACCAAAGGTTTACCTGGACACCGATAAACTTTCCTTATAAATAGCAGAGTCAGGGTATGCTTTCACAGCAGCTTTCCAGCTTTTTTCTCCTTCTTACATTTTAATCTTAGAAATATATTTCCAAGTCTGTGCCTATTTGCTTCTTTGAGTTAAACTTGTACTTATTCAAAAAGGGGAAAGAAGCTTATTCCTGGCATGCAGTAGTGTGTTTCAGGTTTTAGGAGAAATAATTTAGCATTCCCCAATATTAGGGAGAAAAATCTTTTACCCTTAACAGATGTTACATTTTTCTTTCTTTTTAGTCAATTTTAATTAGCTTTATTCTTCCAACAGGATGCAATTTCCACATCAAAATATGTAACAGTGTATTGTTGGCAAAACCAGACAATTCTAGTCAGAAACACAGATTTTAGAAAAAAAAAGCAAAACTGTGTTCCCTGCCTGCAGTCCAGCAGACTTTTTGAATACAGCCAGAGATTCTGAAGTCCTTTCTCAGGCAAGACTCCTATTTGCAATTGATTAGGATCAGGCCCAAACTGAGAAGTCATATTCCTAGAAATTTCAAATGCAAAACAGACTAAAAAAAGCTGTTGCAAGACAAATTCATTCTGTTTTACACTCCCTTCTGTGCTTAAAGCAGTCTGTAGCAGTGTCTGTTCCTTGAATGACACTGGTATATTTGCTTGTAAAATAATTCATCTTTCTTGTGCCACTCACTTCTTTGCTTTATGAAATCTTGTAAAATCAAAAGAACCAGCTTCTTTGGTGATTTTTACAGACTCTGCATTCAAAATGCAACACAAATATTCACTGAGAAGTTTTTCATAATTATCTTCTGAACATTTACAGTTTGCCTAGAAACTGTCTTATATTTTACTTATTATTGTTAAATACTCACTGATTTAATTGTGTGTTTCAATCTGCTTCACTCGTGTTTTAAACAACCGTAAATGCAATCTGACTGATATTTTTTTGCTTAAACAAAAAATCTTCTTATCAGTTATCCATGGTAAATTATAGGAGATAAAACACAAGCTTTGCTTCACCTTCGTTCTGACGAAGTAAAATGCCCAAAACAGAATTTGGGAAGTTAAAAACAAACAAACCAACAGAAAAACGGGTTTACCATAAGTCATGAGTATCCCACAATTGCTTTAGTTTTATTTTCTGATGAAAAATAATTTCACAAGTTTTCCAAGCTCCAGCCACCTCTGTTTCATGTCCAGCATCCCCCCCAAGTGCGGCTGAGCTAAGAGGCTCATTCTGCGCTGGGTTTGTTTCTATGTGCGGGCAGGAGAGCGCTGCAAGAGACCAATGCACCTCACCGAACCTCCCAGGAGTTCTCCTGTTTTTCTTTCCCTCTGTCTTCTCCGGTTCATTTCCACCTAGCAACAATAATTACAGAAAACCCTTCAATGTAACATTTCTTCCTTCCCCCTTTCACCTTCTAGCTGCTTCACAGAGTGCAGGTGTGGAAAAGCCAAAATCCCAGAATATCATGAGCCCATTAAATTAGATGATTCCTATGATTTGTTTCCTTGCCAGTTCTCAGCCTTCTATTTTGTACTTTCTTAGCCAGTGCTGGGGGGGGGGAAAAAAAAAAAGCGGCTTCACAGCTAATAGATACCCCTGCCATCAATTGCCGAGACATTTTGTCTTTTGTGACAATGAGGAAAAGACAAGGAAGGGAATGGAAGCAACTAAAAAATGTCAAGAGATCAAAAAATCAATGGGCTGAAGGAATGTGATCTGTTTATCGGGGTGTAGCTGCTCTTTCTGTTTGCATTAAGTCCGAGTGAGTGTCTTTGGTCACCACTAAACTTGCTTTTATTCACTCCCTAGGAGATGTAATACAAGCATGAAACGATGGCTCACAAAGCGGGCGCAGCGGCGAAGTAAATAAATAAATAAATAACTAAAGCAAGCTGGGGCTTCTTTAGAGATCACAAAACCAGGTTTATTGCCTTACTTTTTTTCACCGCCCCCCCTCATCTTAAACATGCTTACCTTTCTCCAGAAACTTGTTGCTGAGCGCAGCAAACGGACCATGTTGTGTTGACATGGGTGTCTTGTTTCTGTGTTACTGGGAGGTTATTTTTATGTATTTATTTTTGAAAATGTCAATAAAATGAAAAGAGGGCGAGAGTTCAGTGAGCGGAAGTCCTGGCAGCTGATTGAATGCATGTGCTTGGTGCTTGACAGTTAGCGTCAAGTCTTTGGTTGGACTTTCCCTTTGCTTTCCCGGGCAGGGAGTTGGATTTGTTTTCTCTGAGACATGAAAAGAGTTGGGCGAATGCAAATGTGAGGCAGCTCCAGTGCGTGCCTTCCCCCCTATACACCAGTAATGTCGTGCTTGCTGGGGTTTTAAAGTCGCTGGATATTGCATAGCTCATAAATTCTTCACAAGCATGGATGGGGGGGGGAGCAGATGTGTGTGCATGTATCGGGAGAGCGCGCCCGCGTGTGTATGTGTGTGTGGAAGTGCTGTGCCAGCCTATGAGAACCGATGGACCGGACAAGGCGACGCTACAGTCTGTTGGACAATTTTTTTTTCCTCACCCCTTGTAGTTGTTATGTGATAGGAAGTATGGCAAGGGCTGCATATTTTATAAACTTTCTATTAAAGTTGTGGCATGTTATCATAAAACTGAATTGCGATACTTTGTATTACACTCTGGGATTGAGAGATAGACATAGGATTAAAAAAACAATTTCTAGGCATTTCTAGATGATAAATTTAATTTTCTTTGCTATTTGGAGGTCTTCTTTGAAAATGCAATTGTAATGAACGCATTCAGAACTGGAGAATAGATTTACCCTTGGCTTCAAATAGTTGACGTTATCAGGCTCTGTCATTCGTTCCTTCCTATTTTCGGGCTGCTAATTGATGTTTTTGATGTCAGCAAGAAAATTGAAGAAAATGTCATGTGTGAACCAGTGCGGAAGTTAATAAGATTGACTTCGTTGACAGAATTTACAATGAGCGCAGAGACCGCATAATGGGACCGCTGCGAATTCGTGTGCTCTCTTTGGAGTCAAAATTGACACCTCACGTTAGGCCAGCGGTCGATAGGAAAGATGCAACATTTCGGAAGGTTCCAAAACTCAGGTTTTTTACTCTTCCTTTTTTTCTTTTTATTTTCTTTTTTTTCTTTTTTCTTTTCTTTCTTTCTTTTTTTTCTTCTTTCTTTTCTTTCTCCCCTCCTCTTTTACCTTTTGGTCTACGGAGCTTATTTAGTTGCACAAGCAGCTGTTTATCCAGGGGGCTTCTGCTTTGGACCAAGACAGAGCTTTAGTTCAATCTCTCAGCGCTCCACAACAATGCTCATTTTTTATGCTGTTTTGAGTCTGAAAGCAAAAGAGTCTTGAAAAGGTTAGATTAAGATGTGTCCTAAGGAAAGCTATACTAATATTGAACAGGGTCATTGCATATGCTTGGGCTATGTGCAATAAAGCTGAAACGTAAATCCCCTCCGTATAAAGGAAGGAAGCTGTGGGACACCTACCTGAGCTTTAACAGAAGACTACAGCTAAGCATTACTCTTCCTCTGGGCTCCAGTGTATGTGCATCTATTTGAGTATGTACGCCTGCATGTGCAGCCTCCAAAACTTCTGATTTTCAGCGAGGTAGTTTCCCCCCCACTCTTTTTTTTTTTTCTTTTTCTCTTTTTTTTTCCCCCTTTCTTGGATAAAACAGGAATTCAAACTTTTTCAAAGTAGCAAAAGGCTTCACTGTAATAGTTTAATTTTCCAGTAATGTGGCAAAGTTTATTGGATTTGTGTGTATAATTATGGAATGGATTAGCCGAGTTTGGTTCAGTGCATCTGATTATTTTCTGGCCTTTAGGGAAATGCGCTAAAACCCTAATATGTCCACTACCCCCAAGCGGTCTCTTTTTGAAGGCGCCGCACAAAATGTGGTCTCTACTAGCGTTCAGCCTCCAAGGATCTTCAGTGAGAGACATTATTCTTGGAATATCCAATTAATTCCACGGGCAGTGATCAGTTAGCGCTTCTTCTTCCTTTCTCGCCATTTGAAATGCTAACACAATGAATATTTTCTCATTGGTCTGCGTCCCTCGGCTAAGCTGTTGCCGCGGGCTGAGAATTTCATCGACTGATGAGACCAGAGGCTGCGCCGATAAAAGGTTACAGTACGTGATTTGCATGCCAAGTGGGGTTTGGTTTCATGAACTTAAAAGTTCTTTAACTTTTATTTGACTTTTTTTTCCTTCTGTACATAGATGATGGTTGTTGGAAATTTTCTTCCCAAATTTTCTGTTTTGTTTTCCCCAAAAATCACTTGAATTAGCAGGTAGTGCACATTACTGTCTTGGCCTGGACCCTCTTAAGCAAACAGGTATGAAACATGAAATCTCTTGTGCAAGTGAAGCAGAACTAAATGTCTGCTCCAATGGGCAAAAAGTTAGGCTTAAAAATTGTCAGAGGTTTCCAAACAGATCTGGCCAAGTCCAGCGTTTTCATTTTCTCTTATAGCACAGTGTTCAGAGTATATTTCCAACGAGGCTTTAATTCCTTTGTAAGCTGCAGTATGTTCTGTGAGGCATAACAGAATTAAAGTAATATATTTGGCTTTTGTATGTAGTGAAAGAGGGAAATCTCCATGTCTTTTGAGTGATGGGGATCGGAGCCATGGGTTAAAACGACACTAACACATTCCTGGAGAGTGATTAAGACAGACTGTTTGGCGCTGTTATTCAATGGTAAGTTGGTGGAAGTTCTTGAAGTATTAATTATGTTCCATCAAGCACGAGCAAATATTCCAACAGCAAAACAAGGAAACTGTTATCTTTGTCTTCAGCATAGCAGTTTGCACAATTTCCTGTGCAATTCCATCTAAAATCTTAGCCATGCCAGCTAAGATGGGGTTTCAGTGCAGAACGATGCCGTGATTCAAGGGTAAATGGGACGATCCTAAAAGTTAGAGGTAAACTAAATTGAAACAAAGCAACTACCACACGTCAAAAGCAGGCTTTTATGATTCAGTGAGGGTGAAAGAAAGTGGTGCTGAAATAAAACCACGCACAGAAGGTCTATGCTCTATGTTGTTCTCGACTTGCAGAATGTCTTAGATGTACGTTGTAAGCCGTTGACAAACTTTGTTGGTTTAGAGATGTGACGGGTGTATTTTCTGATCTGAGAAGTATTTGGGGGATAGAGAGAAATTTTTTTCATCCTCTTTTCCCTCTCCCTCCCTTCCTCGCCCAAAAAAGAGCATCAGCCTTCTGAGCTACTCTAATCTTAGAGGCTGAATAATACGGTTGGAGATTTGACATATTCCTACTGAATAAAAATCAGGAGACCCTTACCAAAATTGTTAGCAAGAGGGACTGGCAGAACTAGGTACGGAGCGGAGTGGTTTGTTGTTTTTTTGGGTTTTGTGTTTTTGGTGGTTTTTTGTTGTGGGTTTTTTTTTTTTTCCTCCCTTTCCTTTCCCTAGCTGTCTAGGAGGAGTAAAGCAGGTGGCTCCCCGTGGCTGACTTTTCATGACAACATGCCATTAGAAATTGCGGTCCTGTTGATCAATCCACTCGACATGACAGCTTTGCCGCAAGGCCTGGCTCTTTGAGCACCAGCGCTCTGGCTTTTCCCTCCTTTTTTCCTGCACTAATTGGTGAAAGTTTTTACTGTGCTTGTGGCATAGGAAATTCTTTTGAACATTGTCACAATCAAGTGTTGACTTCTTTAGAATTGCAAGTAGGTTAAGTGAGTATCAACATTAAAAAAAAAATCCACAAAAGGTATTACTATCGAAATTTTATTGAAGCAAAATTGTATTATAATTTTTTTTTAATCAGACGAGCCAATTAAAAAAAATGTTCCTTCTCAACTTTGCGTAGCCACAGATGCTACCATCTTTGTGTCTCAAAAAGTAGAAAGGAAGAGACGAATTTAGAGTCCTTATTTTCTTTTTTGCGTAGTCTGGAGAACAGAACTGAGACACATCCTTCAGATTAAATATACACAAATGGCGGCAAATTAGTACCTGAAAATTTAATAGATAGTGTATTTTTCAGATGGTTTAACATGCTTTAAACCATTAGGCTCTAAATAAGATATCTTAGCAAATCCTGTTGCTTAAAAAGCAGGAAAAAAACAACGTAAAGGCAGTATTCAGGAGGAGGAGGATTGTTGTGTGTTTGCACATAGCACGGGTAAGCTAACTGAGCGTTTGTGTGATTCTTCCACCAGAAATGCAGTCAGGAAACTTCTGTAACCGGTTTTGTGTGAAACTGCCTTGGATGAAAATGGGATTATTGATGTTTGTGGATAAAAGTTTATTAAAGCGTTGAATACTTGTTGATAAATTCAGGTGAATAATTTTTAAA
>JAAWXA010000010.1:1325425-1517925 GCA_038090715.1 Florisuga fusca | reverse complement strand
CTCGCATCCCGCAGAAGCTTGTTGCTGTTGAGGGTGGTGGTGTGGGGATGTTTGTGTGATGGATGGATGCGTGGGAATTGGGAGGTCCCGGGGATCTTCGGGCTCCTCTCCCATCTTGAGGGATGCCGGCGCATCTTGAGGGGAGACGTGGATCCTTAATTTCTCGTTGCCCGTCCCATTTTCTGCACTTTTCTAAGTTCCTGTGGGGCAGTGGTGGGGAACTGTCTGTCAGCGGCCCCGGCCCGGCGGCTGCCGCGGGAAATCGCACGTGGGACAAAGGCGGCCGCTGGAGTGTGGTGGCTGCTGTGAATAGAGGGAGGGGAGGCAATTAGTTGCCGTGTTGTTGGGGCTTTTTACTTGTCAAACTGGAGCCTCGTTGCTTTTGTCATTGCCGTGTAAAGGGAAATCGAGGGGTTTTGTTTTGGTATTAAGGGCCTTAAAGGTTGCTGGCTGACACTTTGCACGCGAAGGCCAGAGCGGTGCAGGAGAGGGGGACAGAAAACGCACAGATTTTCCCCCTGCTTGCTTCATTTGCCCCCATTTTTTTTTTTAATCCTGGGTGCCAGTTTGCATTTCTTTGGTTTGTTAGGTTGTTTTGTTTGTTTTTGTCTAGCCCACTGCCTTTGCAGGTTAAACTGTCACTTAAAATGCAAACCTGGAGCCACTCAAGGTCTCCCTGTTGGAAAGTTTTAATTTTTTCATATTTTTATTTAGTCCAGTTACTTTGTTCAGGAAGGATGAGGGGGTAGACTCATTTGTGTGAGCCCCCTAAATATTCTGGGGGATGACAAGTGTTTGTAGCTGGTTTCCTTCAGCACCTCATCTGCAGCAGCATCTGTCCCACATGGCGATCACTCTACCTGCATGCAGCATCCATCGGTATTAACAAACTCTCTTAGAAAGTAAGGAGGGAAAGAACACAGCCATGGTTTCCTAAATGCTCCTCATTAAACCATCCTTTGTGGCTTTTGCCCCTGTTGCAGAGTAACTACTTTCCAATAATAGGGAAATAGAACAGTAAGTGTTGAAACGCTGACTTTTGGCGAAGTCAGATGCTGCAGTTTGCTCTTGGTACCCGGCTCAGATTTAGAAAGCAGGTGTCTTGCAGT
Source organism: Florisuga fusca (assembly GCA_038090715.1). Taxonomy (NCBI): domain Eukaryota; kingdom Metazoa; phylum Chordata; class Aves; order Apodiformes; family Trochilidae; genus Florisuga; species Florisuga fusca. The sequence continues at coordinate 1,516,816 of JAAWXA010000010.1, read as the reverse complement.
GCTTGTAGGCAAGACTGAGGCACAGGGGGAAAGACATCAGCCTTGCTCGGGTTGGCGATGCTCTCTAGGTACCCCTGTTTATTCTCACTAGGAGCAGCTTGGGAAAATACAATAGCCAGGGCGCTGTAACGTGAGCGATCTCGAAGCTCCACTTGTGTTGCTTTTACACTGGGGTCAGTGGTTTACAGAAATACTAAAGGAAAAGTGTGTGGGGGGGTGAAGAGCGGAGGTAGTGGTAAAGGTCTGCCAAATGTCGCCTCAGTGTTACAATGACAAGCAGATATACTTTCCTTACAGCTCTCCCCTTAAGAAATTTGTTTTGAGGGATTTGACAGTCTTGCAGATAAAGTGACTGCTTGCTACACTTAACTGATCATGCTCCCTCACGGTCGGCCGGCGTTTCCCCGCTGCACTTAGTAATACCTGTGCAACCTGGGTTGTAGTAGCATTGTCACTGATTTCCAAGGTAACTGCTTTTTAGCTCTTCTGAGCAGACATACCTGCGTGGGGGGGTGTGGGAAAGTCTTTTCCCCACTCACTAGAAGCATGATGGTAAAGTGCTATATTGGAAAAGAGAGGAGGCTTCTCTAAATTTTGATAACCGCAGCTGACAATTTAGAAATAAGACACTTCTCACAGCCAACATGACAGTGGATTTTGAGCATTCAGAAAACACCAGGCCAAAAAACTGGAGACATCTTGATCTTTTAAGACAGCTTTTCCAGTACTTTAAGTGAAGGGGGGGTGGGGTGGCGAAGAAAGGAGAAAAAAAGAGGGAGAAAAGCTGCAAGGGAAATAATACAAAGCCAGCACAATTGGCATCTAGACAGTAAAGAAAAAAGTTTCTGAGGTTAAGAGAAGGAAAGACAAAGCTGTTATGTACCCGAGGGATGCAATTTTAGTGGGAATGGAAGATTTGAGTGGTAAAGGAGGAGCACTTGCCTCTGGGTTCTCTCTCTTTCAGCAGTTCGGCTGCTGGCATCTCAATTTGAATTGCTGGGTGAGTAGCACTTTTTGTGTGCGCGCTTTCCGTCTTGACCATTGAACTTCTGATGTGACTTCTCTCCCTCTCCCTTTCTCTCCTTCTCCTTTCCTTTCGTCCTGTGTGGAATAAAAATAATAAAATCCAAGAACAACAAAAAAAATCCAACAAAAATGGGGGAGGGGGGGGTGAAATCAAGCAAGCATCTCCAGCTGTGACCTTTGTTAGCGCTGTTGTTTTTATTTATTTATTTTATGGTAATCGTCTTTTTTAGTAGGAGGAAGCATGACTTTTCGATGACACTTTAATTTTACAGCAGTGTTGAGGAGCGAGCAGCAGAGCATCGTTTTGTCGCGACACAATGGTGCAGCGGGGCAGAGTTGTTGCACTCCTCCTCTTTGCCCTTCCCTCCGCCTGATTTTGGGGTTTGGTTTTACCAAAAGGGTGGGGAGAAAGAAGAAATTTTTTTTTTTTTTCCTTTTTCTTTTTTTTTTTTCTTGTGCATCCAGGGTGGGATCGAGGGGGGTGTTTATGGAGTGTGTGTGTGCGTGGGGGGGTGTTTCAGAGCCTGGTGTGTACAGCAGGTTTCAGGGGCTGATTTCTGGATGCTGAACAATGGTTACCAGCGAGGGAGAAGCCTGTGCGCGTGTCTTAGCTGTGCGTTACATCCGCAGTCATACAGTCACACAGTGACCATGACATCACTAGCTTTTCTTTTCTCTTTCTTCTTTGGGGCGGAGGGGGCTACTTCAAAGCTTTCTTCAATTCAATACGATATTTCCTTAACTCTGAAACCATGAAGGTAAAAATGTTTGGGATTTTTTTTTTTTTTTTTTTTTTTTTTTTTTTTTTTTTTTGGGGGATTTGGAGACGGAATGGTTTAACTCTTATCATACACAAAGTGAGATATAAAAAAAAATGTTAAAAATAGAGTGTAGTAGTTTTTAGTTGGGAGCTTTTGATCCTGTGTTTAGTTGACATGCAGTTAGTTTTTCTGTGGTTTTCAGGAAGCTCAGCTGTAAAGTGAAAGATGAAAATTTTAAGGGCACTACATTAAAATTATTTCACCCAGCGATAAAGGAATATGAAAAATAATCCTGATAACTGTGAGATAAACTGTTTTCACACAGTGGTTCTCTGTTTGTTATCAGAAGTCCATGAGACTTTTTTTTTTTATTACTAATATATATTGCAGAAAGTAAATCTACCCCTCAGCAATTTGTGTAAATTGGCCAAAATTATACACAAAAAATACAAATGTATTTAATAAGAGTTTTAGAAAGCATTGCATTTTCAGTGGAGGTTTTGTGGCAATCTTGAGTTTTCTGCTCTTTTCTTTTCTCACTCTGCCAAGCTTGCTTAGACTTACTTGATCCAGCAGGATTTCTGTCACTTTAGTGCTCTGTGATACCTTTGCCTAAGTAGCTTAGATGATTTATTTGCCTTTTCTTGTGTAGAACAAGGGATTAAATTCTGTCAAATTGATCTAAAATGAATTAATCTAAAAGGACAGTTATTTAGATGTTTCTTCTTTCACTGCATGTTGTTGCATATGCAGGTTTTACATTGGCTGGTGATGAGATCTTGTAAACATTTTACCTTTAGAGGAATTGTTTTGACTGGGACTTGGAGTGAAAGGCCTTACAGCTCTATAAATGTGCCTGTTTTCTTTTCTTCCAAAATATTTGCAAGATGTTTCAATTTTGATGTGCATTTAACTTCACATTTTTTGGGAAACTTTGTTGAATTTATTTAAAAAAAATTGCCTGGACTTACTTAATTTCATTGCTCGGTTGTTTTGTGGCAGCATGTAATGTTCTTAGCACATTAAAAATGAAAACATTTTTTTAAAGATTTGTTATTTGTTAAGCTATTTAATATACATGCTAGATATATTGTGTGTGGGTATTGAGCACAGTCTGCTATAATTTGTGAATGCTGCATTTTAAAAAGCTGTTCTGAGAACTTGGCATTCTATCTTAAAGCATGTGTGTGCATGTTAGTTTTTTAATAATGCTGTTATTACTGAAATTGCCAAATACAAGTGGGTATGGGCATGCATCCTAATTTTTTTTATTACTATTATTTCTTCCAGTTTTGTTTTTTTTTTTTAACAGTCTCACATTTAAGTTTTGACTGTTGACAGAAGTCACAGATGCATACCCTAAGAAAATCACTGGAGCTATTTTTCTTACAGTGTGTGTCTGTCTGGTGCTGAAGTATGGGATTTATACACAAGAATTAAAGCTCTTCATAATGTGGCATTTTGGAGAATGCTAGGCAGTAAAGTAAAATTACACTAATAGGTATTTATTAAAAGCACATAGTAAATAAGGTCTATTAGGGCAATTAGAAGCACCCTTTTGCTTATATTCCTTTCTCTTTTTCTCCATCTTTTCCGAATTTTTTTGCCTGTATTACTGCTCTGTGTCTCTCCCCTTTCCTCCCCCTTTCTGTTCAGGACTGTTTCCTGAAAACCTGCTGAGGTTTCACCACTTTCCTTGCTCAGTCGTGGTTTACCCAGCACACCTTGTACTGGTTCTGCTTAAGAAAAGTAGTTTTCCAGTTTTAATCTAGTGTATGCCTAGTCTTTCTGCTTCTTGTCCTGTTAGATATGAACTAAGGCTTGCTTGCTCTACGGAGATATTATCTGTCTAGTAAATTAACTAGAGTATGCTAAGAAAGCACTGAGTTATTTGCCAGGTTGGGGAAAAAACTGTCTCTCTGTTTGTGATGGAAGAAATACATTTGGGCCCCTCCGTGCATGAAACTCAGAGTAGAAGCACTACCCTGACCACCTTGTACAGGGAAATTCACCTGTTGATCAAATAATCTGTAATTTTGAGGCTCAGTGTGAGCCTTGGGTGGATACATGCAGGCCACAGTTCCTGGGCTACAGGCTGGAGTAATTCCTGTGCCCAAATTTGTGTGCCAAGAGCAGGAAGAGCAAATGCAGCAGAGTGCTTTCTCTCTATGAGTAAGGCATTAAAAAAATGACTAAGGTAAAGTCTAACTGAGGTAAAGTCAAACTGTCATTGGTATAATTCCAGGTGATGCTGAAGGACCTCCAAGTACACAGTGGTGTCTAAGCAGATGCTTGTCTGGGCCTGACCTGATAGGTTACCTAAAGTAACACCACATGGTCTGAGGATGCAGCACTTCACTTGAATTTAAAACCTCAATTTTCTGTTTTGTTTTAGGGTTGGTTTTTTGTTTTGTTTTGTTTTAGGTTTTTTTGGTTTTTTTGGGAGGTTTTTTTTTTTTTTTTTTTTTTTACTTCAAGCAACAAGAAAAACACTCCAAATAATGTCACAGTAAGATTACAGCCCCCAACAGCTTTGCAAGCCAAGTGCCAGCACACTTAATACTCATGTTTTACTACTGGTGTTCCCAAGTCTCCTGCATAAGAACTACCAGGCAGTAATTAGACAGTTAAACCCCAGTTCTTTCCCTTTTACGCTAGAGGATTTGCCATATGCTAATTGTCACCAGATCATTTCACATAATTGCCTTTTGGCGAAATTAAGTGGAAATTTCCTGAACATCTTAAATCCCCCCTTCCCCACCTCCCTCCTCTCAGTACCTTTGCTCCCTTACAGGAAGGATGCCCAAAATGTCAAGCAGGGTGGCTTAGCACTCCAGTGTGCAAGGTGACACTTCAGCAGAGTTAGAGGGAAAAAAATAAAAGTTTTTTTAAAAAGGAAAAAAAAAAAGAAAAGAAAAAAAAATGTATTATTTTCTTGAATGAGTTGTTGAACACTTCAAGCCAGGAAGCTGATTTTGTTGGTTTGTCTGAAAGGCTGCTAACAGAGCAGGACTGGGGGTCTTTTTGAAATCCGGCAGTCCTTGCAGGAGTCAGGTAGGTGCTTGCTGGCCTGGGAAGTGGTCAAGGAGGGAGAATCAGAAGGATGTAAAACTGTTGTTCCAGCATCCCCTGCCATTTTTAAAAAAAACATAAGCAGAGGGAAGTGGGGGGGTTGATTTTTTTTTTTTTTTTTTTTTTTTTTGGAGAAAAAGTTGGTTTGTAGCAGGGCACATACAGTTAAGGGGGATTTGGAGACGGAATGGTTTAACTCTTATCATACACAAAGTGAGATATAAAAAAAAATGTTAAAAATAGAGTGTAGTAGTTTTNCCAAGTTCTGTCTGGAGGGGGGGGGGTATTGTCCCAGCACATTGTTGTCAGTGCTCCTGTCATCATTTGTGTGAAAGAAGAAAACGAGACTTTTTTTTTTTTTTTTAGCAGGGTGAGTTGTGATTATCAATGGAGTCCTTGTCTTATGCTACAATGGGCAGTTAGCTTAGGGCGGGACCTTAGGCAGAAATCAGCTACATTAAAGTGTGAAAGGACTCAAGCCACTGTATCAGCCATAATGGAGCAAGGGGAAGTAGTTTTCAGGCATAAATGCTTAGTCAGGTGTGAAGGCATCCTTAAAAAAATAAACTGTGACTCCACTAGCAAAACCAGACATGGTTAAAATTAAGTCTTCAGTTTTTTCAGGGACTGCTTCATCACTGGCACAGAATTTTTATTCTTTGGAAGGGCATGAGGACTGAGTTGGTAGGTCTGGCTCGCTTTAATTTTTCTGTTAAGGTGAATGGTTTTCAGTTTCCTTGTTGGAGTTTGGAGTGCCACCCAGAGTGACTGATGATGTGGGTGATCCCTGGGGCCAGAGTGCTGCTTACTGACAAGTGATCCACTTGGAGTGTTGGTGGCCCTGGCTGGAAACTGAAGAATATTCCAGTGTTGCAGCAGTGTTTGGAGATTTGCCTCTTCTTGTAATTTAGTTTTCTGATTTAGGCAATGTCAGGGGTGCGTGTCATTCCTAGGCAGAACCAAGGAGAGATGAACCTTTAGAAAAAAAGAAACCTTCCTCTTACTAGCATCTTTGGAGCTACAGAGCAGCCAAGGAACATCTGTTAGCATTTCACTAGCCATAGTCAGCATAACTGCAATGGCACCATCTGGAAAATACAGGGAGACAAGTTATAAACCTATTTTTTGATGTAAACTGGTATTCAGTGGTACACTTTGCTAAGCCCAGGGAGGAACTCCAGGAGGGCCTGCTAATTCAAGACTACTGTCGACCTTCTGCATCCATCCCGGAGGAGGGGAAAAGGCTGACAAACCCTCTTCTGTGCTGCTTTTGTTTTATTGTATTAGACTCATAAAGGCACTTTCAGGGCCCATCTTTCTTCAGCAGAAAGGGAATGCAATGGGGTAACAGGGAAGAGGAGGACATAGTAAAAAAAGACAGGCAGAGCTCTAAGTTCCATTTGTTTTCAGTTGCTGTTGATTAATAGGTTTTAAGGTGAATGGTGAGCTCTCATTCCTCTTCCCTTACTCCTAGTGGAGGAAGGGGAGGGGGCTCTGGGGGTCTGGGATGCAAGTGTCTGATGTCTCTCCTTTGTGGCGTTCCAAGTTGCATTCAGTCGAGGGGTGTCTGGCAGGCAGCAGCCCACCCTGCCTCATCTGTAGGACTTGAGGCTTCAAGTACACTTAAAAGGTCGCCCTGGGTCGGGGGTCCCTCACTTGCCATGGGACCTGTGTCAGCAGCCACTAGAGGTCGAGGTTGTGCTCGGGCAGGAGCATCCCCCTCCCTGCTCAGGGATGCAGCAGAACAGCCTCAGCCCGCAGGTGCTGCAGTGGCGTGGTGGCTTGTTTTCAGCCTGGGTGGCTTTTTCCAGACCTGCTTCTGCTAAAAGCATGTTGTCCTAGCAAGGACGAGTCCTCTGGCCTTTCTGACGTGTTTTCCTCTGTCTTTGAGTTAATACCATGTTTTTATTAGCTGAGCCAAACAAGCTATGAATTTGCAAACAGAAATTGCAGTAAGAAATTCTTCCTGTTTAAAGGTTGGTTTTCTTTTTGTGCGCTCAACAATACAATGTTTCATCTCATGCAAGTGTTATGTTGCTTTCAGAGACTTAGGAACTATTGATTTATACAGCATGCATTAACTTCTTCAATAAATGGGGAGTATTCATCAGTGGGGTGTATTAAATTGGGCTGTACATGCATAGAAGTATCTTTCATCCTGTTAATGAAACGTCCTTACCATGCAACAAAGACTAATACACAGCAATTTATACACACAGTCCCCTGCAGTTTAAATCTGAAGTTCAGATATTTCTTTTGTTCCCTAAAGGCACCTGTCAGAACTTAGGCTAAATGGATCTCAGTATCCCTCTCAAACATGTATTGGCCCAAAATTTCTTGTGGGCTGCTTTTTTTTTTTTTTTTTTATTGTTAAAAGTCATCTGTGTTTTAAGCACTCCCAGAAGCATTTCAAATTCATATATATAGATTTAGTTCTTTAGTCCCTATGGGGACAATCTCCTCTGGTTTGCTTCAGGCAGGGGTTATCAAGAAAAGCAAACTTCTGTTGTTTTTTTTGCAGTTCCTTACTGTGTCCTCTAACCCAGCATATGTACCCCAGCTTTCAGTGGAGAGGAGTGATTTACCAGCAGACGACTTTGTACTTTGTAGGTGCTGGAATTTCTCTCCAGAAATCTCCACTTATTCCCATCCTGTTACCGCATGCCCTGATGCTGATCTGTGTGTGCCAGTGCAGCTCCCCTTTCCCTGCCTGACATAGCCATACATGGAGTTCTTCAAGTTGCCAGAAAAATTCCTGTGTCTGGCAGTGGCTTTTAGCTTAAAACTACCCTTGATAAAGCACTTGCAAATGTATATTGGAGAAGGCCTTTTTGCAGGGGGATGGCTGAGGTCATCTAATAGGTGTCTCCTATTGATGGCTTCTGTGGTTTACCTTTCATTGCCAGTGGATGGGGTTAGGACCACACTTGTTACTCAGGCAGAGCTCCCGTTGACTTCAAAGGAAGATGCATGGGCAGGATTAATCCTGCTCTTTCCCAGCTATTTTTCTCTTTTTCAAGGAAGCTTAGTTAACTTCAGGAATGCTGCTTTTAAAGAGCAGCTTATTTAGCATATTATGCATTATGAGCTTGGCTTGCAAATTGTGCACACTATTCTGAGCAGAGTTACAGTCCCTTCTCCCAGTGTGTGATAAACACTGCAAAACAGAATACAAACCGAGGCAGGGTTAGTGATGTGGATGCAGACTGATTTGCAAAGGATTATGAATCACAGTCCTGTGTTCCAGAGACTTTATTTTTGAGCATGTAGATGACAGTTTCTTTTTTTCCTCTGGTACATTCTCCCCACACCTCTGTCTCAGCATCATCAGAGTGGCAAAAAGGTATCCTGTGCTAACATCTAGTGCCTTTATAGAAAATTGTCTGGTTACCTGAATTTGGGTGTCTGCAGTACTGTCACCCAAATAAAAATGACTTACCTGGGAAAAAAATTTCAGCGTAACACTCAAGCTCTTGTTTATTTATTTCTGTAATTTTTATTTTTCTCAGAAAATGTGTTGAGTAAACTACATAATAATCTAGCATTTGTGCTACTTTGTGGAGATACTGTTGGGGGATCTCAGTGTATCAGAGCAGCTGGTGGTAGTTTCCCACAGTTTATAGGTAACCCCCTGTGGTATATCTGACAGAGGCGTGGAAGTCCAGCTTTCCTCTCACATGTTGTTTATCGGCTTAAGTCTGACCCTCTAATGTTATTCTGTCACTTATTTATTTTTTTTAACCAGTTTCTTCCACGGAAGACAACCCCCAGTGTCTGTCAGGATCTGGTTGAGGGTTTTTTGCAATGCTGTGAAGATGAAGGTGGGGGAGCAGAGAGCTACAGCAGCTACAAACCACATTGTGGGTCACCTGACACAAAGAGTTCACACAATTCTTAGCCAGCAAAAATCCCTCCTATTGGAAATTATTGGTTTTTTTGTGACCTAGGTCAAGTGGTCCTCTGGCATATAACGTCATGCATTGTTGAGTAGATGCCTGCTAATTTGCATGGTGTGTAATATGAGTTGATATGTGAAGCCCTTGCCAAAACTTTCAGTTGCTTTTGGACTACTCAGGTTGGTTCACTGTAAAAGAACTGGCTTTGGGTTAGAGCATGTCCTTTGGCTTTTTGAATTAAGGAGCTAGATCCCCATAGCTCCCCTGGTACAAAACTATTATGGGTCAATCGAGGCCAAATGTCCTTGATTGTACAACTGGCAGAAAACTTGACCTACAGTTCAGCCAGCACAAGGTGCTGTAATTCACAGCCTTGGCTGTCACAGCCATGCTCTGTCCTGCATTGTGGCCACTTGACACCAGACTCACTTGTGCCACAAGTGGTATTAGAGAGGAATCACTTCATTAAAGGGCTGCAGAAAGCAATAGACATGGCAAAAGTTGTGGGGGGCATAAATACTGCTCTTTGGCTTGCTTCTCTTGGGTGCACACTTTTTCTGCAGGTTATCCAAAGGTTCAGTCAAATACAGCATGGGCTGGAGGAGCCTCCTGGGGTGCCTGGAGGAGCCAAAGCTGGAGCTTAGCTTGGCCAAAGCATGATGGAGGGACATCTTGTTTATTCGGAGGAAGACTTGACGTTTCTTTCATAGCTCTCAGCCTGTCTTCCCTCTCCCTCCCCTGCGCCCCCCCTTTAGAATCTCCTTCTCAAGGAAAAACTGCATTATTTTGAAAGGGGTTTAAGGGAAAGCATGGAGTATTTGAACTGAGATCAGATAATAACTCATCTAAAGAGGGACAGCCAGGGTGTGTGTTTGGGGGTGCTGGGGAGCAAGTGGTGGGATCAGAGCCGTCCTTGGGCAGGGCAAGGCTGGCAGACCCTGAACGGCAGCGGTGCTATCGGGGGCTGCCGTGGCATCACCACTTTATTTTAATGTGATTCCTTTTACTTGATGTTAATGCAAGTTGTTCCTTACTTAAAGTAATAAAAGGAAATGAAGACACATTCTAAAATGAAACCTGACTCTAATCCATTCATCATCTAATACCAGCCTCTTTATCTTTGCTGGTACCTAATCTGGTTAAATGTCCCTGTTGTAGGATTTTAGTGAAAATCCTCTATGGGGAATAGGGTTTTTTGCAATTGGATTACTCGCAGTGAATGGTCCAGCAGTTCGCTTGTTTCAGCTTAATTTTTTCTTTGTGATCTTGTAGGGGTAAGTTACAGTTCAGCCCGCCTTTTCCTTTCATTCATTCACTCCTTTTTTTTAATTGTTGTTAGGAAAAAGATATTTTTTTTTCCCCCCAGAGCTAGGAATGTGACAGGGAAAACCTCCTATCTACGAGATTATTCACCCCACAAAGGTGTTAGTTTCAGTGGCTTTATCTGTTGTTTGGTTTTTTTTTTGCCATTATTTATATAGCTGAATATTTTAGTAGCCTAGTTCATCAGTATCCAGTTTCCATTTATTAGTGCTCTCTGATGAATTGATAATTAATCAGCTCTTCTAAAATATATATATATGTATATAAAATATGCAGGTGATCTCTTGTCAGCTTAATGCTTGCTGATGAAGGGAATACTCTAGCACTACAAAGGCTTTTTATCTGAAGTATTTGCAACGAGCAGTAAAATGCAAAACTGAAAGTGAGGACAGGAAGGGGAAAGGAAAAGACCTACAGGTCAGTGAGCATTTGGGTCTTGTGCTAATTAAATGGGGGACTCTGTCAGCCTCTGACTGAGGAGTCTGCATGCACGTTCCAGGTAAAGCACAAGACGATAAAATGAAAAGGAAAATATTTAAAGAATTGCTGTTGTTCCGTACAGGATCATGAAAGGTCAAAAATATTAAACACACTCATGAGCAAGGAAGGTGTGTAAGTAGGTTCTAAGCAAGAAGGTGGGAAAACTGAAATGGTGACACCAAGATGATATCTGTAAAAGTCTGAGAACCACACTGAAATGTCACACCTCGTGCTGCAGTGGGCAGTACCTGGCACTGCTCTAACGCCATCAACCTTTTTCTCTTGACAGTCTAACAAAGTGCCAGTTGTGCAGCACCCACACCATGTACACCCTCTTACGCCGCTTATCACATACAGCAATGAGCACTTCACACCAGGAAACCCTCCTCCACACTTACCAGCCGACGTGGATCCCAAAACAGGTAGGTGGGGAATTGGTCTTGGGTCTTTGTGAGGGTGGGTGGATCTTTCCATTTTGCCTATCAGGGGGAAAGAGAGAGGGAGGAAGGATTGCCTATGCCGGATCCCCAAAGGGGGCATGTAAAATGTCAAACACATGGAAGAACACGGACAACATCGTTTCTTTTAAAGCCAATTAGGTTTCAGAAGAAATCTTACTGGGTGAATTTTCCTAAAGCTTCTGCAGGGTGACACCACAGTTGCATGTGTGGGGTCGTTGGCAGGTGTGTCTCTTGGCAAGCATGACACCCCATCTAGTAGTTCAGTCTACCAAGCGCTTGGTTCGCATGCACGACCCAGAGAGTTAAACGTGTACATTCTGTGATCTGTACTTAAAAAATTGCAGCTGGAATTTTAAAGGTGGTGGGTCATGACTGGTTTTAAAATGAGTCTCTTTTAATTCCCTAAATCCCATCGTTTCTGTGTCAGGAGTTCAGTCATTTTTCTACTATAATGTTGAATTTTCATCCTCTCTAACTACTTAGCTCCATGTCTGTACTTGAAACTCTTTTCCCCAATGTAAGTCTACCCAACTTTCAGTTCAGCCTGAAGGGCAGTCTTCTTGAATATAGAGCACCACGTAAAAGCCCTGACTAGATTTATTGGTGTTATAGAGCAGAATTTACATGTTATTCTAACTTTTTAAGAGTCCCTGTTTAACCTGAGGGCCCAGAGAAGTCAAACAGTGTCAGTCTTCTTTCTTCAGGTTGCATCGAGTTCCTAGTGACAGTGGGTTTGTTTTTGTTAATCCAAATCCCAGCCAGCTAATTGGAAACTGAATACACATCAGAGGAATCGCTTTGTGTCAGCCCTAATGTGTGCAGATAATTTATCTAAGTCCAGCCCTTCCAGGAGGCTGTGCATTAGCTGTCTTTCACTCCCCATGCTTCAGTTGGGGCCCCCTTTTAATTGTGCTTAATGCTAACTTCACATGGCTTAAAAGGAATCCATCTCGCCATCCCTGGGTATTGCAAGTGAGTGGCATAGTCAACCTCTCATTTAAATAATGGTAGTACAGGGAATAGCTTTTAAATGGTTATCGTAAAACATATGATTAACGTCTGTAGACTGTTTACTTTTCTTCTGTGAACATTCTTTCAAGTGTGCAAATAGCTCGCCGGATGGTTAAAGCCCAGTTAATCTGTTTGGGTTCTGTAATGGAGAAAAAGCAATGTCTGCATGAAAATGTCACACAAGGAGATTTAATTTAGAGATTAAAAGCTTCCTGAGTGACTAAAAAAAAAAATAGTTTTTAGCCATGAATACAGTACCCTTCCTTTTAATGCTCTCTGTTTTAATTTTGCTTCTGCTGTGTAATTGTACTCTGGCTTGTTAACTGAAAGACCCAGTCTTGTAACCCTTACTCCTCTTGAGTAATTCCTATTTGCTTTTAAGGTAAGGAGCATTAAGATGTAAGCCTTGGGTCTGAAGCTTGTTTCTGCTCTCCAAGTAGGAACTGCACTGGTTTTAGAGAGGACAGATGGGCTCTCTGTCCTTCCCTGCTCACCTTCGGCATCTGCCTCCCATTTTAGCAAGCATTTCCAGGGGTTCTCCCCTCCACTGCTAGGTTTCAGCAAGGTTTCCTAGATTTACCCAAAATCAAACATCATTTGAAATTATAAGGACTTGGTAGCTCATTTTGGGAGGCTACTTTGGAATAACATGATTCTGTTAAGTACACAGTCAGAGTATGAGTAAGACCTGTGCTCTTTTGGTGACTTTGAGATTAAAAAGCCCATGAAGTTGGTAGAGGGACCTCTTTCTGTTGAGTGTGAAAGACAGCACATAGCACAAAGGGAGCAAATCACATCAGTTTTTGTGGTTGGATCTCATTTAACAAGATGCCAAGAGACTCGCTGTATAGAATAAAACTGTGAAACTGCCTTCAGAGACCCAAAGTGCGACCATGGGTATTGTACTAAAAATTAATAGATAGCAATTTCAAAACATGTGCTTTTTTTCTTATATTTTATTTATTTTCATATCTCAGTGCTAACACTGTTTTATGTTCTTCCTCCGTAGGAATTCCAAGGCCTCCACATCCTCCAGATATATCTCCTTATTATCCGTTATCACCGGGCACTGTAGGACAAATCCCCCATCCGCTAGGATGGTTAGTACCACAGTAAGGAGTTCCATTTTTTTTATTTCCTTTTTCTTTTTTAATGTGTAAAATTTATGTTTAAAAATTGTGTATGTGTGTGCGCATGTGTGTGTGTGCATTGAGATAAGTTTGTTTGCCAACTACCACTTCATTGAGTGGTTATGAATTTACCCAACCTCATGAAGATTAATTAAAACTTCTGCCAGGCCATGTGGTCTTAAACAAACATGAGCAGTTGGACATAGCTTTGCATGTTGTCTTGGCCAGCTGATGACTTGTGAACCATGAATTTTGAAACTCTTCTGCAGAAATGTTCTTTTCTTGTTCTTGCCCTTACACTGCACCACGTGGGGTCTTCTCAAATCTAGTTTTCTAGCAGCTCAGGGTGGTTCTAATGGACTTTCTTAACAGGACCATCCTCACTATAAAAGTGTAACTTTAAAATTCATTTGCTTTCCCTGTTGAGACCCCTTTCATTTTTCTTGTGAAACAGTAGAGCTTTATATCAGCTAGTGAACAGCATTCCTGGTTGAGACATGGCTTGGCAGTTGGCATCTGAGGAATGGAATTTTATTGCAAACAAGAAAGAGGAATAAGTTTTCTTTAAAACTAGCTCAGGAAAAAAGCCATGGAAAGTTAGTTTGGGGTTTTGTTTTCTTTTCAGCTCCTTGTATCCCACTTGCAGAGCCTTGTTGGGTATGAGATTTCTTCCAATAATTGTGTCCCTATTTTCTTTTTTTTTTTTCCTTCTATTGCCATCTCTGCAATGAATTTATAATGCACTTAAGCACTGCCTAGGTCTTTTGTACAGTACATTTGATTTAACTTTATAGCAGCCTGCAAGTACCTGTAGGGGGCCTACAGGAAAGCTGGAAAGAGACTTTTTCAAGGGCATGTAGTGATAAGATGAGGGGTTAGAGTTTCAAACTGAAAGAGGATAGATTTAGATTAGATATTAGGATGAATTTTTTTACAGTGAGGGTGGTGAGACAGTGGAACAGGTTCCCCAGAGAGGTTATGGATGTTCCCTCCCTGGAAGTGTTCAAGGTCAGGTGGGATGGGGCATTGAGCAACCTGGTCTAGTGGAAGGTCCATGGCAGGGGAGTTGGAACTCGATTATCTTCCCACCCAAACCATTCTGTGAATATACATTTGTATTGCTAGATACAACAGTTCTTTGCATTAAAAATCAATTATTACCTGTATTACCCTGGTTTTCTCACATAGCTGTCCTCATCAATATTAGAGAGACCACATTTTTTTATAAATTAATTGCCCAAAGCTAGAAATAGATTCTCCCTGCTCAAGGTTGTTTGACCAACTGTGCTGAAAAAAAAATACCTCTCCCCAAGTTCACCCTCTGTAAGGAAGTGGACTTCACACCCTGTAGGGCAGAGCAGAGGCTCCCAAAACACCCACAGGTCTCGGGCAGGGAGAGGGCTTGATATCAAAGGCTTTGAGGACCTTTCTCAAACACAAAAGTCTGGATTCAGAAGAGCTGGAGCTCAGACCTCAGCAGCCCACTTCTGGATGCTCTGCAGGCTGCCCATCCTCTCGGGGTGGTTGTGCAACGTGCTTGGGTAGAAGCTGTCTTGCTCTGAGGGTGAAGTATATCCCATCATCTGTCTGCAGAAGGTGGTTTCTTCAGAAGAGCAAAGCATGAGCAGAAGAAAAACCCTGAAATCTTAAATTTCTCATTGGTGGTCTGATTTTTACATAGGACACTGAATGCTGGTAGAACACATCAGCTCGTTTTCTCCTTGCTCACTTGCAGGACCTAACTGCAGTACAGCCATCTCATGCTCCTTTATTGCAACTGTTTAGCTCAAGTTTGCACAGTAACATTCTCAGCATTTAAAGCAAATATACTCAGCTAATGCCAAAAGTCAGCATCATTAACGACTTGAGAGCCTAGGGAAGAAACTCCTGGCTGTTGTTGCCCTGTGCCCCATTGCTCATCTGTGTCTCAGAGCCTTACATCTTCATGTGTGCAGACACAGGTTTGTCCTCCTTGAGCCTTATGTCATAGCTTCCAAACCCACACAAATATTGCCATGTGTGGCCAGTTTCATCAGGGAGGTGATAACAGCCACTTGTGTCACAGGAAGATTGTCATCACTTCTGATACATTATATCAAGTCAGCACCCATGGTGTAAATATCTACCTACAGCCCTAGCAGCTTCTCCAAGTGTTTTTTGTTGAGGGACGATACCACCACGTTTGCTTTTGCTCTAGGAGACTATGACCAAACTTTTCAGAAGTACCTCAGGTTTTTTATATCTCCTCTCATTGCCACTCGTGCTTCACCATCAACTTCCCAACCCATCTATCCTCAACTGACCAGGATGTCGCTAGCACAGTACCCCCCTAAAAAGCATCCTGCCCAGTCAGATGATACATTTGAAGGACAGATGAAAAGAACTATCCAGCACAGACAAACCTCAATCAGAAAAAGTTGTGTGTCTTTCATGAGGATGCTGTTTTGCATGTTGCTGTATTTTTTAATTATTGTAATGAGGTGTGATTGTCTATTGGTTACCCACAATACTTCTTGGGGACTCTCCCCCGGTAACTCTTGTCAACACTTGTTAATCTGACAAAAGGCTACAAATTAAGCTCTGTTAATTTAATGTTTTCTCACCGAGATCTAAATACCGAAAGAGGCCCAAAGCGCAACTGAAGTCCTTTGATTCACTGTACTTTATTTTGGTATAAATTTACATTCATTATTGTTTTCCTTTGGATGTGTAGCCCTCAATTAGTGTGATGGCTCCATTAAAGCAAGCGAGACTTCGCCTTTAATTATTACAACAAAACACCTAGTTTCAGCTTGGGGAGAGGGTCTCTATTGACATAAGCAGAGGTTATAAAATTTAATTAGCCATTCCTATCAGATTTATGGCATTCAAATTGTTCTGTGTTTCTTTCCTTTGATCCTTGCTGTACAATCCCCAAGATTTTTGTTCTGATCAAATGAGAATAAAGCTTACTGTGCAGAGAAGTTTTTTGTTGTGGGGTTTTTTTTTTTGTGTGTGCTTTTTTTTTTTTTTTTTTTTTTTTTTTCTTTCTCTCATTCTCTCTTTCCCTTCTTTTTTGCCAGGCAAGGTCAGCCAGTGTACCCAATCACGACAGGGGGTTTCCGCCACCCTTACCCAACAGCTCTGACAGTCAATGCTTCCATGTCAAGGTGAGTTCAAATACTGAGGTCCTGAATCAAGAGTAAATGTAACTCCTCCTGCTGCCCTCCCTAGAGGAGGGCATTTCATCTAGGAAGCATATTTCTGAAAGCACATCAGTTAAAGCATTCATCCTGAGGTTTTCAGTGGGGTAGGGATGACGAGGGGTACCTTCCCATTTGATGAGAAGAGAATGTCCTAGTGGCAGTCTAGAAGAGGGTGTCTTAGGAGTGTCCTAGTGTCATTGGGCTTTTAAGAATGCCTTTTTGAGGGAGGGGTGGAGGAGGGGATAGTAATTTTTAAAGCCAAACTAAATTAAAAATCGGAGAGAATGTGATATTGAAAAGGGGAGAAGAAGTCATGACATCTTTTGCTTTCTTGGTGGCTGTCACCCAGAATAGTGCTCTGTGTGTGGGAGGGGGTGCTGGGGAGGGAGGAGGGCTGATCTTCAAGCAGAGTTGGAAGGGAGGTTATTGCGCTTTGTTTTCCCCACCGAAGCTCCAAACACTGATAGTCAACATAAAAAGGCCTGCCTGACCCTCTAAAGCTTTAGAAGTATATATTTCTCCCCCTCCCTACCTCCAATTAATTTCATCTAATTTTCCAGAGGCTGCTAGTTTTATTTACAAACTGGTTGGCAGCACTATGTTTAAGTAATCACTAATTGCTCCTAATGATAGTTTTATTTTCTGTTCATCTGATTTTCAGTCTGGTTAATTAAATCGGTGGAGGTTTAGACTTTCCTGATGGGCTGAAACAACTAATCCATTTTGATGATGGCACATAATTAAATTAGCATGCATTACATAGCAAGGTTCCACATCTCTTCCCTCCTCTGTCCTTTCCTCTCCATCTCTGCAGTTTAATATGTGAAGATTGGTGTACAGAGGATTTGAGGAGGAAAAGATTGGGGGTGGGGCAGGAAGGCACCTCATTGAGAAATGGAAGCCTGTAACTAGAGCTCGTGAGTGAATGGATGGGAGAATGATGTGTTGTGTGCTTTAGATAAGTAGAGTAAAAGGAAAAAAAAACCAACATTTGCCTTTGCTGCTCCAGTAAACAGACAACTTGAAAATCAACTTTAAAAAAAATAATAATAGACACAGCATGGTGGAGAAAAAAATCCCAGGTTGGAGAGAGAGCTGCAAATTTAAACAATGGTTCCCTTCCTCCATTTAATCTTTTTTAATATCTATAAAAGATTTCCGGGCATGGTGTGAGGCAAAATAGAGCTTGATTTAGTTTAATTATTATTAGAGAGGCTAGTCATTTGAGGGAGGGGGGAGCCGCCAGAGGGGGGAGGCTATATTCCCAAGATAGACTTTATGAAAGGTATCTAGTTAAAAAGAGTACACAGCAAATTAAATACATTATTGTGGTAATGGGACGACAGAAGTAGAGGTCTATTATACTTATGGCAGTTATAGGAAATGTAGGCTCCTTGCCCTGTTCTAGCACATCCTTTGATATTCATTCCATTCAGCAGCAGGGCCAGGACTTCTCAGAATTAAGTGATGGGTCATTATACTTTAAACACCATGGAGAAGCCTAGATTGGCAATTAAACAGCACTTGCTGACACTCGCTTGTGCCACCCTGTGACCCCCTTTAGATTGAGTTGTTGGAGCTCGGGGCCCTCAGCCTGCTAAATTGGTAGCAGGCACTTCTCCTGACGAGGGCTGGCTCTGAAATCTGCCGGCTTCAAAGGGAGCAAGATCATGTATAAACCATAATGTGGGTGCACCGTGGCTCAAAAAATAAGGCAGGAATAGATGAAATGTTACAAGTGCAAGGGGAAAATGAGAGAATAATGACAAATCTAATGCAACTCAAAGCAGAATTGTTGCACAGAAAAATGCATCCCACTGCTTGTGCATAAAATCAAGGCAGGCAGATGACATCCAGTTAACAGAAACATGTCAACAGTGAAGAAAAGTGAGAGTGAGTAAGAGAGAAGCCCCTGAGACAGCCAGGAACAAAAAATTAGTTGTCCTTAACAAGTTAAGACTCATCATTATATTCTGGCTTGGAGCCATAAAAGGAGACTGGTATATAATGAGCTGCTTAGAATTTTTAGGGTGTTTATTGCAATTCATGGAATACTTGGCTAGAGAAAAAAAATATGGGGGCATGTCCTAGGCAAAGGTGAGGGGTGTGCATCCACACATAGCCTTTCTTTTTGTCTCTGACATGTGCCCCTACCCATGCACACGCTCAGGCACACTCACAGGCTAATGAATAGATTTAAGATGTTTATCCTTTGTTCCAGCCCAGAAACTTCTTTCCTGGTTTCCCTTAGATGGGAACGCCCTCTGGGCAGATCATGCTCTGATATGTGGTTTGACACGTTTTCTCACGTCCACCGTATCAGCTGAGGTGCCTGAGATGCCTCTGTGGGACATCCTTTGCCCTGAGTAGCCCATGGAGTTGGGTGGTGGGGCTGGCATGCCCAGGGATGGCCACGCTTGCCTGTAGAGGTGCCCTTCATGGCTGCCCTCCAGGCAATGGCCCCACCAAGCCCTGGTACAAGGCTTGAGGTCACTCTGCTGGGTCTGCCCAAACATTGAATCCTGGGCAGACCCTCAGCTTTACCCTTCCACCCACATTTTTCCAGAGCTTTCCTTCAGAAGTAGTTCCTGTCTTCACCTGCATTATGGCACAGGCCTTTGGAGCATATCATGCTTCCCACCCCTGAATATTCCCTAAGCTTAGTAATTACAGTTCGTTAGTTTGAGTGTGCTTATGAATAGTTTATAAAAGGTTAATGGGAGACTAATAGTGATTTTCATAAATGTTTTAGACTATTTAGGGTAGTGTCTTCAGGTTGTTTTAACCATTTAAAAGTCTTTTCTCCCCTTGAAACGTGGTCCCACTCACTTCATATGCATGCCATGTATTTATAACAGCTCTTGATCCTTCATTACCCCTTTATAATATGCTCTTAATGTAAATTGAGACAGGGTTAACTGACTGATGGGCAAACAGTAGACCCACTATGAAAATACAACTGCTGTGAGAGGAAATCAGGAAATAATTTGACAGAATTACACCAGACAAACACTGCGCAGCAGTTAAGTGGTGGCAGTGGAAAATACCTTCTGTAATTGAAATTTCAGGGGAAATTCACTTTTGCTGAATGTAATTACTGAAGCTGGAGTGCAGCCAGGAACTTAAAAATTAACACTCTCCCCCCACTTGTATTGCCATGTGAGTGGATGTCTACATGGAAATAAATAGGCATTTGGACTTTGGGGTGAACCCCCAACTCAGCCCACTGAGTCAGTGGGATTGTACAAGTGATTCGGGGTTCTACAGTATTTTTTATAGCCGAAATAGCCCCACAGGAAGGGGTGTGTAAGTCCAATAGGCAGCCTTGTCCCTTGGAGGGAAAGAGGCTCAGTGTGAAATAATGAACAGTCATTGGTAATGACCACACAAGTTCTTTGGGGAATCTGTCACCCTGAAAATAACTACTGAGCTGCAGCTGCCTGTTGTTGAAGGCTATACAGTATCTCTGAAGTTATGAGCTTGGTGGGTAAAAATCTCAAGTCAGTAGAGGTTTTGCCATCCTCCAGGCTTCCACACAGCATATTTACATAGGCTTCTCCTCTTCCCCTGCCCTTCGTCCCCACCTGGTCACCATCCCCACTAAATGCTCACTCTGTTCCTCCAAAATGGTAATTGGGAAAACATTTTTTCCCATATTTTAGGTTAAGAAGTTACTTTTTTTTTTCTGATTTTCTTCACTCTCTTCTGTTTATGTATTAGCTGGAGGTACTTAAATCTTCATAAAAAATAAACAAAGTAAACAGCCTATATATTTGTTGATCTTGTTTCTAAGATCCTCACCACACAACAACCCACCCGGTAGGCAGAGTTCACTTTTCAGTGGTTTTAATTTTTGACCAGTTTCTCCTTATTTGAGAAACTGTTCCATGACCCACTTATCCCAGCCACATGATGGGATCCTCTTCAGAAGCTTAACAAACACCATCTTTTGTCCCCATTAACTCCAGTTAGTGGAGTCTTTTAGTCTTCATTAGTCTTTTGTGATATTTGGGAGCCCTTCTCCAGTGATGAGTCTAACCTTGTTCAGGTCCACTCTCCTAGCCTTACATTTTTATGCTACCACTGCACTTGGCTGTTCTTCCTTGCTGGTACATGCCCACTGCTCTTCCCACTGTGTCCTCAAGCCAAACAAGCATTGCTTTTCCTGTCTGCCCTCTGACAGGCTTTTCATCTCTATCTTCATCATTCATTGTCACTGCTTCTTGTACCAGATTGAACCCAAGCAATCCTCAGCAGCACAGTCCTCTCTTCAACGCTGAATCTTGCCTAAGACAGAGTCATTTGATAGGATGTGTGCCAGATTTTTATCACTACATTTATACACTTATTTCAGTGAAGTCAGGATTTTGCCGCGGGTTTTATTTTCGCCCGTGTTTGTAAGTTATTTTTTTTAAAACAAGCTCTTGCTGTCAGTTTTTATTATTTGCATTGTGCTGTGGCTGAAGGCCCCGGGCACTGTGTGAGCAAACTTTGAGTATGTCCAAACAAAATATACACACAGGCACAAAAATAGAGAGAGAAAGCAGAAAAAAATTATACTAAGGCCCAGTTTGTGTCTTGCTGGTGGCGAGACAATTCTGTGGTGTAGGTAGGACCAGGACATGGGTGTCCTTGCAGACCATTGTTGTCTCCTGAGCTACCATGCACCAGAGCCTTTCCCTAAAGATTCATTTCTCTCCTGTGAGGGGGTAAAGCGTTTTTACAGTCCATGTGGACATTTGTGTCCATTGGTTTTGGTAGAAGTTAAAATCTGTGGAGGAATGACCATTCTGCTGCCCTTTCTCCTCTTCCCCTGCCATCCCAGCCTCCTCCTTTCCTTCTCTCCATGCCTTTCTGAGGAGCTGCAATTCTTTGCAGTTTAAACAATTGTACATTCTCCCTGTTAGTCCCTGCTCTTCCCACCACTGCCTTCAAAGACAAAATACTTCTATCTAATGATCCTGAGTACTACCAGCTGATAGACAAAGATCCTCAGAGCTCGTAGTGGACAGTACCTCTTGTTCGTGAAAGTACCACTGTGTCATCTTGTGAATGTAGTGAATGTCTAGGCAGATTGGGGGGGGATTAAACTCAGTAATGGAATTTATAAGTGAGGGAAAAATAAAGAAAATCCATTATGTTTCTGACACTTGTACATAGTCTACTTATCCATGGTGTATCACCCCATTTTAAATCCAGTTTGACAGAAAAAAGTCATTGTGTATTGATGGTGGAAGAAATAATTCTTTATCCCATTGTGTGTTCCATATTCTCAGGGTATTTTATGTAGACAAAACCAGTTCAAAATCTAGGATGAGAGTAGGGATTTGCAGTGATAAAAAACCTTGTCATTTGCCATAAT
The DNA here is from genome assembly GCA_038090715.1 of Florisuga fusca. Lineage (NCBI taxonomy): Eukaryota > Metazoa > Chordata > Aves > Apodiformes > Trochilidae > Florisuga > Florisuga fusca. The sequence continues at coordinate 1,495,109 of JAAWXA010000010.1, read as the reverse complement.
CACTTTAGCCTTGGATTTTTGGGGAAGTTATTTTTGAACCAAATTTTTAGGCTAGATTGCTTTCCCTGGAAACCTTTAAACTTCAGTGGAGTTTTTCTAAGGAAAGGCAGTCAGTCATAATGTGCTTTCCTTTTTTCCTGCAAAACCTTCGTGAGACTATTGGGAAATAATATTAAGAAGCCAATCTTGCTTTTGAGAAATTTATTTATTGCAGTTAAAAATAAAAAGTCAGAATGATTGTGCCATTGTTTTTGCTGTGGCCCTGACCAAGCAATTAGATTTGTGCAGAAGGACTGCACTGAATCCAGTTGCAGGATCAGGGCCTCTCCATGTATATGACCATAAACCATTAAGCTGGCAGCATTTATTTCTCTTTAGAAAGGCTAGACTGCTATTTTTCATTAGTTTAGGCCTTTCTGTGTTACCTTAACGGGTCAAAATCTTCTTAAATCCACAATCTTCCCACCTTAAAGCAAGGTGGCTCAGAAATTTATTAGACACAAATATTTTCTTTTGCTCCTTCAACAAAATATAGCTAATGAGGCATCTATAAGGATTATAAAAAATGCATCTAGATTGTGTTGGCATTAATATTTTATTTTGCTGTCAATATGCAACAAAAGATGTCATCCCAAATTCACAACATGATTCAGAACTATAAAAATTGATTCCTTGGTTACCACAGATAATTTCATAGCAAAGAAACGGACTGGTAGATTTTCTTGCAGGTAGCTGAAATTCCACTTTCATCCAAGTTCATCCAGTTGAATTTGTCTTTTCTAAAAGATGTTAAAAATCATGATGTCTCATGTCAGTAATGATAATGAAGGGGAAGATTGGCTTTAATGACATTAGAAGAGTCATTATGTTTAATTTATTGCTAATTAATGCTGCCAGCTTTCATATGCTTTGTCTAGCTGTCATGTGCTTGTTATGTGCCTTTTTTTTTTTTTTTTTTTTTTTTTTTTTTCATTTTTATTCTGACGATTTACACAGCTTTCTCTCCTCTAGGTTTCCTCCACACATGGTCCCGCCACACCATAGTTTACATACAACTGGAATCCCTCATCCTGCCATAGTCACACCAACAGTCAAACAGGAATCTTCCCAGAGCGACGTCGGCTCACTCCACAGCTCGTAAGTTGTCGCTTCCCTGCTCTTAGTATTAGGGCACCCAAACCATCACCTGTGCATGCATGGCTTTTAAAAGGCTTGGACTTGCAGGAATGATTTTGCTGCAAAAAAAAAAAAAAATATATATATATTCTTAAACTGCTTTTTCTCTTCTAATTGTTTTGAACATGGGTTAACTACCAAAGTGTGTCAAAATAATGGTAATGGTCTTTCAGAGCCATTCTGTGACACAGTCAAGTAGTTACTGATTTCACCCATTTTAATAAGGAAGTGGAGTTTTCTCAAGACTCAATTGCTTCTTGACTGGTTTTCCTGCTACTCAGTACCCAGTTTGAAGCTGTCAGATGCCAGGTACACAACAAGAGACAATAAATCACAGTATATAAATGGTTTGTTCAAAGATCCAGACAGTGCTGCTTTCGAGTTTAGATTTGAAGCAAGGAGAGCCTTGTTCTGTCTCTCTGCCCCTGCTGCTTGTGGTGCTTTGTGCCTTTCATTTCACAGGTGAAACAGAAAGATAGCACTTCAGTTCCCACTGATACTCAGGTGTAACTAATTCCCCTGCCCTCATGCTCACAAACCCTTCCCACAAACCCATTTTCCTGAGTGCCCATGTCCTTTCAAACTTCTGAGGGGCTGAGTGGGCACTTGGTGATATTGTGTAAATGTGAGAATTTTTCTTATAAGTTTTCTTAAGACTGTTCTCATACAGCAGCTAGGGTGAAGGTCCTAGGGAACTATCTGGTCCTCTTTCTAGATACCCATTTTCTGAAGATTAATGCTAGAGGGATTGAGGGGATTAATATAATAATAAACTCACTTAGACTTCTCACCATGAGTCTTATGTCTGTTGTATCTTTGCCCTTCAGAAAACATCAGGACTCCAAAAAAGAAGAAGAGAAAAAGAAGCCACACATAAAGAAACCTCTTAATGCATTTATGTTGTATATGAAGGAAATGAGAGCAAAAGTTGTAGCAGAATGCACATTGAAAGAGAGCGCAGCCATCAACCAGATCCTCGGTCGAAGGGTAGGTAGCAAGGGAGAACCCCAACCAGGATCTGAAACTTGGTAGGATTCACACTGCTTGCAGAGAAAGGGAGTTGCATCCTTATGAATCTCTGTGTTTTCCAGTTCTTTTCATATGGGATAGGAAAGTAACTAAACCCAAAGGCCTTTTGGTTTTTGTTTTTACAGACACTTTTTGTCAGTGGAGTCATTCACAAGGAAAGGTAGGGGGAGGGGGAGTTAATGAATAGCAGTGTTATTTTGGTGTTATTTCCATCACCTGGAGATGGAAAAATCTCAGATTTCTTATTTTGCCCTAGAAATGGGCAGAAAAGTAAATGAGGATGGAAAAAGCCTTTGGGAAGTACAGTACCAGTATCAGCACCTGTGAGAGCCAGAAGAGAGGGGGTGCCGGTGGGGAAGGGAGGATGAGAAGACTTGCAAATCTGTAACAGATCTGGCTCACAACAAGTGGTTCAGCTTCTGGACCCTCTCCCCTGCTCTTTGTTTTTTTTAGTTTTCTTAATTCTCTCTCATCTGGAGGCAAAGGAGCTGAGTGAACATATTATAAATTGCAACTCATTTGAGTTTACTGGAATTATAATCTGGCGTTATAAATAAAATATGAATGGCAATGTGCCAGATCATCTGTGTTTATGTCTTTTTCAATTCAATTCTCTCTGTCTTTATATTTAAACGATATACTCTGCTGCTAATGTGCTTGAAAAAAAAAACAAAACACTTGTGCTTTTTGTTTTGTCTTTTTCTCTTTTTTCCACCTCAGTGGCATGCGTTATCCAGAGAAGAACAAGCAAAATACTATGAACTAGCAAGAAAGGAACGACAGCTTCATATGCAGCTGTACCCAGGCTGGTCTGCACGGGATAACTATGTAGGTTCCTATGTAGGTGGAAATTTTTTTAGTAGTAGAGCTTGTAGAAATGTATATGTGACCTGCTGAACTACGACCACACATTGCACACAAGCACTACTTGGAAAGCGTGCCTCAGGATCTCAATCTGGTAACAACCACGGACGCTTCCCTTTGCAATATTAAAACTATCGGGGATAATTCCCAGCCATCTACTTGGAAGAGGTATCCTGGCTGGGACTAGTAAAAGGTTAGAACTGGGGTACGACAGTAGAGCTCTGTGAAGAAACTCTTGGCTTCACATTTACCAGCATCTGGAAATGCTCTTTGCCTTGCTGGTCATTTTAAATTTTGTTCTTTAAAACAAAATTAAAAATTCCCCAGGTGTGGCTCCCCTCCTCTCCCCCCTAAAGATTAGTAATTAGTGTCTTGTGCTTATCTGTGTGAGAGTATAGTGGAAAGTGGAAGAATGACTTATCCTGGCTTCAGAGAAGGACTGGCAAAACCAAAAGCATGACTTGTTTGAAAGTCTTACTCTCAAGTGGGGTTAATTTAATTATTCCACGCTCTACTATTGTATATTTAGATTGTTTCTCTTTTTCATGGCTGTTTCTCTTTTTCATTTCCCACCCTTCATTAAAAAAAATGTTTTGGCGTTTGTGATCAGTTCATGGATTGATTTCCTCCTTCCACCTTGATATCAGTTATTTATAGCGTTACACATTTTGGTTTTGTTGAAGTCTGTCTCTTCCATCATCATCATCATCACCATCATCACTGCCTATTTTGCCATAAATATCCTATTTTGCCGTAAATATCCTATTTTGCTATAAATCATACAAACTGTCCTGTGTATGTGAAAATTTTTACCTCTGAGAATCTGTGCTTTTCTGTCTACGGATGGTTCAGACACTGGCTCAGAGTCTGCAGCAAAGCCCAGAGCAGCAGCAGGTCTCTATGTTCTTCCAGCATTTCAGCAGTGGCAAATAGACATGCTCACTTACTCAGCAATATGTTCTTAAGGACATTTTCTGAAATGGTTCTGTTCTTTCTTGATCACCATTTCTTTCTATTGGGCTCTGTCTTTCTCCCTCCTTTGTTTGCCATTGCAGGGGTAGCCATGTGTGCTCCTCAGAGGAGACCTGGTTGAGCCTGATGAGGCACTGATCCTGCTTAAACACATTTTCCCTTTCTTTCTGGTATAGTCTGGCCCAAGACTGTCATCCCATAGATTTGAGGTAGTTCCTTATCACTGTGCAGTATCATCTTCTTGGGTGTTCAAAAGGGAGTAGAGGATCGACTGAGGTTTCGGCAATGCTCATTCTGCTCAGTGACTGTGCCACTGACAGATGGGCATGTACAAAGCCTTCAGTGTTTAGGACCTTTTACTTTTGTCCTCACCCTGTGATCACTGAGAAACCCTTTCTTCTTGAGCTAAAAAGGACAGGATGAGAAAGCTGGCACTTTCCCAGCGGCTTGATGCTGTACCCCCAAGTGACCTTCAGGGGGAACCTTCCTGCCTGAGAAGAGCACAGTACCTTTCCATCACAGGACTGCATCAGCCACAGGATTTATTTCTCCTCTCCTAGTCCATTCAGAGCTCTCTGAGTTTCCCTTCTCCCTTGGCATTTTGTAAGGTCTCAAGCCCTTCACTCACCTAAAAGTGGAGCACATTTGGGCTGCCTGAAATGGTTAAATTGTCAGGCATCTCACATCAGGCACCAGGAAGCAGCCAGTTATATCCCAGGTCTTCAGAAACAGGAGCAGCACTTTCAAGAAATGCAGCTTTCAGCCTTCTCTTAAGAGAGGAAGATACAGGGAATCCCTTGCAGCTTGTTGGTGTAACAAGGCACATTTGCTCTTTTTGAGATCTAATATGAGATGTTAAGCAGCTCTGAGTGCTGGACTCAAAAGTGTGCAAAGGTGTAGACATCTCACCTGATGCTTGTCTAGAAAATTAGTACCAGAAGACGCTGCAGTCCTGTCAAAACTCATGTTGGTTTGGCTCTGTAGAGGGAGTTGCCGAAAGGGTTAGCAAATATTCACATCCACCTTCACAGCCTAAGAATTTGTATAGTATGATGATGGAAAATGATACAGACCATGTGCCCAAGTCTTAGGAAAGCAATCAGAGGGAAAGGCAAAACCGTGTCTTCTGAAGAACCTCGAAAAACCGCTGCCATCATTCTTTGCTTAAGCTCTTGTATTAATGTAGCTACGTAATCAAATATCTTGTAGCACAGAAATTGAACAAGGAAGCTGGATGTTTCTTCTCCCTAATTCCTTTGAAGAAGGTGTAAAAGAAATGAGTGGGACCTCTGTCAGTTTTTTGTTATGAACAGTTTTCAAAGTTCATATTGAAAAGGAACCTGGACTCTGCCTGACATTCTTGTATGTAATTTTTAAGAGATTTTTTCCCAACCATTTTTAACAGATTGTTTAATCCCTTAAAGGGATTATGGTACTTTAATACCTGTCTTGAAGAGTTTCTAAACAGCAGGTGACTCCTCACCTCTGTTCTGATTGGCCATTGTGAGAAGAAGTTTTAAGGTCTCACATTGGAATAGCCCTTGGCTTGCCAAATGTTCTGCAAAAATTGAGCAATTTTGCCAGAAAATGGAGCGTGTTAATTATTCAAGTGGGCTCCTTGAGGTTAAATAAAAGTCAGGTTTATGGTCCTGAGGCAACTGACAGAAAGTAACTGTCCACCGAGATCAATATTGATGGAGCAATTTGAGCCTCTTGTACCTTTATGTGATATAAGAACTTCAAGATACCGTGTTTTCCCAAGTTTTATTCTCAGGGAGCTTTAGGAGCCGTGCTTGTCTATCTTGTCTGCCTGCCATGTTGGACTGGTGGCTGCTGTAGCAATTAACACAGAGCAACAACTTTCTGTATCCCCTGAAGTGACCTCAGAGGTGTCAGAGCATCCAGCCCACAGGATTACGTGCACATCGTTTAAAAATCCTTTAAAACTGATGTTGCACACAGCTTTTTCCCTTTACCAGAAGGTTCTCATGAACAAGACTGTGCTTGTCACAGCCTGGGCAGCAGGATGGCAGCTTACAACTCTGAGCAAGCAAGGAGAAATGAGTACATAATCCCTGTGCCAGAAAGGCAGCTTTTGGGGTGGAAAAATATGACATCAACACATTCAAAATCCATCAACAAGTCAAAATCCAGCCTTCATGCTTATGAGATTTTTTTTTAACCCATGCATTCCAGGGAACATATCCCGAAATGCTGTAGTGGATGTGCCAAGCTGAAGCCCAGTGCTAACTGGCTGGCTGGGAGTCAGACCAACCTACTGAGAAAGATGTCCACCATGTGGGAGAACCTCTTGGCTTCCTCACAGATACGTCCAGCCCTTCAAAAGTGTTGCGAGATTCCTTCTTCCAAGAGACGTTTGCTTCTTTTGACCACAAAGGACTGCTGACCTGGTGTATTTTTACCAGCTTCTCTTAGTACTACATCTTCTGAAGCAGGGATCTCTGTGCTGTTCACAGTAGACATTGCTTGCACAAAAGTCATCACTTTAAATTTCTGGGGAGCTGTGAAAATGAAATTACTTTGTCTCCTTGCAGTGGTCTTTTTGAGATGCTCTCCAAACCCTGTAGCTCAATGTTAGGAAAGTTTTCTTAGAAATAAGCTTTTCTCTTTTGAGCCATGCTTCTTGTAGCTCTTTTGGAAAAGCAGTTTTTGGGTTTTTACAGAAGTCAGGCTTCTTGTCACGTGCTCTCCCAGGCTGCTGGAGGGAAACAGAGAAAGGGTCTTTCTCTCTCCAGGCAGAAACTATAACAAATTGCATCATCTTGTGGGAGGGTATTTGGGAAAGGGATACAGACAGAAAAATATTCCTGGTGATTTTTTCTTGTGGTAAAGCAAAATGTGGGAAGGGTTTTAGTTGTACCTGTATTTTTTTTTTTTCTCCTCCTGGCTTTGCTTTCTAAGTTGTCCGTTGCTTATAAACTGGCAGGTTCGGGTTTGCTCATTACTCTGACTTCCTCGTCTGCTTTGCCAGTTGGGTTTGAGTGGTGAGGAGCTTCCACTTCCAGTCTCCATTGCCACCCTTTCTTTCCCCACCCCACAGAAACATGACCAGGAATGTTTATTTTAAAGCAGGAGCATACAAGCATCAAAATTTCTGTCGTGCTGATAATGTTATCTCAAAAGAAGCATCTTGCAAGTCATTTTGCCCCCTCCCCAGCTGCTTATGGTGTTGGTGGGTGTTAGCATTGGTGGTGGTGTTGGGGGGGGTATGTTGCACCGAGGCTGCCCAGAAAGGCACAGGGTGGGCAGGCAGGGCCATCCCTGGGGCACACGCATCCCCTTGCCACCCACTCCCCACCTTTCCATCCCCTCCCCCCTGAGCCTTCCTGCACCATGAGCAAGCCAGCACTGCACTTCAGTGTCCTCCCTGGTGAGCTGCTCACTCAGTGCTGTCTTGCAAGGAGACACGTTCTGGTTTTCTTTTTAATCCTTCTCATTTGTGTATGTTTCCTGCAGGGAAAGAAGAAGAAGAGGAAAAGGGATAAGCAGCCAGGAGAGACCAATGGTAAGTAAAAATAAGTCTAAATCTCTTGCTTAGTGGAAGTTTGGCAATCCTGGTGTGACACTTAGGTGAGGGGGAGGTGGGTATGAAACTCCTGGCCTCACGGGCAGCCAGCCCCTATACTAGACAGCCTTTTTTTGTTCTGTTTTAGGGTTTGGGTTTTTTTGTTTTGTTCTGTTGTTGTTGTTGTTTTTTTTAATGCATTCTATATATTTATGCATTATTGCCCTTCTAAAACTAGTAACCAAGCCATTGCATGTAAGAATCTCTTGTGACGTTAGCTGAATTTGTACGTAATAATTGCAAAGCCTTTAACTGCAGAGCCGTAGTTATAATGCCTATGCCATCATTTTTAAAGTTTTCTGCTTATTTGAGCATCTGTGTGTGCGTGTATGTATGTATGTATGTGTTTGGTATTAATTTGGGCTGTACCTGTATGTTCTGATGCATGCCTTACAGTGGTAAATTGCACCCATTTTAAATTAAGGAGGTTTGCCATTCTATATAGAAGAAATTAGAAATACTGCATAGGCAATCTCATAGTCAATTTTGAAGAAGCCCTGACTTAGTTTTTTTGAAGCCTTTGTATAATTTGTTCTTTTTTTTCAGAACACAGCGAATGTTTCCTAAATCCTTGCCTTTCACTTCCTCCGATTACAGGTGCTAACGTCATTTTGAGTCATTTAAAATAGTTTATAAACTGCTTTTTAATTTTTTTTTCTGCCATTATAGATTTTAACATTGAACACTTATGACATTAAGGAAAAATACCATCCACACGTTTTGATAGTGTTTATTATCTATATAACTTTATATCTATTATATGTTTGATAGTATTTTCTAATTTTGTTTTTCGTTTTTGTAACAATTGCTATTAAAACAGTAATACAGTAAAAATAACACAAGAGTTGTACTAACTGTGCAAATTGAATATGCAGTATTTCTTTAAAGAGACTGATAAAGAATGGAAGCAAGTCAGTAATGAACCTCCTTAATCTAATGGCATTTTTCATGGCTCCCACTAAGTCTTCTCACATTAGCATGCATATGCATTTTTTAATTATTATTTTAGTTTTGGATTTTATTTTTTTGTTTATTTATTTATTATTCTTGCTGCTCAAGCCTATGCATTGCAATTCACTAGCTCTACTAACTCAGCACCTTGCCATGCTTTACATTTTATTTTCTGGCTGATACTAACATACTCATTCCACAATCTGCTTATTCTTATCCATTCTTTTAAATACAAATTAATAAAAACAAACAAATTGAATGTTATTCCAAAAGCTGCATTATCCCAGGAGATATAATTTCCTTTTTTTTTGTTGTTGTTGTTTTGGTTTTTTTTTTCCTCTTATTTTGTATCTGAGTTGAAGAAAAAGCATGTTCAAAAAAAAAAAAAAAAAAAAAAAAAAAAAAAAAAAAAAGGAAAAAGTCCAGCCCAAATAAATCTTGCCTGAAACATCCTGCTAGACCAGCCACAATGACTTTCCTCTACCTGCTCTTTTAAAAGGGAAAGAAACAGTCCTTGATAAAGGGATACTGCAGCTTTAATTGCAACAGCTAATCTCAAGAGTTGAATAAAAATGTGATTATCACTTTTTTTTTTTAACTTTTAAATCAAAAGTCAATATTTTGCAATTAATAACGAGGACATTGATTTTTATTCCCTTTTTTATTTTTATTTTTTCCTTATTTTTATCTTTCTCTTTTTTTCTCCCCTTTTCTCTCTTCCTCTCTCTCTCTCTCTCTCTCCCCCTCTCCCCTTTTCTTTTCTTCCCCTCTCCCTTTTCTGCTCGCTTTTCTTGAACTCATTCAGACCTGAGCGCTCCTAAGAAATGCCGAGCGCGCTTTGGCCTTGATCAACAGAATAACTGGTGCGGCCCCTGCAGGTGTGTATAGTTTTCCCAGACTCGCTATGGCTGATTTGCAGCTGGTTTATTTGGTACTTTCCCCTTTTTTTTCCTGCCTTGTTGCTTTGTAGCTCTGTGTTGTGATCTGGAAGACACAAGGGAGTGGGACACTGCTATGAGTTATCATCTCTCTGAAAGGGTTTTTGCTTTACTTTTTTTGTTGTTGGGTGTGTTTTTTTGGTGGTTGTTTTGGTTTGGGTTTTTTTGCCTTCTTCTTTGCTGCTGCTAGCCAAAAACCCACTGTAAAACAGCATCAGCCTTAAACCCCTCTGATCCGTGGCTCAACCACGCTCCCTCCACCCAAGGAAGGTCTTTCCCAAAGCCCTTGATAACACAGCACTGAGTGTGGTGCTGACACCGGACAGACGCACGGCCGTGTCGAAGAGGCTTTTTTGTGTTTTGTTTTCTTTTGGCTCACTGTGAAAGTCCTGTTTTCTTTCCTGCCCGTGGTACGTGGGGAGATTACCAAATAAAACTAAGGTGATTGAAAGCTGAACGTAGCTGTAGCTAAGATGACGCAGTCCAAATGAGCTCTATCCACCATTGTGTTGTATTTTTTGTGTTTACCTTATGCTAACAGATGCAAATACTCCAAAGAAGTGTCGGGCATTGTTCGGGCTTGACCGACAGAGTTTATGGTGCAAACCATGCAGGTATAATACTACCCATTAGGCCTTTGGGGAAATAAAAGCAATCTGTCCTCTTAGTGCATTTGTGTGATTTTATTTTTTTAATCTTTTTTCCCCACTCCCCACCTTTCTCTCTCCCACAGCATCAATTGCTAATAATCTTTGATCTTCGGAATTTCTTGCTAATTTAATGCCATTTTCTCTCTTTCTTTACCAATAACCTCTCCCTGGTGGTAGAACTGGGAACAAGAAAACTTCAAGTCCTTAAAGCTGGCAGGTTTTTTGCCTTTTTGATTATTTTTTTCCAGATTGTCAGCAAAATGGACATTTCTATTTTGCCTTTCATTTGGGTCTATGTCTGCTGCCTCCAAAGGCTTTTTAAAAAGGTTCTGATATCTGCAGCACTAGTGTTTTTGTCATGATTAGAGATGTAAAAGCCAGTGTTTACAGCTTATATTGTACTCATTTTTTGGGGTGTTGTCTGCAAAATTAAATAACTACCTGTAGGCTTCTATGCCTTGGTAAGATTTGCGTAGATACCAGTTCTTAAAATTATCTGATGTCAGTTTTTTTTTTTTCTGATTCCGGAAATACATTTTTTTCCTAAATTTTATCCCAACAAGTGAGCTGTAAATGCCTGAGCTGTAGAAAAAACTAATTATAACTTTAGAAGGACAGTTTCCAGCATTAAAAGGAGATGAAAGACATCAGAGAGCCCAAATTTCAACAGCCCATGTTCTACTGGAGTTTAATTCCATGTGTAACTCAGTACGTACTTCTTTCTTGGTGGAGGGATACCGAGTAGTTCTTTTCTCATTCCTTTTTCCTTATATGATCGCATTTGGTTAAATTTGTTGTTTCTTTGTTCTGATACAAGCAGTCTTTGAATTTGGAATATTATGATGGTAGGTATTTCAAACCCAAACCACACTCCGTGTGTAGTGATTCCTCTCCCACATTTTCCCCCTCTTACTCATGCCAGTCTCATGTGCTCCATCTCATTTAGAATGTAGATCAGATGTTCATCGTATTTTGTGTATGCACGCAGTCTTGTTTGTGCTTAGTGTGGAGGATAACAGGGCTCGAGGGTGGTGGCGTGTGTCAAAAAAATAGCTAAGGCACCATGAGTGTCTTCAGCAGATTGCATATTGTCCCGTTTGAGGACACTAGTACCGGGTGTTGGGGGCTTAAATAACAGAACCAGTACTTAGGGTAAACAGGCTCTGAAAGCAGCGATTGCTTGGAGGAAGAAGAATTCAGTTCCCAGGAGCTGGGTAGGCACTTCATGGTGTCAGGAGGCTCAAGTCTCATGCTAGCCAAAGACCTGACTGCTGTGTTTAATTAGGCTTTGTTCTGGGGTTAGTTAGCTACATGCTATCAGCAGATACTTGCGTGTAGTCTAGAGATAGAGTATTAGAAGCACATCAGGCTCTGGATGCCAAGTACCAGAACGTGGGGCAAATCACGTTTGTGTTGCTTGAGCTCTCCCTGGCTGCTTAAGTAAACAGCATACTTTTAAAACTACATTTTATCAGAAAGGGGACTTTTGATTTGATCTGTACAGTGCTTAAGTTACGTGTGATGCATAAATCATCTCCTAACTCATGCCAGGTTTTGGTCAGAAATCTTTGCAGCTCACCAAAGAGAACTTTTTGAGATCAGTTTGGGGCAGTGTAGTACCTTTCAGTGGTGCAGCCGATAGCTTTAGACTTACTGATATAGAGACAGCTGCCTTTTTTTTTCCTTTTCTTTAACTTTTAAATGTTTTCAATGCATGGAGGCTTTTTATCCCTAGGTAGAGTTTAGAGTATTTCTCTCCTAGTTCTGGTCCTAACCATTATAACATTGTGTTTCCTAGCATGGTAGCTTTTTATAGTGCATCTTAGGTGGGTGCTAAAGGTGTGAAGTTTGCTACTGCAATAGAATCTGAGACACCTTTGGTCACAGCAACTGAATAAACCCTTGTCTGTGGCTTTCAGTCATGGCAATTGCAGCATTACGGGTTTCCTGATGCTTGTCCTGGGGCTGGTTTCAAGGGCAGATCAGGCACAGTCAGGTCTGTTGATGTTTGCTGGACCAGTGTAGCAGTTAACACTTTCAGAGCAACAAATAGTGAATAATCCTCACTAGTGCTTCTGAGGGAGGGGTATGTAATGTTTTTGTTCCCACTTTAGGAGAGCAAAACTGAGGCACAGAGAGTTCCTTGGATGTTTATTTATTCACCTTCACCAGAGGCTGACAACACCTGGTGTTGTTCTGGTAACATTTGTCTTGTGGGGTTTGGGGTTTTACCATCTTTACATTCTGTCCCACCTCACCCTGACAAATACATGACCACAGATAACACATGGTGGGAATGGCACAAGCTGGAGGAGTGTCTCCCCCTTGAGCCATCATGATTTAAGTTAATGGCTTTTCAGATTAAAAGTGGTCACACTATTGAAGAGTTTAATATACAGCTGAAGCAGAAGAAGCAATCTGCTCCCTTAATCCTAGCCATAGGAAAATTACTTCAGGTGGCACATGAGTTGGTTTAGGTTTAAAAAGGCTGTTAAGTCCACTGAGTCAGAAAGTCAGGTGGACCTGGTTTAAGTCTGCTTTGCTATGGGAAGTCTTCCTGTCAGGCCACAGAACTTAAATAGCATTAAAAAAATAATTTTGAAGTTTTGGCATACTTGATTCAAACTGCCTCCAGTGAAATAATTAACTGCCTTGTAGGTTCAGAGCAATCCAGTTGAATGGCTTCTGGACCACCTTCAATGAAGCCACCAGAGCTTTGGTCTCTGCTTGCAAACTATTATAATTTGGGGATAGTGGGAGCCTTTGCACACAGATGTTACCAGTGAGCACTGTTCTGCTCTTCAACTGGAGCTGTGCAGAAGGTCCAGACATGATTTGTGACCCTGATAGTGATGCACAGCTGGAGACAGGGATTGTTGAGACAGAGGAGAGGAAATGGGACAAAGAGCAGAACTGCCCTTAGCCAAGAGCCAGAGGCTTCTGCATTGTTTGTTGATGGTAGAAGAATTAACAGGTTCTGTTTTGAGCCCACCAAATTAATTTTTTTCTGTCTTTTAACGTTGCTCTAATAAAGCATGGTTTACAACCTTCACTTACTGTCTTCTATCTCTCTTTCTTTCTTTCATTTTAACATTTAAGTTGCATGGTTGTCTTTAGTTTTTAGCATGTATTGATCTGCAGGCTAACGTGGTTAAAACTCTTAGCCCTAACCCCTGAACTTGCCATGTGGAATGTGGAGCAGAGCCTGAGTCTCTGGAGGAAGGGATGTCACAGCACTGGTCCCATGCTGAGGCTAGTGGAAAGATGGGGTGCCAGGGTTGGTGTTCCCTTCCTGGCTGTGGGAGATGATGTATTTTAACTCCAGGATCAAGCTGATTAGATCTCCCTTGCAGTCAAGAAACATCTAGTGCCATCACCTGGACAGCACTTCTTGGTTTAACTCAAGTCAAACACAGGTGCCATACACAGGGGAGAACATTGATGACCAACAGTGGAGCTGGGGAACCTATGCCAGTGGGAAATGTCCCTCAGCAACACTCGGCTGATGTGCCACACTCAGGCACTTCCTCTGATGAAGCTGCTGAGCTAGGGTGAGGTATCCACTGGAGAGGAGGAACAACCTAGTCCTTTATGTTGGTGGCTTTATGCAGTTTAGCTGAGTGTCCAAAGGTCTTGTGGCAAAGCTGCTCTTGACCAATGTTGTCATACACCTCAGGCTGTGCAACAGCAGTTCAGCACTCCCCATGGAAAGTGTGCTTGTGAATAGCAGGGCTGGAGAGCCATCATTACTGGGGTCAAGGTTGCCACTGAACATCATTCTGCCAGATGCTGTGGTTGTTTGCCTCATTATTTCTGTCCTGCTGCTAGAATTGTCTTGCATATACTTGGCAAGAGAGATGCTGTGAAACTGTCATCTGTTTTCATTGCTCCTTTACATTGTTAAGTGGACAGGGGGAGGAGAAAACATCTCTGTTGGGTCACTTATTTATTTCAAGATGAGCAGCTCTTGCGAGACTCTCATATTACCTGGTGTAAAGTAAGCTCCATGTTGCTCCTCATATTTGTACCTGTCGTCGTGCTCTTCACCTGCTGAAATTGGATCCCACTCTGGAGTTACTTGGATGGCCTCTTAGAGGAAAATGCCCCAAAATGCAGACGAATACCTTGCTACATCTACCATTCTCCACTAAAACAAAAAGTGAATTTGAGTCGACTTAAAGCCACAACCTGCAGGCCATACAACCAGTTATTCTTGTTATTTTAAATCATGCTCTATTTATCCTGTTCTTTTCCTGTTTTTTCTTCTGTTTGCTTTGTCTGTTCATTTTGGTTTTATTTCCCCTCTCTCTCGTTCCCTCTATTGTATATACCTCTGTCTGACTGTGACCTTTCTGGATTTGGTGTGGTTCTTAACCAAGGAGAAAGCAATGGGCAGTAGTGTGCAGTCATCCTTGCCTCCCAAGGGCAGCGCATCGTAAGACATGACAGGTGATGCAGGTGTAGAGGTAGCCCCAATGAGTTGGACAGCATTATGGGACATCTTGAGATGCCATCAACTATCCAGAGCCTTTATTTTATAAGGATTAAATTACTTTGTTTTACTTTTTTTCTGGAGGAAAGTTGAGTTTGTAGATTAGCACAGTGGGCTCCAACATCATCTTACCTATTTTCTGATTATTAAAATAAGGGAGGAGGTGGCCTGAAGGTGAGGGGGATAAAGAGAGAATTGGTTGGACCCTTTCCAAATCTGTTAGCTGAAGGGAGGTTCCCAAGCAGGCTCGGTGCCAAGGACACCCCGCCAGACCCCCAGGATGGCGCAGAGCCCAGAGTAGCTAATTGACAACTCTTTGCTTTAGGTGACTGTCTCCACCAGCGTCTCTGCCCTTTATTCACAGATAACTCTCTCCCTCTTTCTAGGAGAAAAAAAAAGTGCGTTCGCTACATACAAGGTGAAGGCAGCTGCGTCAGCCCACCCTCTTCAGATGGAAGCTTACTAGACTCTCCTCCGTCCTCCCCCGCCATGCTCTCCTCCCCCTCCAGAGACTCAAAACCACAGACTGAACAAACGCAACCCCTCTCGCTGTCATTGAAGCCTGACCCGCTGGCACACCTGGTCATGATGCCGCCGCCATCCTCGCTCGTCCTCGCCGAGAGCGCTGCGAGCAAGCCCGGCGCCCTGCCTGCCGCCAGCTGCCCCAACGGGGCCCTGGACCACCCGCCGGCCGCCCTCCCGCCGGCCGCATCCCTCGCACAGCCCTCCACGTCCTCCTTGCATTCCCACAGCTCGCTGGCAGGGACACAGCCCCAGCCGCTCTCCCTCGTAACTAAGTCCTTAGAATAGCTTTAGCCTCGTTAGCCCCTTCCGTTTCCTTTCGGGGGGATTGAATTCTGTTGGGATTTGGGGTTGGGTTTTTGTTGTTGGTTTTTGGTTGTTGTTATTTTTTTTTTTTTTTTTTCCCTTTAATTTTTTTTTTTTCCTCCTCGTCGTCCGCTGTTCGTCGTTTCTCGGTTTCGTTTTTAATTCGTGCCACGTGGCTACATTAGTTGATGTTTTATCGAGTTCATTGGTCAATATTTGACCCATTCTTATTTCAATTTCTCCTTTTGAAATATGTAGATGAGAAAAGCCTCATGATTCTGCCAAAATTTTTATCAACAGCTGTTTAAAGTCTTTGTAGCGTTTAAAAAATATATATATATACATAATTGTTATGTAGTTCCAATAGCTTAGTTTTAAAGACTGATTTTAAAAATTAAAAAAAAAAAAAAAGAAAAAAAAAGAAAAAAAAAGAAGCAATTTTGAAGCAGCCCTTGCCGGAGGCATTGGTTCTTTATTATTTGTATTAAATACGAGCTTGCGAACCAATCATTTTACATCTGGTTTTTAAACCTTTAAGGGCACAATTTTTTTTTTTTTCTTCCTTGTGTGAAACAACCTTATTGTGATGTTACTTGTTATTGTTTAAATGTACAGAAACAAAGGGTTAAAAAAAAAAATGTGTTAATATACCTTGTTCCATGGTGTTGTTCTTTTTGGGGGAGGGAACGCTACTCAACAATTAAAAGTATCACAACGCTATTGGACCAGTAGTATTTATTGCTTTAGAAATTGCTTGTTGTATCTGTATGTTGTCCCTTTTTAAATGGTTTTTTCCCTCTTTTTTTTTTTTTCTTCTTGAAACATTGTATAAAGTTTTTTTTTCCCCTTAGTGTAAGCATCTTATATATAACAACTCATTTGTACAAGGTTTTTAAGTTTTTTTTTTTTTTTTTTTTTTTTTTTTTGCTATATGAAACACAGTTGCCACCAAATGGACATTTGCAGATGCATTTTTTCAAGAATCAGTGGTATAAAAAACCTAATTGCTTTAAAAGCCATTACACACAAAAAGACTTGAAAATTTAGCAAGGGAATTTTTAGCAATGCTGTTTGAAAAATAGCAAGGTCCAAGTGTCTCCTGTTCTGAACTGCAGCTGAATCCCCTGCGACATTAGGACTGTAGGCTGTGTGCAAAATTTTTATGTGCCAAAATTCTCAGTGACTTTTAACTTTCTCCCAACAACTTTATTATTTTTTTTAATGCTGTAATTTTTTTGTTCATCATGTTTTGCTGTGATGTTACATAGGTAGATATGTATGTAGTTTTAATGTCACCTATAACAGACGTGTTTGGTAGCAGATTGTCCGGAAAGCATTTAAAATGAAGAGGTATAAACCCTTAAGGGCCAAATTCTGTATATTAGATTATTCATAAAAGGAAAATCAGACTGCCACTTTTATGTACACTTACTACATACAGGTAGGTAGCAAACTTAAAACAAAAAAAAAATCCTAGGCATGTTGATGTTGCAAAAAACGCTGTATAAAGCTGAAAAATTGTTCATCTGTTCATTCAGTGCCATTGTAGTTGACATGAAGCGATTGTAAAACTGTCTCAGATTTTTCTCTGGTTTATTAAGATGCTAACTATAACATTTTTTGTGAATACTTTGAATGTTTCCTAACAGTTGTGATGTTACTGTTCCGTTTTATGCTCTTATTCCGATTTTCATTTTTAATGGTTTGGAAGCCATTTTTTGTAATGAATAAATGTTCATGCTGTACAGTATCTGTAGCATGCAGTTCTGGATTAATAAAAGCAACTTAGTATGTGCAGAGAATGACTTGTCAACTAATTTATGCGTTGACTGCATTTTACTCTGGCCAAAAATTTGTGCAGCCCAAGTGGAAAACTTCCTTGATATTTTTTTTATTGTGTGTGCATATTGTGGCAACTTGCAGCCAGGTCCAGTGGGGAGAAATCCTCTTTCATTTGGGTTCCCATGCTGCTAAATCTATTTTGCGCCAGCCTTCTCCCACTCAGCCAGCTTTGGTGTGAATAGCAGTGGCTGAAAATCCTTTTCATTTAAAGCAAATGGCACCTGATTTGCCAAAAGGTGAATAGCATGTGAGCTAAGGTAGTGCTGTCCCTCCCTGTAAAGTGCTCCTGACTGGGGGACAGGAGCCCAGGATGGATGATACCTTTAATTTGAAAACACTTTTGTTCAACATTTGATCCCACAGTTGAGGACTGATGCAGTATAAAGGTCACACAGGAGAGTTTAAGTAGCTCGATTAAGTCAGAATGGTTTTGCTGGCCATAGGGTTTACCTGAATAGATTTGAGCCCAATTTTGCTTGCTTTTTTTTTTTTTTTTTTTTTTTCCCCTTTTCTTAAATTGTTTTAAATGCACTGATCCCTTGTACCACAGCCTGCTCTCAGTGCTGAGCATGCATCATCCACCAAATGCAGCAGTGCCACAGATGCTGCAGGATGGGAATGAACTTAAATGCAAGAATTATAATTAAATTTCTGATTTGTCTGGGTTGCTGGATTTATTTTTGGTTTTGTTGTGTTTTTTTTTAACTGAGTAGGAATCTCAGCTTCGTAAATTAAAGGAATATCTCAGAGGTGGATGTCACTATAGCCCCAGTCATCTTGGAAAATCTCAGCCATAGTAATTTCTACAATGGCACTCGAGGGCAATCGAATGCAAAGGTCTCAGAGCAGGCTTGTTCATGCCATCTTGCCACTCTGTTGCTGAGGTAATGCATTTCTCTTCAGTCTTGACTTCAGGAAGGGTAAGTATTTTTCCTTGTATGGGAAAAGAGGTGATTTTCTCCAGAGACCTGGGAACAGGGCCATTTTGGGACCCAGCCCTGGTTCTGAGACCGTGCTCTCCCTTGCTGTGGGGTTTGTAAAACCAGCACTGGATGCAAGTTGTTGTCTGTTGGCTGCAGAAGGAATTTGCTTTGTAGAGCAGCCAGGAGGTACTGGGTGAAGTAGTAAGTAATGTTTGAAACAAAATATATAGTACTTTAAATTGCTAACACTTTTTTTTTTTTTTTAACCGACTGGTTTACATGCCATAACCCTTTTTGTTTCAAATGCATTATTAAAGGGTACTTGATATTTCCTGTTAGAAGAGCTAAGTTGTGGTGAATTTTTTACCAGGCTCCATTTGTCTGCCATGATCCAAGGCCTGATGCTCTTGCTGTTGTGCTCTGCCACAGCACAGCCCTAGGTGAGTGGAACCTGTCCCCTTGTCACCTACAATCGGTGTGTGGGCAGCACGAGTGGGGCAAGACTGGAGAGGGGAAGAGGATGCTGCAGCAAAGCCTTTGTTGGAGATGCCAGAACTTGCTGTTATTAGCAAGCCAGCAAATTGAATAAGAAGCTCAAATTACTTACCTGCTATTTAAATTTTCTAGGGAAGATTTTTTTTCTTCTAAATGTTTTCACTCTTGCTAGAGCATGGCCATCCATCAGCCAGCCACATGTGCTGCATCTCTGCTGGGGATAACAGCTCTCCTCTCATGTAAAACATAGTGCTCCAGGGAGATCTTTGAATGCCATGACTCAAAGGAGACACCATCAAGGTAGGATTCATATATTCAGCGGAATAGCGTGTTCTTTTCTTGCTGCTTTATTAGCAAGCTTTCAGAAAGCAGGGTCTAAAAACATTGGGCAAATTGGTTTTCCTTCTGTGTATGCAGTGAGAGAAACACATGTTCAAAAGATGGGTTGAACAGAGCTCACAAATAGTGGTGAACGTGCTGGGAATTTGTGTTTGGTGCAGAAAACAATTGTGTGTTCCCGGGAAAGCTACCGCTTGGGTTTCCCATAGGTTGTGCATTGTCTGTGTCACTTGAAGGGCTTATGCCTTCAGATTTTCCTCCAAATTTCCCTTTCTTGGAGGATCTGATCTAGGTCAGGGCTTCTGGGACAAAATTGCCAATGTTTATATGTGCTCCCTTTGTGCCCTGGAGTCACAGTGAGGGACTGCATTGGACCAGGTACACTGGAAATACAGTGGGACCTCAGCCCTCCCCATAAACTATGGGTGTGAAATGGGGTTGGCAGCAGGCTACAGGACTATGGTTTGATCGCCCCCAGAGCCACACAGGTGAGGGCAACCTCTGGAGCAGGGCAGTGACAAAGTGGCAGGCTGTGTCCTTGTAGCATTGAATAATTCCAGCAGTGAATAATTCGCTAACTATTGCTCCCATCAGGTCATATGGGAAAGGGCAAGGAAGCAAGTCAATGTAGTGCATGTTCTGGGGACATTTATTTTCCATTAGTTCTCTAATTCTCATTTTTCACTTAGTGTATGGAATTTTAAAAAGTTTAAGCAATTGCTGACTCAATAAAGCAGTGCCACATGGTTTTAAGCTTTGCTTTAAAGAGAAGAAGGAAGGAAAAGGTGGGGAAAAAGAGCAATCTTTAGAGTCCTGCTCATTTCATTAGAGCATAAAAAGACATAAAGAGAATTCAAAGTAAAACAGTTGCATGGGCCATTTTAGCAATTATGAAAGCTAATAATAAAACAATAACAATAATAAACCAACAATAATAATAATAATAAACAAAGCAAATAAATTAATAATAGAAATGAATCTGTGTGACAGTGCTACCCAGCTACATTGCTTTGCCACCTAAGACTCCAGGAAAAGATTTTGGATGCTTTTTTGGGAGAAACACAGCAGCTGAAGATTAAATTCCAGTACAGAATCAGTGGATTGTGTTGGACAGGAAGACTAAAGCTCTTGGATGCTTAAGATTAGGAATATGCAAATGTGCTCAAAGATTGTAGAAATGGCTGTATCATAAAAAGGAGTAGAAAGGCACTTGGCATTCATTTAAAGATGTTCTTGGAAAACACCCTGAGACTTTTAAGGCAGGTCAGCTACAACTGAAGGCATCCCAATGGCTCATCATTGGTCAATACTGTCATCAGTCCATTTTAGGGACTCTCTGAGGATAGGAGTCTGCCAACCCCATGGCTGATTTTCTTCAACAATCTATCCAAAATATTCACTAATGATGTACATCCATGTTCTATGAGTTACCCTTTTTCTGAAGTTGCAAATGCATTTTATTTGGGGTGGGTGGTTGTTAGCCTGGACCTCTAAGGTAATGGAGATCATGAAATCACACTCTCTGTCCATCTGTTTGACCCTCTCCTGATAACTTTTAAATCTTCTGGCATTTTGAACTAGATTTGACAGCAGCATTCAAACTCTCAAAGATTATAAAGTCCCTGTGAGTTCCAGGGAAATCTCTGCTGGCGCTGAGAATAGAGTCTTTCCAGATCTGCTGCTGAAGAAAAGGCAGGGAGAGCTCAGCTGTTCTCCATTCTCTCTGGCAGCGTCCAGATGGCCAATTATCACGCGTCTACTTCTGGACCAGCATCTGCTCTCTCCTGCCCAGCTGGCAGGCCAAGGAGATTAGGCAGGAGACATGGAGAGCACTGGGGTGTCAGAGGAAACAAGGGACATGGGAGAGAGTTATGGACACAGGGAAAAGTGGAAATGTTGCAGCTGTGATATGTAATATTATGTAAGATTGCAGCAGGAAGGCAAGGGGAGGGGAAGGACAATGGGGAGGCAGGAGACACATCTGCAGGACACCAGCCCTTGCTGATGTTACTGCTTGAAGAGCAAAGATGCTCTGGAAAACTAAAGTCCATGGTCTGATGAGCTCCTTGTCTCAATTCTTTGATTTAGCTGCTTGCACCAGCTCAGCACAGGGAAGCAGAGCCCTGTCCAGGAGGTACACCCTGGCCTGGCCCCCCACCAGAAGGGTCTGCAGGGTGGGAAAGGTTTGGGGAGTAACCACAGCATGGTGAGGAGTGGAGTGGGGTGTGCATAGAAAGAAGGGTGTTTGTTTGTTTGTTTGTTTTTCTCAGACAATGAGAAAAAAATATCGTATTTGCAAACAAGCCCATTTGTAGTAGCTGGTTCTCAAGCATTAGTAAACACCCTGGTTTTAATCTTCCTCAGAAAATATCTTCTTTGCTCCCTTATTTTGTATTCCCTTTTGAATATGCTGCTGGGGTATTTTTGGATCTAACTATATCTTTTTAAGCTGTTCCCCCCACCACTTCTCAGCCCCCGCTGCCTCCCTGCCTGCTCCTCCTTCAAACTTATATAATGGCACATTATACAAAATAGCTAAGCAGGTGGTATTTTTAAAGACAGTGAGTGAGCATTTTTTTGGCCTAAATTTGGAATGAAACAGATGGATTTTAAGACTCTGCTTTTTCTATGAATAGTAACCGTTGTTCTCCACTGCCTTAAACACCAGTTTCAAGACCACCTCCAGCAACCAATCAGCACTCCGTTATTTAATTATAACAAAATTCTTAGCTCTGTCTGCTGCTGCATGGGCAAGTGGGGGGCACTGGATCAACTTCTGGAGCCAGGCAGACTTGCCAACAATAATTTTCCTTCTCCCAGAGGGCCAAGGGGGCCTGGAGCGGGTTCCAAGTTCCTCCAAAACTGGCTGTTCAGTTTGGGCTCCCTGACAGAGTGCTTGAAAAGGGTTATAGAAAGGCAGATAAATGCACTTCTTGTTGCAAGCTTCCCTGACAAGCCAGGCCTCCAGAACAGTGATCTCATTCCTGCCTCATTATTAGTGGTGCCAGATTTTTTCCATTAACAGGTAATTGAGTCGAAACTAAAATAAGCAAAGTTTGTTTTATCCAATGCATTTTCTTGCTTGCTTGTGAAAGAAAAACACGTTAGTGAGGAGTTGGCTTTTAATGTTCATGGAAATGTATTTACATCTTAGAGATTCCTCTCTGCTCCAGTGTAATTAACCTGACTGGTCTTTTTGTTATTGTTGTTTTGACTTTTAAAGGGAAGAAATTGGTGGGGCTTAATATTTTTTTTAATGGTTTGAATTCCTATGGAACAGCAGGGTTGATATCACCCGTTCTGTGCAATCTTAATTCTATGCCATGAGCATTATCCCACTCCCAGGTCTGCCTGTTCACAGTGCATGATTGCCTTCACCCCTGGCCCCAGGGGGGAAGAAGGAGCCCAAGGGGCCCTGCCCTGGGTGAAGGGCAAAGCCCTCAAGAACAGCACAGTGAAATGTTTCAAGCCCTTGGGGACAATCATGTCCTGCAGAGAAGTTACTACCACTGTGGATGTCTTCCCATTTTTTGAGGCATCTCCTTGTTGCCTGCAGATCCCCTGCTGCAGGGTTGCCCTGGGGGGCTCTGGGCCACCCTACACATCAAGGAGTGAATTCCCTCTGAATTTCATGGGGCCAGTGCCCAGAGCCAGGGCTGTTTCTGACCTGGCATCTGAGATAGATGCTTGTGGAGTCAACTCCCTAGGCACAGCCAACACCTCTTGTTTACGCCTCTCAACCCCTGTCCTGAAGTAAGCAAAACCTGCAGACTTTGCATCGTTTCATCTGCTAGTTTTCTGTTAAACAGGTAACAATGCTGAAGAACAGACAAGTTTCATGTTTGTGGATTTGCTCTTTTGCTTCTCTTTTGGGTTGTTCCTGGGGGTGGGCTATTCCTGCCTACTGTACCCTTGTGAACGGGGCCACATCCACCAGTGAGACCAGGGCTTGGGTTCTTTGCCCACAAACTGACATTCTTGTAGTGATGATGATTTTGTCTGACCTACTTTCCAGCTCTTTGCAAAGGAGCAAAAGGATGGATGTGTTGCAGAAGGGCTGGTAGCCCAGGCTGGAGGCAAGGGGAGGTTGAGCTGAGGCTCTGGGACAGGGACAAGCACCACATCCTGCTGCAGCTGGAACCTGGGGGGGCTGCAGAAGTGTTGAGCATGGCAGCAGTGCCTGCCTGCTGAGCACCACCTCAGCCTCACCTCCCCTGGGCTCTGAGAAGCCAATTACCAATTCACAGAGCCTGTTTCAGCACAAACAGGACCTTCAAAGAGTTGCAAGCCTTTCTGGCTGTTTTCTTTTATTATTTTTTTTATGCCCTCCTAAAAAAATACAAGCAGAAAGACCCATACTTTAAGGTCAAGTACATAATTGTTTCTAACAGGAATTTCAAACATTGTCTCTTCCTCTGGGCAGGTATCACTGGGTCAATTACCCTGATGACTTGATGACAGAAGCAAGACACAATAACCCCCATCTGCACTTGAACACATCCTCTCTAAAGTGGAATTTAAAGGGCTTTTTCATTTGTTTTTTCTAACCACACAACTTTTGGGCTTTTGTTGTTAGAGAACTGGCTTTCATCTCATGGAGGTCTGATGCTGAGATATCTCTAGCAGTGAAGCTGTAGGAGAAATCAGGCAGGTACGATGGGAGCCATGGTCCTGTGATAGCTCTTGCCCAGGCTGAGGTAGAGTTGGTGTGGGGAAGAGGTATTGGGTATGAAGGAGCACATCAGCAAATCCCTGTTAATGGCTGGAATGAAACAAGATGCACAGATTACTTTTCTAGCAGTCTGGGATATGCATTAACCAAGTCCCTCAGTCTACCTGTCTCTAAAATGGCTGTAAAAAAGATGGAGTCATGAGGTTTACTGGCTTGCACATCTCTTATTCTGTGTAATAAGCATGCTCAGGCGTTGCACACCAAAATCAGGGTTGTCACAACAGTGGGTGATTGAATTCCTCCTCCAGTGATTCTTTCCAATATACTTGCCTCTCGTTGGATTTTTTTGGGTTCTCCATGTTGTACCAGTGATGTGAATCAGTTCCCTGTTTACTGCATGAATTTTCCTGAAGCAGCCAAGTGGCTTGCTATTATCAACTTCCCCTCTGCATTGTGGTGGCTGACAAAAGAACTTGGATTAGTGAAAAAACATCGAGCAAAATGGTTTAAATTGTTTCATTCTGAGAGATTTTTTTCTTTTCTCCACCCTGTTTAATTTTTTAAGTGAATTTAAATTAACAGCCATTTTTCAAGCATAGGCAATACACAGATGGGAAAGATTTGCCATCTACAAATCTGTTCCTTCATTAAAGCCTTCTGTTTAGCCAGATACCACCTGCAGTTTGGACAACAATGATAGAGAACCCTCTGAACTCCTTTCTTCAGGCTATTCAGACCTGGGTATATGAGCTAAGAGATGCAACAGCTGCTCTACCTCCTTCTTCCCTCAGATCCTTTCTGCTCTATTCACACTTTACACAGCGTTCATCACTGTTGCATCTCAGCAGCTCAAGTTCCTTCCAAGAGCCACCAGGTTTACCTCTTGTCCTGCATTTCACAGTGATGTTGTCATAGCATCAGCTCCACCTCACATGTTTGAAATCTGAACCAAAAGACCATTTTTTAACTGAGTTCCACATTTGCAGAATATTTGATATGTTTTCCAGGAAAGGCATCTCTTGGCAGTTAATCTAATGGTGAAACAAAACACTTCATGTCAGCTTAGACCAGCAACAAGATGTGACCTAGTTGAGGGAACTATTAATGTGGATGACAACAATGAGGGCCAGTTGCACAATATCAATGACTTTAATATCTTAATAGGTTCAGCTGAGATCTCTCTTGGGTATTAACATCTTTGAACATTGTACAGACTCACATCTCCTTTCTGGGATGAATTGTCCAAGGCTTCAAATGGCATCTCGTGCCCCTGAGTGTCCCATTTGATGAAGAAGCCAGGTTTGCAGCAAACACTGGATTCCTTTCACTCCAGGGGGTAAGGAGTCTGCGTAAACTGTCTCAATTTAACTCTAAAAATGAAGACAAAACAATCAGTAGGTACTACTGAAAAATCTAACTGTCATCTTATTTTTATTTAATCCATGAGATACATTTAGCACATCTTTGGTACTTCATAAAATAAAAATATTTTTCATATTAGAAAAGGCAAAGGGACCAGGAGTATAGATAAGTCTGTATGCTATCTGCATTTAAATATGGTATTAAACAGGTATCACTGTTTCATATTAGTCCTTTGTATTTGGTCCAACCTAAAAATCATATTTACCCAGACTGAAATATTTTGGGGGACATTTTTTTCCCTGTCATTTTAGAGGTGATGTTGTTCTGGTTAGTTTTCTTTACCCTGACAGAGGTGACTCCACAGCACATTTCTTTTGACAAAACCACACAAAACCAACACGGATCAGTTAACACAGATGACATCTTTAAACCTGAATACATTTTTTCACTATAAACGCCACCAGTCAACTTTCGTGTAGGTAGGTTTCCATTGTTAGTTGTCAAAGTCTTCTTGAGTGGATTTCCCACTGTGTCACTTTTGTGTGAGTCAAATCAAGATTATAGGTAACAGAGAAGAAAAAGAAAAAGAAGAGAAGGTTAGACCCTCATTTTAGAGTTTAAGAAAAATCTACCAGCAGGTTGCAGTTCGAGTTGGTAATATACATGAAAGGGGGAGTCCACGCCGTGTCACAGGTATCACTATATTCAGCTTTCAGGGAAAAGCATACAAAACACATATTGTAGTGGTCACACGCAGAGACATAAATTTAGGAACAAGATCTGCCTTAGCTTGAACATAGTCAGCTCTGATAATAAGGAACAATGGGCTGAAGCTATTATGAAACAAAATCCAGGTGCCTGAATGGGGGAGCTTTTAGTTGAGTTCTCCTGGAATACAAAAAGTCTAACTTTTTTTCACAGATATATGTTGTCCTAGTTTTTCTCTGTTCTCACTTTAGATGACAGCTGATTTTGTTTGGGATTTGATTAACAAACATGATTAAGATGTTCCATGCCAAAATTGTCTGGAGTAACATTTAAATGTTGTTCGTGTTTTTGTTTTGTTTTGTTTTGTTTCTTCTCTTTTGTCTTAAATAATTTTATTTTCTTTGGTACCACAAAGTAGTAGCCAGTGTGGTTTTCAGATACTTAGTAATAGTTTGGTTAGTTTCTAGTCTTACATGAGTGGTATAAAAATATTTCTAGAAGTGTGATATTTTTTAATTCACTTTGTGAGATTGTCTGAAATGACCTTCAGGAGGAAAAAAGCAGTGAATGCCTAAATCTGGGCAAATGTTTGATTTATGGTAAAAAACACTTGTCTGACACTTTGTCTTGACCTCTCTGTGATGTCCACAGACTGCTGAGGTGTGTCTAAAAGAGCTGAAGGACTGGGAGAGCAAAACCCTTCAACAGAATCTGAAGAGTTCCACAAGGACGTAGGAAAGATGGAAGAAAATCCAGGTTGTTAGAGGTATCTGATGATGTCAGGGCTCCAGCTGTGTGACTTGCAGGTAAGTTTGACTTTTTTCTCAAAAGGAGTATGGGTACATTTTAGGGTTGAGTGTCACGTGCATACATCCTTAGCCATACTTAAGACTTTTTCTCTTCACTCAGGTAGGTATCTCACACGTTACCCAATTCAATTATTGCTAGGAGTAAATCAGTTTCATATGAAAAAATTACCTTTTTTTTTTTTCTTAACCAGAGGCCACTAGCTCCCAGTAGAAGGCATTGCCTTTGGTTCTCTTGAAGTGAGGTTGATGGGTGCATACTGTAAAGTGTTTCACTCCAGAGTTTTGTCAAAGGACCTGAATATTATGGGAACTCTCCTCAGGGATTCAGTAGTATGGACTAATGTTCTCTTGACTTGAAGGAGCAACCAGAACACCTGGGAAACAAGCACAGCTAGAAAAAAGGCTTCTCCAGCTGCAAATGCTATGAAGAACCATAAAGCTACCTATATTGTCTAAGGAGGAATGGTAATAGGACTTACAAATATATCTAACAAAAATATTATGAATTAAATAGATATTTCAGATTATAAACATATAATCTGTTGTAGCCATAGCCTGTGTTAGCTAGACCAGGACAGAAATAATAATTATGCCCTTCTGAAAAAAGAGCATAGGTGATTGCTTTTCTGCTCGGTTGAGTTGCCACAAACATTTTCCATCGCAGAATCAATGGCAATTACTAGATTTGCATCAAAGACTTAGTTAGCAAAAGGTTAAAAGTATTCAGCATGAATATTTTAGTCTGTTGTACAAAACATACAAATATTCAAGGGTGTTTGCACTGAGGCTTTTGGCTGGACCTCTGTAAAGACACAAGCAAGAAGCCAAACATATGTTCTGGTGTTCCAGGCTTTGATTCTTAATCATGTTCTGTGCTTGTGTTCAGAGGTTTGCTTTGGGACCATCTCCAGTGTGAGAAAATATGTCAGAGAAATCAAACACAGAGGTTATGAGTAACGGTGCAGTGTTCATATCTGAAGGGGAGCTTTTGTAAGCACTAACATTATTCTTCTTTTGACAGTAGTCACACATTTTCACTTGGTTTATCTTAACTGGGAATAACCCCTAAGACAGGATGTCTCCGGGCACTTTAGAGAAGTGCTTTTTGAAGGCAAAGGAAATAATGTTACAGGGCTGTGCCTCACATCTCTTTGGTGGTTAACAACCCCGTCAATGCCGCTGCCGAGCGCGGGATGTGTCCCCAGCTGGTCTCAAGTGTAGCTGCAGCGCCTGGCTCATGGCACAGGAATATTCTCTTGATCTGGGAGAATGTTCCCCAACTTCCCTGATGCCTGGCTCCCTCACACAGGCTAAACCAACTCTGACAGGCCACTTAAGAAGGCACTGGCTGGGCATGCAGAGTAGGAAATGTGTCACAGTGTGGCAAAAAACAGGCACCTGCTGGCTGTCACAAATTGAAAATTCTGAAAGATTCCCAGGGACAGAAAAACATGGAAATTTGAGGTTGGGAAGTGGTTTGGGTTTGCTTTCACCTAACATTATGCCCTTCCATGTCTATGAAACTTTTCAGCAATGGCTTTCATACTTTCTCAGTGCATGAGCCTTTTATCCACTCTGTTTGCCAGGAAAGAAGGCTTATTTGTATGGCCAGATTTCCTTTTCCTTCCCTCTTCCTATTCATAAAGGTTCCTCCTCCCTAATTTTCAAGTTTCTTTTTAAAAGTCCAAAATACTGTAATGGAAAAAGTCAATCTACTGATTGACTGATTGGAGAAAAGTGAAAAAAAGCAACCAAAAAAGCCACTGGCTAATTCTAAAGTGCATTGTATCCCTTTTGTAACTCTTAGTGCTTTGGTAATTTGATAATTACAGGGGAATTTACTTCACTTAATAGATGTAATATCTGATATATCTACAGAGGCAAAACCATGAAGTAAATGAAAATAATTCAGTGTCCTGAGGTCAAGTGGTAGTTTCCCAAGAAAACAGGAAGCCAGTTTCTTTTCTTCCAATTAGTCTTGTCACCTCTTCTTCCTTACGCATACAACTTTATTTTCCAGTGTTCATTTCTGTCCTACAACTGCTGAGGCACCTGGCAGATTTGAAAACCTGAGCTCTCTGCTGTGGAAACCAAAGGATTTTGATCACAGCTCATTTTGCATTGGGTTTAAATGGTTCTGTCGGCAGAAAATGTCACAAAGGAACATTATAAGAGGCCAGGAACTTATAAGAGGAAAATGAAACTGAATTTAGAAAACGTCCTGTACCAACAGAGAACATTGAGAGCAAAAGAGCAGTGACAGGAAGAACATAGGCCACTGCTGGCCAAACTGCAGGGTAATTAAACTAGAAATAGCATGGGGCAAAGAAGAGGCCAAATAATTCCATCGAAAGGATGTCAAGCATCTGTAGATACAGAAGCACTGTATAAAGTAGAGATGAACGTGGCAGTCTGCCAATCTATCACAATCTTCTTTTATTTAAGATGCTTATTAGTATCTTCTATTTCAAATTAAATATTTATAATTCTGTTTAATAGCATGCAAGAAGGGGGCTTATTCCAGTGATTAGTCTGTACAAGAAGCTGTCCCCTGGTGTAAATTAGATCAGTGAAGCTTGGGAAATTCATGCTTGCAGTCTCATCACTCTTTGTATTTTGGGGCTACAGGCTGGAGTGGCAACTGAGCTACCTCGAGGCACATTCCTCTCCATGAATGTGGGTACCTTTTACTTTCCTGCAAAATGTTTTGCCTGCCTCAACAGTTCTGGGCTTCAAGAAGCCTTTAAAGTGATTCTGTGTTGTAACCTTCTTGGTTGGCAGGCCAGTGTCGTTCTTCCTATTCTTCCACATGGAGACTCCTGCAGCTCTTAAAGCAGTTGCCCAAGGACACACAGAGAAGCAGTGTCAGCATTGTGAATATACAGCCCCACCATTCTTATTAGATTCCATGAAAGATGAGAATAGGCCCTTTGATGCTTTCAGTGAGTGCTGAAGCTTTTAACAATGTTGTGAAAGGTCATTAGAGAAGAGCTGGAGGGACAAATTCGACTCCTTATGGGAATAACCCTTGGGATATGGAACTAGTCCATGAGAAAATGCAAAAACAGAAGAGCTTGATACTGAAACGAGAATCATGAAGACAGCAATGACCACTAAAATGTACACAGCACCAACTCAGAACAATCTCTTGATGGCACGCTCTGCTCTGCCATCTTTTTAACCCCAGAGGAAGAGACTGGGAAGAGATTTAGAGCAGATCTGTGGGACTGATGTGAGTGAACAAATCTGACTTCTATCTAGATGCTTCTGGGTTCTCATCAGTTCCTTTCAAGGCCTCAGGGAAGCCATCTTGGTCCTCTGTGATCTGCTCCCTGGGATACAGATGGCAGGACAAAGCAGTTATTCTCTTTTTCTCCCATGGTAAGTGGTCTCTGCCCTTTTGATATTAAATATATGGGGTCTTTCCAGAAGGGTAGTGTGAAATGTCAATGAGATAATATATTTAAGCATTCATCTGGTTTGCAACCATTTTGTACCCACCACACAAAGACATAGAAGGCTTCTCACTCATTTCTCTGCACTCATCATGCTGCCATTGTGGGACCAGAAGATAATGAGATGAATAGGAAGCATTTCCACAGCATGAGCAATGTAGGAACATCATTATTAATGTTCGTACAAAATATCCCATCTCTACATGATGTCTACATTTCTGAGCTACAGCCCTCTGCCAGATATAAAAAACCATGACCATCCAACAGTGATCTGCTACTTAATGGAAAGTCTGCTCAAATTTCAGTTTAAATTGCATTTATTATTTATGTCTCAAGTACAGACTATGTACACTGAGTATGTCTTTCCCTTATAGTGGCAGAAGATTCGTAGTTTCCATTTAAACAGGTGGATATTGGGCCAGAAGGACATTGAATATGCCCATATTCAATATTTAAACATTGTAAAATTCCTTCTAAAAATTATTATCAAGTAGTTTTGTCTATATATACTGAGGTGCATATTTTCATGCTGCTGGGGACAGGCACCATCAGCTTACCTCCCAGTCCCTAGTCCTTTTCCCTCTGGCTTCTGGTGGGTCAGATGAGCTCTCTTCCTGGGTAAGTGTGCCAGCCTGAGGGCAGAATCTGTAAGGATGGGACTCAAAGATATGTATAGGGGTAGAGATAGGGAGTTATTTGTGTGCTGTTGGAGGCAATGCACATAAGGATAGATAGAGTGGCATTACCTGCAGCAAAACATTGCTCTAGATTATATTACACTAGAAAATATTCTGATTTGGGGTCTTTCTTTTATCTTTTCATCTTGCCCTCCAGCAAATAGTGGCAGACATAATCCTGAGGTGACACTTTCAGTAGTTAATTTCTGACATTTGTTTTCTGTGACTTGTTCACAAGCAGCTCACTGTAAGCACTCAGTGCCCAGCAACCTGTGTGTGTCTTCTCTTAACTTTGCTTGGGTGGGTTTCATGCCACCAGGCAGGAACAGACACCCATAGCACCCAAATCTCATGGCCATGGTGCATCCAGGTACCTAAATAATTAATTGCCAAGATACCTCCTCTTACATTTGGATGTATCTGACAAACTTTATGTTTCAGTTTGTTTTTCTAAATCCTTGGAACAATGCAGTTTATCTTTGCACACTAACACATTCATATTCATGTTTGCTATCGGAGACATTTTGAATGCTTTAAAGCTTCACCCAGAAGCACACAGTGGAGCAGACGGTAGAAAGAGCTAAGAATTTTCTTGATGTTTTATGGGTTGGACAACAACCACAACCTGATCCAACAAATTTTCTTGTTCTCAAACATTTTACTGTCAATGCACTCCTCAGGAATGTACTCGGAGTTGTTTGGGGACATGGAAAAATATTTACCTCAGCCTTCCACAATTTATTACTTATTGTTTGAAAAAGTTGCCTCTTTTCTCTGCCAACATTTATCATCTTGGGAAACATACTGGAATATAGCAGTGATATTAAACAACAATATGCTCTTTGCTGGGATAAAATAATATTGCTGGACCACTGCAGAGGAAGCCAAAAACCACATGTGAAACGGTTCCTTTGGAAGGGCAAAAAGTCTCAAAGTTTGTTAGCAAATAATTTAGCTAGTGGTGCAGACATCAAAACGGCTTCTACAATACTTGCAAAGCTCTTCTGAATACATGTTTGCCCTGGAGTGCAGGGGCACAAAGCCACTGTAATGGTTAGAACCATAATAATAAGACTCCCTCACCAGTAAAAAATAATAATATAATAAAATAAAATAAAATAATAGAAAAACAACTTGCAGAAGAGTTAGAGGAAGAAAGGACAAGACTGTGTGAATCTTTCAGCAATTCATATCAATTTAACTTCTGTTTGCATGGCCACGAGTCATATTCTGCCTTAGCTCCAGGGCAGCTCCAGTCCTTTTTGCTTCTTCACCCTGTCTGGAGAGGGAGAGGATGCCATCCCCCTCCTCCAGTCATTAAGTTGCCTTCTTAGCCAAGTGTTTATTGCACACCCTCTCATTTCCATCCCTCTCCCTCCCTCCCCCCAGCTAGTTAAATGCTTTCTCTTGTGCAACCCTTTATGTTTGGCGAATATTTCCCCTACAAAACTGCACAGCTGCAAAGGCAGCATTTAAAAAATATTTCCCTAAAAAGTCCCCTACTAGATTGCCTATGAAATACTTGATAAAAGCTGTGCAGTCCTGTGTGTGTGTAGTAAAATTAATACCCTCAAGGACATCTTCACCCTGTAGCTGTGCCTGCCTGCTACCTCTGTTACAGGTACCCACTAAGTTTAGGGGGGGGAGTGACACATTTTCTCTGCAGTGCCTCAGTGCAGCCTGCTGCAGAGAGCCACTGAAACTTCCTCTGTGACCCCCTAAATACAACAAATGCAATGAAATAGCCAACCTATACTATATCTTGGGTCATCACCCTCTTCTCAGTGGAGTTCAGCTGGGTCAGCTGGGCACCAGGAGCTCTGCTCCACAGCAGCTGAATGTGACACCTCCCAGATGGAGCATCTCCAGTGGGATGCTTTACAGGTCCATCTTTGCTACCCTGTGAGCATGTGGGGGTGCCACATGGTGCTGGGACAGCTGGGGGGGACCCCAGCATGGAGGGGGCTGCAATTTTCCTGGGGGGTGATGAGGTGCAATCACACTGTTATGGCTGATGGCTCTGTGAGCAGTGCACCTGTTTTGGTACAACACATAGGATAATATTTAACCTTTTAAAGACCATCTTGCCCTGCAAGTGCTCTAATGTGCACTGCAGTACAAACATAAACTTTACTTCCCTTTTGATGTCTGCAGAGGAGAAAGGAGGTGGGAAAGGATCAGTACTGTTCTTGGAGGGAGAAGAAATAGAATTAGGACAGATCACTAAGGTGAAAGGGATGGAGCAATTCTCAAAAATTATTAATAACTACTAATAAAGGCACATTTGAATGCTGGGTTTAGTTCTGAAGGATCCAAAGAACCCTGTGTGCATTGGAATTGTCCTGGCCCACCTCTGAAGTGCTCCCACCTGAAGGGCAGGGTGCCCCAGTTTCATGAAAGTGCGCTCTGGACTCGACACAAGGTGTGAAATGAATCTTTGAACCCCGGGTGCTTTGCCCGATGCCTGTTCCTTTATTAGCAGCCCAAAAGCCAGCATGGAATAAGCAGGGTAGCAGTACAGTGTGGCACATTTTTATAGCAAGGCCAAATCTTTATTATGCTTCTTGGCCCAGTTTAGTGGAGAACACTGCTGGGCCTGATTTCAGTTTTGATATCATACACTGAGGCTGCAGACCCTTAAGAGTACAAGCTGGAGAAAAGAACATAGAAAATGTTAGGAATGAGAAAAGGCCATTCAACACATTGATGCTTGTCTCTTGTAATACAGCGTTTCCCCCAGGATAGCATCTAATTGCTTCTTGAACGAGCCCACTGTCTTTGCCTCAACAACCTTGCCCAGTAGGCCATTCCAAACATTTATTATTCTTTGAGTGACAAAGCACTTCCTTATGTCTCCTCTGAATTTGTTTTTTGAACTTCCATTTATGCCCCCAATCCTGTCATCTGTGCAGTATCAAAAGTAGTAACATGCATTGATATTATCCATTCAGCTAAGATTTTTGTATACTTCAGTTAGACCCCCCTTAAATGTCTTTTTTATTTTTTTTTTAAGTTGAATAGATTGAGGGGTTTTTTTCACCTTTCAGTAACTTCTACAATTTTATCCTGGAACCAAGTAGAGCAAAAATATTTGTTAAAGCCTGACCACACTGAATGGATTTATAAAGTCTACTATAGAAATACATTTCAGTAAGTTTTTTTCCCCTCTTTCGGAGACTAAACTATAATTTAGTTTCCCTCATGCTTGTGTCTGGTTATTTTGACAAAAATTAATTAGGAAGAGTGCAAGAATAAAAAGCTAGATATGAAATTTGGAAAAAACTGATAATCTCTAAATTTTTCCATTTATACTGTGGGCTTCTACCCCCATCCCCTTTTTTTCTCTTTCTCCAAGTAGTGGATTTTATTGAGAAATAAATTGTTTATCATGCGGGATACTCCATGTGACAATGCTTTGGAGAATCAGTATCAAGAAATGTCAAAATTCACCCATGGTCCCTTCAAAAGCAACAGAATTAAACAGTCACAGGTTCAGCCCTCCTCCACTGCTACGACTGAGGTGAACAGTTCATTACCTTTTTGGATTAAATTCTGTGGCATGTGTTGTGCAGGAGGCCAGAACTGATGAGCTAATGGTCCCTCCTGGCCCTAAAAAATATCTACAAACAATGATTATAGATGAAATATATATGTCCTGCACAAAGTCAAAACCAGCAGGCTTTGGGTGGGAATAAGAAATTGGGGAAAGGAATTTTGTGTTATCCCCTTCAGAGGAACAGCTATGAGCATCAGCCTGATGGCAGCAGTGGCTGTTTATTCACTGTCTCTCATTTTTTTTTCCACATTGTATTAACAAAATGTGGGTTTTTAAAAAATAATCTGTAAATCTTTTTCTCCAAATTCCTTCCCCATGCATTCTAGGAATGTGAGATCCAAGTGAGACAGCCAGCTTGTCCCTCTGGCACAAGCCTGAGCTGGGGATATTAGGTGTAAACACATGCTTTCCACAGCATCACTGAGTTTTGGAGCAGGTAAATTAGTATCAAGTCTAATGAATTAGCTTAGGTGGACTACTGGTGTCACTTATAGTTTGGGAATGAGTTTGCTCATCTCATGAATGTTCTGCACAGGGTAGGATCCAAACGCTGCTGGGTGCATCGTAACTGAGCGAGTCCTTCTCCTTTCCCCCAGCTGAGCCCGTGGCTGTCAGTCAGCCCTGGACCAGTGTTGTGTTGGACTCTGCTGGATCATCTGGGGGTAATGAGCAAGTCAGCCTCACAGGTCTCCTGAATCTATCTGTGCTATTATACTACCAGGGAGAGAAAACTGACGTATGAGATGGTAATTACTGGGATCATGCATCAGTTCTCTGAAAAATCTGTACAATATTTGCTTTGCTCCAGGCCCTGGGAATCTCCCATGATTTGTCAAAAAATAATTGTTGGTGGTACAATAAATTTGTTATTCAATTCCCAAAGTGTTCTGGGATATATGCCATCTGGAAAGATGGTTTATTTATAGTCCTATTTTCCTTCCCCATTCTTTGTCATTATTTTACGGGTTTATTTTTCTCCAGTGTTTTCTAGTTGTTCAAACTTTGTGTT
Organism: Florisuga fusca; assembly: GCA_038090715.1. NCBI lineage: Eukaryota > Metazoa > Chordata > Aves > Apodiformes > Trochilidae > Florisuga > Florisuga fusca. Next base: position 1,459,776 of record JAAWXA010000010.1, on the reverse strand, counting down.
TGTGTATTTATTTAAAGGCAGATTTCAAAAGTCTCTTGATTTACTGAAGGATTCAACTTGTCACAAGTACTTCATTTCCCCTGGTATTTTTGTGAATGCTCTTGTTCTCTTTACCCATCTATCTAGTGCTAGCCTCTTTGGTCTCTTTGTTACTCATATCTGCTGCTCACAAACCCCAGAGTCCTGGTCTTGAACCACAGTCCCCTTATATTCAGCATGTCTGTGGACATTATCTGCTGCTTGTTCTCATTTTTTTTTTTTTTTTTCAGAGGAGTTTTGAAGTTTTTGGAATTGAGGTATTTTTAGAAGTCTCCAACATTTTTCTGCAGAGATAGATTTCCATTTTTTTGCCTGGGAGGGCTTCGTACCTACTTCTGGTCGCTGCCAGGGGAGGTGGTACAGGGGCAGGTATTGGCCTGTGGTGTGGATGAGCCCAGACCAAGCCTTTCTTCTCTTTGCAGGTTTCCCCTGAGATCACAGGGAAGTCATTTAATCTTTTTGCTTCAATAACACATCTGTACAAATACGGATTTAAAGCTGTCTGTCATGTGCAGCTACAAAGAGACTTTTAGAAGTGGCCAAGGGTTTCAGACACCCCACAAAGAGCTTTGCTGTCCAAGATGTTCTGTGGCCCGGTATGAAAGTATCATGCTTCTGCTCCCCATGAAGGTCTTCCTCACTCCTGTGTGAGGTGAACTTGCGATGCAAAAGACACCCCCTGGATCAGAGCTGCCCAGAGGGAAGAACATCTCTAGGAGGACCGAGACTGTGATAGCTCCACATCATGGCAGAGGAGATGTTAAAAGGACTGTGAGGCTTTTGTTATCTTTGGCAAACCTTTCCTTCCATCTGTCCAGTGTTTGAGATTGTTAGGACTACTTGTCCTGTCAGACCTAGCAGATATAACTAGGGCATTCACTGGATTTAAACATTTTCAAGTGTTTACAACCACTTCTCCTCCCCAGGGGGATCTCCGAACTGTGCCGCTTGCTGTATTGTCTTTGGCTGGGTCTTTAGAGTTTCTGAATTTATGTGGTTAAAAATCAATGGTCCTTGGTTAGACAAGAACCCAAACACTGTGACTCCTCATGCGGGTAACTCCAGTCCTAAGGTTTCACAGGGATTATGAGAGATAAAAATAAACCTCAGTTTTGTAGCTTTCGGCGTCTCTCTCAAAGGTTTAAGTTGATTTAAATTCAAGGGCCAGATACGCCGTGTGAACCATACCTGAAACCACAGGTAGTCTTTTTGTGGTAAAGTCTGAAAAGATATTTAAATATTAAATGAATTGTATCTGAGATTTCTTTAGCCTCTGCTGGCCAAAAAGGGCTGGTGACAAAGAAACCAATGACAATCAAAAGCCTGGTTGTGTAAATATTATCACACAGCTCTAGGCTCTTTTGAGCAATGTAGCTCTCATGCCCTGTGGCTCCCAAGGGTGGCTGGGTGGCAAACCCAGGCATGCAGACATGTCCACAGCCTGGCCTGGCCTCCCTGCCCAACAGGCAGGGTGAATGGAAGCTTTCTCCTCCCTGGGACATCAGAGCTCCCCAGAGGCCTGTCCTGTCAGGATCTTTGAAAGTGAAGCAAGCAGAGTTTGGACCTTTGCTCAAAACACAGCTTGTCCCTACCAAAAGGAGCATACTGGGACACCCTCATTTAGCTGTGGGCCAGGTGGCTGAAGTCCTCATCATGGGCTCACTCTCTGCTGCATTGTTTTGTGTCAAGCTGAAGAAAATACAATTCTTCCTTTTCCTTCAAAGAAGTCAAGAAGAGATGGAAGAAACAACCAGAGGAAACCATGGAGAAAAAACTAAAAGAGAGAGAAAGAAAGAGATAGAGAGGAAGAGGGAGAGAGGGGAGAGAAAACTGTCTCTCTCAACAGACAAGGGAATAGGTGATGTGCCATCTCCCACTCAGTGTAAAGAGGCTGTGTGGGAGGGGGGAGATGACAGATAATATATCAAAGGAAATGAATTGCAGCATTAAGATCCTGACTTTGCTTTGTCAAATTTGCTGGTGATTGTTGTATAACTTGCTGCAACTCCTCTAAGTGACGGAAATGCTCTTCAGATCCTCAAGTCATAGTACTACTGGTAAAAGCAGCAACTCTTCAGAGAAGTGCTTACTTGAAGTAGCAGAAGGCTTCTTAAATATTTTTCAGGCTTTTTCCAGCACTATTAGCCATCCTGTGTACTTATTATGTACTTGAGATAAATTTTTGTCCCTGACTGGCAGTAAAATTAGTGTTCAACTAATACAGTAGGAATCTCTGAAGTAAATTTAGTTAAAATTGATTATTTTCATTTTGATGTGATAATTAGCCCACTTCAGAACAATTGTTTGGATATCAAGAAACAAGGATAACTTTTAAAACTCCTTTTTGTAAGGGCATGTAGTGATAGGACAAGGGGTAATGGCTTTAAACTGGAAGAGGGGAGATTTAGGTTAGACATTGGGAAGAAATTCTTTACTGTGAGGGTGGTGAGACACTGGCACAGATTTCTCAGGAAGGTTGTGGCTACCCTGTCCCTGGAGGTGTTCATGAACAAGTTGGATGGGGCCTGGAGCAACCTGGTCCAGTGGGAGGTGTCCCTGTGCATGGCAGGGGGTTGGAACTGCATGATGTTTATGGTCCTTTCCAACCCAAACCATTCTATGATTCTATGATAACATAAACCAGGGAACATATTGCAAGCATGGCATTGTGGTATGGCATTGTGGTACCAAATTACATCATCTCTGTTCCCAAAACACCACAGAAGGAAAAGTTTTTCTGGCAGCAAAGGATTCCTGAGCAGTCTCTTTAGCAGTAGCCATTTTCACAGGTAGCTGATATTCACTGGGTATGAGAGCTGAAGGTTGCTGACCATCAGAAGAGGACCAAAGGATTTGGTTTGATGGAATAGCAAAAAAGGAGATTAGTGTGGCCACGGGCTTGATAGCAAGAATGCATGCAAAGAACAGAAAGAAATTTTTCAAAATAGTGTGACAAAAAAACCTCAACAATTTAACAAAAAACCCAAACAAACCCAAAAAACTCTTCAAGAAAGTGTTTCAGATTTTTGTTCGTTGCTCAAAAATCAAGTCAAGCTTTCATTTATTTTTCCTTTTGATCATCTTCTCTTTTCTTTCTCCTCTTCTTCTACCTTCTGCTTCTTCAGTGACCAAGGAAACAGAGAGAATGATAGAAGAGAGGGAAAGGAAGAAACCAAGACAAAAAAAGAGAAAGAAAAAGAAAAAAGAAAAAGAAAAAAAGAAAAAGAAAAAAGAAAAAAGCTATATCTTTCCAGGTACTCTGACCATATTCCATGTCCTTTGGAAAGGAAATTAATTCAGAGTGCTGCGTGGGCTTTGAATTCCAGTAGAAATGGAACGTGGAGAACCCTTGCACAAGCTGGCACTTCCAAAGGGTGAGATGTCTAGGGTGCAGCTGGAGCAGAGCTCAGTGGGAGGTGGGAAGGTCTTTCAGTTACAACAGTCCAGGACACTGTGTACATCTTCACAGGTAAAGAATTGTACTCAGAAAATTTTGCATATTTTTTATAAGATCAGCCTGTCAAACGAAGATGTAACTGTCCCATAAATCAAGTATCTTTAAGATTATTCTGTAGTAGGTACAGTAACCTTTGAGGAATCCTCAAACTTTCAGCTCCTAAAAATCAGTGCTTTGCCTTGGGAAACAAAACAGATGTTAAAAAAAAACAAACCAAAAACCAACAATAAACCAACATATAAAAAGATTGTGTCCAGTGTGACCTACTCCTGTTTGGGGGTGGAAGAGGGGGACTGGAGGGGGAAGAGTATTTCTTGTTAAACAGTCTGAAGTGGTTCCCAAACAATGAAACACAGAACATTAGAAGAAATTTATAACTACATCTCCCTCTTGGCCTTTCCCCAACCCTTAGTACTCATCATTCATGGCTTTAAAATGGCATAAATAACAGAGAGTTTTAAATGGAAAATTAAATCAAACCAAAACAAACCTCTTAAAAACCCCCTCAGATCCAAGAGGTTTTGCCCTCCAAATCAGATGTTCCAATTCACACCTCATCTCCATCAATGGGGATTCCAGACAAGGCAAATGGGAGCAAAGTTATTTGAATGAAAAAATCAGCCATCCTCCTCCCTCTGCCTTCCTCCTTTGGCTGCCAGATCTGGCATGCAGAAAGAGACCTCATTGGCCTTGTAACGTTTGAAGTGAAACTTTTGGGGGAATACTGAAAGTCACTCAGAGTCCCAGGGGAATGGTGAGCCGTTTTTTATTACCCTCCGTTCTTTGTAGTTTGCTTTCCCCTATACTTTTTTTTTTCCTTACTGCAGCTTTTCTGATCACAGTATCACAGTGACTTTATCACCGTCACCTCCTCATTGTGAACCAGCCCATCCCTTGGAGGCAGAGAGCCACTGTGGAGGTGGTAAGTAATTTGTTTTGTTCAATGGATTTCTTGTTATGCATGCATGCAAAGCCCCTTTTATCTCACATTTAAATTTGTGTTTTCCCTCTTATGATTGGTTTTGTGACATCAAAAAGCTTCCAGCATCTTCAAAAATCAAGAAGAACAAACTCTTAGAAAAATAAAATAAAAATGAAAAGAAATCCTTCCTAATACACTCAGCATTTCAGTGCAACTTTAGAAAGGAAGAGATTCACATGGGATACTGGCTACTAACGACTATGGAAATAAGCCTGATTTTTTGATCTCTAGGCCCAAACATTATTCATATTTTTTTCCTTAGCCTCAAACAATGTCTTCAGATAGCCCAGGTAAAAGCAAGCCAGAAACAAAACAACATCATAGAAGAATTGCTTTATGCAGATACTTTCAGCTACGCTACACAACTCACATTGTCTTTGAACCCAGTGTGATGAGAGAATGATTTGAGACTCCAGGGACAACTCCTGGATATGTTTTTACTTCGGCATATTGTAGCGAGACAGAAGTCTTTGGCTTAAGAAATGCATCCAGCAATCTGCATTTGGAAAGGTTTATTATTATTACTATTGCTCTGGTAACACTTTGGACAACATTGAGAGCTGAGGTCAAGGAGCAGACACGCTGTAGATGTGAGGTTATGCAGACTCTCTTTAACCTTTAAGAAAATGGTTTGTCCATGCTCGGTGGGAGAAAAGGAGTGAGAAAGTCTGAGCCAACCCCCTCCTCCTCAAAATCAGAAGTGGCTCTAATTGTTAGGCTGCTTTTCAGGAAAGGGGCCACTTATAGCCTTGGATTTTTCAGTCACCTGCTTAGTTTTCTAAGAATGCTTTTATTGAATGACCTTTTAGGAACTGGTTTGCCTAAGTGTCTACTATGAACTGAAATATTGTACCTCAGTTGAAGTTAATTGCACATATCCCATGTACTCCTACATGCAGTACCCAGATTTTTATAGTTAAATAACTTGAGAAAAAACACTTGAAAGACAGTCCTTAGGATGGCTGCTGGAGGATGTCTGAGAAATTGTATCATAAACTGCTTGGGATATCCATTTATCTACAGTTCTATCTATTTTTTGTAAAATTCAGGTTTATTCTAGATGCAACTCAATGGCAACTAAATAAATAATTTCTTTAGAAAAGCAGATCCCTGTCTTGGTGAAAATTTACTGTTATGATGATTGTGTCACTTTATTTACCAAAACTGATCCCTTTGCAAAACATAAGGGAGTCAAATTTAGGCATAAGCATGATCTTGCATCTTGCTCTGTAGGACAGACTTGGGTCACAGAGACCACTGTTTTGCACTTCCAGTAAAACCTTTTGTCTTGGATTTTTCCTCAGACAGGGGATTTTCCTTGACCCAAGTCAGATACCACCACACTCCCAGAGCTGTGGGAGAAGGAATGGACCCTCGCTCACAGCTTCTTGTGTGACCCCCCAGTCTAAGACACACCTCTCTTGCCACTTAACCTGACACATGTGTGCACTGAGGCTCAAAAAAATGCATGAGAAACATCACACAGTCCAAAGCAGAAGTGTGACCTAAATTCTGTCTTGTGCACCAACCATTCCTCCTTTTTTAAATTGCTCGCCATAGCCAAGGAAGCCACAGAAAAGAAAAACTGTTGGGATAAACCAAAAACATTATTGAGAATTAATTCAATTGCAAGGGCACTTGCAGGATGACACACAGGTGTTAGATAGACACCAGCTATCTAATCCATAAGTGATGCTGGGACTCTGGACCCAGAGCCATGGGGATATTTAGGTCCCTAATTCTGGTGCAGATGTCCCTCTCTAGCTTCCCCATGAAATCAGTTCTCCCCTTCTCAGCTCCTTGTGAGTGTGGAATGAAGGTATTAATCATCCCAAGAAAGGGATTTGGGGTCCTGTGGGAGGCTTTCTGCTGCCTTGAATGGGAGCAGCATTGAGCTCTTATTGCCTGACTAAAAAGGTAATTTGAGGCCATTACTAGCAAAGACAGAAGGAAGGATGTCTTCTTGTGGGGTGTGAAACCTTTCCCCTCTAGCCCCATGCTCAGTGCTGTCCTTGGATTTTAGGGGCTTTTCATTTTGGCAAATATATTTTATGAACCGGATGTACTCTTAGCCAGAACAATCCCACACTGGGATCTAATTTCAACCTACAAAGGTTGATTCATCCTTTTTCAGGCTATGTACTCATTTGAACTAAAATTACGCTGCTGCCAGCCTCCTTGATAGCAATTACATCTAAAGAAAGAGAACCACTGAACTTCATGTATTGGTAATGGTCTTCGTCTATATTTTTCCTTGGGGATAAAGCTGTATGGGAAAATTAGACACATTAGCCTAGGAAAAATAGTGAACAAAAATACATATTTTATACTTTTTAAAAGTATCCTCATGCTACCAATTAGAGACATTATTTAATGCAGGTATTTTAGCATTATGGTGCCAGTCTGTATATAAAGCAGAACAAAACCATTTTTGATAGTTATTTAAGGGCATCCTAAATACACTCAAGAATAGTACATTTTAATTTTCAATAATGCCAGCAGACTCAAGCATTCAGATTTTAGCATAACCAGCAGGAAAACTGTTTGATGTTTTAATTATGTCCCAGAAAATGCTGAATGTGTTATAAAAGAAATCTGAAGAGGGGAGGGGGAAAAAAAAGGTTTTTATTACTGCTCAAGAGGAAGGACGTTTTACAACATAGCATTAAAAATGTAAAATGGAATAAAAAAGAACTCGTATAGTCAAAACTTTTTCTGCAACAAAGTAGGCCAGAGAAGCAAAATAATATGTCTGTTAGGAGCAGTCGGCAGTGAGAAGTGGAGGAGAGCATTTACATAGAGATAGGGCTGAAGGAAAGGAAAAGCCTTTAAATAACCCCAAAGTCTTTTAAATTATGTTTAAGACTAGCCAGAACGGGGTAACTATTCCCAACAAGGTGTCTCGCAGGATTTCGGAGTTCCTGATTAATGTGGTGACCTACTGCTCTCTGATGCAATGCATTTAAAACCCAGTTGGGTATTCGTAGTCAGGATGAAGCTGTTGGGACTTCCTGGGGCTCTATCCTGCTGGCACTGGGGTCAGGCTCTGCAGCAAGACTCAGGAAAGGTGTCCCCAAGGGAGAGGAAAAACGAGAACCTGAATCGTGGGGAATGAACTGAACCAGATGTACAAAGCTCCAGCAATTCAGGCAGCCATAGGAAGTAGTGAGGGGGGATATAAAAAAAAAAAAAAGAATTACCAAGGTTTAACTCTTCCTTCTCTTAACAGGTGTAAGAGGAGGCTGAGTGGGGACAGCACGGGACAGTGACACATCCTGTGGTGCTGTCTGGTGTCCCCGGCAGAGGGATGGGTGCAGGGTACAGGGTGCTGGAGCCACAGTGGGATGGGGGTGGCTGGGGGTGTAGGGACAAAGCTCCACCTGCCATGGCCCTGCCAAGCCCGTGACACAGTGCCTTTCCTTGCACACACCTATATACACAATCTCACTCATTCCTGGCACTCAGCTCTTTTACTGTCCTACTATTGTGAGCTACCTCAAGGATGTGAACACTTCAGTTTGGTTCAGATACATAATTCACACTGTGTCATTAGGTTTGTTTCTCATAAAGCAGGTTCTCAAATAACTATCCCAAGAAATGTTTACTTCAGATTTATTAAAACATCAATAACAGGAGATTTGTATATGTTTATTTATTTTCATGTACATATACAATAAATAGAAAAGGTGGGTCCATGATTGTGCTAGATATTTACATCTTAGTGTTATTGATGCTTTAAAAAAGCCAGCACAAAGCTTTCTGTGGCTATGGTTTGTTAAAAAGAAACCCTTTATTGATAAAATCATAAATTATGTATCTAAACAAAAAAGGAAAAGCCTGTTTTATTATGTAGCATATAATGTCAAAATGATGAAAGAATTTGGAGTCAGATGTCAATGAAATAGCATTGTGAGTTCTCCTTCAGCAGCACGGTATTTAAAAATGTCCAGTGTCAATCTTGTGTATTATGGTACAAATTTCTTATTTACTATTTCAGCTCTTACAGCTTCTGTGCTTTGTTATTTGATACCCTGAATGTTTGCTTAAACTCTATGCAAATATAAAGCTCAAATACAAAGCTGGAGTATTAAGATTACAGAAGAACTAGGATTCCAAGATTAAAAAATGAGATTAATATCCCTAGTAAATGTGTATTGTTAGACTGATTTTTAGAGGCTGCTTGGCAATGATTTAAAAGAAAAAAAACCAAAAAAACAACAAGAAGCAAACCTAGAAACCAAACATCATTGTAAAACAAATAGTCCAAAATGTTCTAAAAGCATGCAGAATAGAAAAATCTTTTTACAGCTGAAAATGAACTCCACAGTCTGATGCTCACCACAGAAGTTATCATTACTAGAGCAGCTAAGCCCAAAATGATGCTATTTGAATACTTTTCCCAATTGCACCCTATGATCTTATCTCTTTTTTATCTGACCATAGCCTGACCAGTCTTAGAGAAGGTTTATATTCCTGGTAACAATTCAGACAGCAGAGGCACGAGGGTGATGGATTCTGTTCCCCAAGGCCAGGCAGATGCTCTATGGCCAGGTGCAGTCTCCTGCTCCCTCTCCTGATGCAGAGCCCTGGCTGCTGCCTGGGAAGGCAGATGCAGGCAGGGGTGCATCCCAAGGGGGATTCCTCATTTTGCTCCCCCAAAAGGCTGAGCATCCTCGGCTGCTGCATGTGGAAAGTGGCTACAAATCACTGGTCACTTACAAGCTCTCAGTTTCTCTTTCTGTGGTTTTCACCTTTTTTGATTTGTGGACCATGAAGTATTTTCCAGAGGAGAGGGTCCCTTTTGAAATGCACATTCTTAAAGTGCTGTACAGCATAAATGGACTTGTTTTTCTTAGACACCTCTCGCAGGCACCTCAGAAGTAGATCCCAGAGCTCCCCAGAGGTCTGCAGACTTCCAGGTTGAAAACTAGGACTCTAATGTTAATCCTTTCAGCTGTCCAGTCCAGGAAACAGGATTATTTTGCAACTGAGAGAATAGAGACAAAGAAAGGTGATGGCATAAAGCAGGATTTTTAAAAGCACTGCTCTGATCAGGGAGCACAGTGACAGCTGGAAGTGAGGGCTGTATTTCTGACATTTTGAAGTCATTCCCAAAGTGTTCACCTTTCATTAGGCATCTAAATTCATATCCAAAGGTGCTAAGTGATGACAAATCCCTCTGACCCCAGATCCCTGTGTGCCTGCCTACCACCTATGAAAACCAAACCGTTTTGATATGTCTCTTTTTAGATAGCCCTCTTTGAAGTGGTGGTCATGCCTGGGCCATGGAAGGAGTGAGTGTCAGGTTTTGGATGAGATACTGCATTTTAGAGCTAACTGCTGTTCATAAACACCAGGAGCACGTCTCCACCTACTCTCCAGGGACTCCTATCCCTTAAAGAGGAGCACATTTTGAACACTTTGATTCCTGCAAGTACATTCAAATTACACTTGGCATTCACAGATTTGTAGATTTTTGAGGCCAGAAGTGCATCCTTTTTTCACCCATTTTCCCCTGCACTCAGCCCAATAACTTGCATCTGACTAGAGCACAGGCTTTTGTTTGATTAAAGCACATCTGCCAGAAAAGCGGTCAGACTTGATTTGAAGACATCAGGAGAGAAAGAATCCACCTCTTCCCTTGGTGGTTCATTCTAGTGGCTAATCACTCTCAATGTTAAATATTTGTGCCATTCTTGCTAGATTAAAGAGCATTTCAATACATGGTGTTCCTATGAGATAATGCTTGCAATGAAGTAACCTTTTAATCTTCTTTTTGATAAATTAAACAGTGTGAGATCTCTAGGTTTCTCACTGTCAAACATTATCTACAGTCAGTAAATCATTTCTGTGGCTCTTTTCTGAGCCTTCTCTGATTTTGTAATGCCCATTTTTAACATGCCAACCCCATCCCACAGTCTCCCTTATGCTTGCCTGGGGTGTATTTTCTAGCATGCTTACTCTCTTCTTTGCTATGAGGGTGAGAACATCCCACCAAAGTTCAGCCAGACTAGAAGTTTTAGCATCTAAAAGTTACTAATTTCAGCTCATTTCCTCAGCTCCCTCAAAAGTCATTGGAGATAGAAGGATACTTCTGAAAGTTATGCTTTCCCATGGATGTCATTTTGCTTGGGGCTTTATCAGAACACCTTCCCTTTGGATTCTTCCCATCTTGCTAAGAATATCAGTGTGCTGCAAGGGCCACCCCCACGTCAGCAGCCCCCTCTTTTGGCCTTCTGTCAGGCTTCCTGTCACCCCATACCTACAATCAGTAAAGACTTCAAGAGAGAGCAGGGCAGAAGCATTTCCAGTGAGATGAAATTTTCGAAATAACAGTTTGCAGAGATGTTCTGATGTGGACATAATTTTTAGTGAAACTAATTCTTATGCATGAGGCTATAGATGTTTACTAACTGAATCCCCTGAAGAAACATCAGCTAGTTGTAGACCAGTACTACTTATTGCTAAATTGCTTTAAGGGAAAATCCCATTCAGTGATGACTCTGTTGACAATTGTCTTTTGGAGATCTGCCAAGTAGCCAGCTCTTCACCCATTCATCCTGTGCCTTATCAGGATTGCAAATACCAAGAAATAGTATGTGAATTAAACTTAAGAGCGACTCCATAATTATTTTGTTCATGAAATTCATTATGAAGTACCTCTAATCTTAATTTGCATTTTTCTCTGTCTTTTTTTTTTTTTTTCTTATTCTTTTCAATCTACTTTTGATTAATTGCCTCTTTTGAGCCAACTACACATGTTATTTTCTTGGTACCTAGAATACAACTGCAGGTGTCTAGTGGGCATCTTTCATAGTTGAAACTAGTTTATTTCTGGCAGTCAGGAATGATTTACTGGACCTATACTTTTCTCATTAAAGGAATTTTTCCCTATGCTTCTCTCTCTCTCTCTCTCTCTGTCCTAATTTGTAGAGAAATAAAAGTACTGCTTTGTTTACCAGCTGCATGAGACCTTCAGCATATGTCTCCCAAATCAAGGACAAGGACCACCTAACAGTGGAGTTCTTCCCCTTGATATGTTCCAGACAGGTCTTAAGGAGTAACCCGTCTTGTTTTCTGGTTTGATTTAGTGGTCTACAAAGTCTCCTATCTTTACCACCTCCTGAGCTTTCTGAGTCAGTTCAGTGATGGAAGAGGCAGTTGAAGTCCTGGGGTTCACTCTAGGCTCTCAATAGCTAGAAAACCTGAGAATTATGCTTTTAATGTTCCTACTTCACTTCTTTTACTCTGTCTGTTGTTCCTCAACAGGGTGAGATGACTCCAGGAAATGGCACCACAAAGTTAATAGTGTGAAGTTGATGATGATGTCGTGTCATTTCCAGAAAGTCTTCTGCTGCTGGTATTTCACAAAGCATCTTGACAGTGTGATGGCATCCCACAGCTCCTTGTGCATCTTCAGGTAAGTGCACAGTGTATCCACAGGGCAGCCAAATCATAGGATCAGAAGAGTTAAAGACAAGCAAGATCTGTCAGATCGCAGTGCACATGCCCCTGCCAAGGAATGCTTTTGTCCCTGATACAGCACATGTCAGATCTCAAGCAGATACTACTACTGATCTCAGCCAAAAGGCCAAAGGGAGTTGGATGTGGTTTTTATGTATCCAAAACCTAAGATTTACAACTGTTCAGAAAGACCTTCTGTTGTGTGCTGATGGTCAAAAAGCTGAGTCTGGCCACTGCCCTGCATGGACCGGTGGTGAAACTGACTTTGCTCCCAAAGGGGAGACAGTGTGTCAAAGCAGCTTTCTCTGTCCACCTTTCACACTCAGAGTCATCTTGCACATCAATAAAGTGAGCAATTTCTCCTCATTCAGAAAGGTGTTTTTTTCTCAGAGAGCATTTAGACAGTGCAGAGAGAAACAGAGTCCCGGTGCCTGCTAGAGGAACAAACACGGTCACAGCGAGGACTGTGAAACCTGTGACATGAAATTCACACTGATCAAAGGCAAGTACTTTAATAGCTTTGAGGCAACCCCTACCAAACATGCTGTTGGTTATTCTTTTTTAAGATGACAACAAGGTAGAAAATTGGCATGTCCTCTGCTGGTGCCTAGGACATGGTAGGGAATGGGAAGTCCATGGGAAGCCATGCTGATGAGCACCATGATGCTGAGGTTAAGTCTACGTGGGAAAAGGATTTGGACCTGGTGATAAACAGAGGAAGGGATGGAAAAATTTAGAAGTAGCAAGACTTAGCAGGCGTGAGGAGAGAAGGTCAGAGCATGTGCAGAGCTGTGGGGCAGAGATGGGATCTGGGAGTAGGTAACTGCAGGGAGAAGGGGAATGGGAAGCAGGAAGAGTGGGCATGGCTGCAACAAGAAAAATCATTTAGGAAAGGTCAGTAAGGAAGGATCAGCAGCAGAAAGGCAGGCATCTGTGTGTGTAGGATGCAGTGGATAGGAGCAGAGCAGAGGGGCTGGCAAGGGGAAGGTAAATAGAGGGAATGGCTGGATGTGGTCAGGTCTCTGAGCTTGCAAAAGGCAGTTTTGAGGAAAAAGCCAAAAGGTAATAGTAAAAGCAGTGTTTAAGGTAAATAAAAATCTGTGTGTGTCCCTCTGATTTTTATAGGGGAAATTTGGAAGCCCTTCTACCCCAACCTGAAGTACACTCTGCTCAGTAACCCATGGCAATCACTCCACATTATGAAGGTTCAAGCAGCTTCCTCTATATTTATGCTAGGCCTGATTGTTTCTTCCTCTTGCCCCATATTATTTACTGTACAAATCCATTAGCATTGCTTTTTCTTGCTGCATACAAGATACTACAGTCTATTCGCTTGAGCTATTCACATGACATTTTATCCTTTCTTTGGAAGACAATTGTGTCTTCCCTTCTTGACAAAAGGAAACAGGAACAAGAACTTGAGATGGCATAGTGCAGCAAAGTGCTTTCTGTACACCTGCATAATATGATTCAGTCTGCCTTTACTTTCAGAATTATGCTGAAAGATTTCTCCTTAGATTTTTTTGTGTGCCCTGACCCATTTAACCTTGAGGTTCCCTTCATTCCTTCCTCCCTCTTCCTCCCTCCCTAGCTTTCTCCATCTACACCTCCAGCACTTATTATTTTCTTTGTTAATTGCAATTTGTGTAATTGTGTTGCTGCAGTTAACATATATTTATTTAGTCTGTTTTCATGCCAAGGAGACTGAGCACAACAGTCAGGTCAGTCTGAGTATTTTAGTGTTTCATTTTTAGAACACCTTCTTTAATGAGTTCAGCATTTTTTATATAATGAATGAAAGGAAAAAAATTGAGAGGAAAAGTGCCTAAAAATCAGAGGTATGATTGAAATGACAGTGCAGCATTGGAGTTCCAGACAAGGTCTACAGCTGATTTCATTTGTCCTCTGAGAGGGCACTGGAGAGATTCCCTGTGGGATGCTGAAGAGGACAGGAATTATTGTTTTCCTATGCAAAGGTAGCTCTTACAGCTCCCACAGGGTGTGTGGAAATCATTCTGTGTTATTGACATCCACCTCCTTCAGATGTTCCTGTTACAGATCTTGCTTTGTGTTTCACTGGGGAACACACTGAGGATACAGTTGCCATGTCCCAGACATCTCTCTTTTTTTTTGGACCATACTAGCTCTTTCATTTGTTTCCCAGTGTGACTGGCATGTCTCTGGTCACTTTTTGCTTTCTCAGTCTGTTCTGTGAAAATCTATTTGCCATCTTCACTATGAACTTAAAATTGTATGCCTGATACAAAATCTGTTGACTTCACTGGGGGTGTATTTACTGTGATGAGGTAGATTTTTGTGGACTGGTTTCCTACACCACCTGAGAGGCAAAATGTGAGGAGGCAGTCCAAAAGTAACTCCAGCAGGGAGCATGTCTTTTCTTGCAGAAAGGTCCTTTAAATCCTTGGGTCTCTGCTTCCTAACCATATAAATATGCATCTGCTTCCAAAGGGACTGCAAACCTTTGTTAATTGTGGTATGTTTTCTTGAGACCAGCCTCCTCAATACTAATAGTTTTGTATGGGCCAACCTGTTTAGTAAGTAGGCACCTTGGGAGATGGTGTGCCCTTGCGGTACTTCAGGCAGGAGGGGTTGTGAGCTGGGTCAAAGCACTTCTAAAGCAAAAATTAGGTTGGCAAGGGTGGTGAAGGACTTACAAACATGTCAGAAACACTGATTCGTGAATTGTTTAGGAGCCTGATGTAGTTTTAAACATGGCAAAATTACTACAGAACAAGGGTCACGGTGCTGGCAGGTAACAGTCTTTCCCACCTCATGGTAAATGGTACTTCTTTTACCCTCCAGTCCCCTGTTTTGTAATTAACACTGAGTTATGTCTAGCTACCAGCAGGTAGTGGCTCTTCATCATTCACCAGGTCAAAAACTAGAAAGGTTACACAATATTCATCAGCTGCAACCTGGGGTTTCACTGCTAAAAAATGTAAGTACTGATTTCACTGATTTATTCTCCTAGTCTCTCCAAAGCATTAAAAAGCATCTGTGGTTTTGTTTTGTTTTTCATTTTTTAAACAGAGGACATTTCTAGAGCTGCCATATGAAAAAGTATAAAATGAGCTTAGCCTTGTCAGAAGCATTTATAGCTGATCTTATTTTCTAACATAGCAATATTAAAGGATCACCTTTTTGATACAGCACAAACATTTAAATGTGGTTTCCTGAAGATTTTTTGCCCAGCATGTTGTTCCAAGTAGGTAGTCTTAAATGTCCTAGTGTTCATTGCTGCCCCTGTGCCAGCACCCTGGAACTTCTGAAGCCCTGTAGTGGCCAGGAATCATACTGGATGGATCCCATGGTTTAGTATGGAAACCTCAAATGACCTACAGTTTTCAGTATCCCACTCACCCAGTTGTCAGGGTCAAGCCTGTTCAGTCATAGCTATTGGGAATCCTGGAGATTACTCATAACCCTAGCTCACCCACTCAATTACTATCATAATCTGTGCCCTATATTTAATCTCAGATGACAACCTGTGGCAGGAATCATGATTTTCACAGCTAGAAACCAAAGAATGAGACGTTGGTAATTTTGTCCACTAAAAATCCCAAGTGATTTATGATTTATGGGACAGTTTATTTATTCTCCACTGCTTGTGTATAAATTCCTGTTTAGTGTAACCTGGGATTTTATAGACATTCTTTCTACCTCAGAGGTATTTGCATTTCAACACTGAAACCAAGTCACTGGTCCAAACACACTGGTTCAAACACTGCATAATTCCCTACAGTCTGTGATAGCTGCTCCATACGTGGATCACTAATGATGATATCCTTATTGGAATGCAAAACCTGGCTCCTGACATTTTCTCTGTGTGACTTAGCTCTGTAAGCCTGTGCTCTGTAAACTCACTGGTGTCATTTGAGCTATATGGTTTTCTACCAGTGAAGGACCTGACTCTGGCTCTCTGGGGCCTGAGGTTCAAGTCAGTGACATCTTTTGGGTTAACGATCCTGGACTTTATCCCACCCCTTGTTCATCTCACTTTTTCCAATAGAGATGCCACTTATTACTTTTACTTTTTTCACTTTACAGTGATCCACTGGCCTCCAAGGCCCTCTGCTCATCTCCCTCTCAGCACCAACCCATTTGACATCCACACTTTTGGGAAGACAGGGAATCACTCGGGGTTTATGCCTCCCAGCAAAGGCTTTCACTGTAAGTGTAATTGCAGAATGGACTATAGATCTTTTGGAGAGACAGTTCTCAGCATGATCAGGAAACATTAGGAATTTATTTATTTCTCCATCCTTGCTTACCTAGCTAATTGGGGGTTTTTTTGTTGTTGTTTGTGTAGGGTTTTTTGGTTGGTTTTATTTGGGGGGGAGTTTCTTTCTCTGGGGGGGGTGTGGGTTTGTTTGTTTGTTTTGTTTTGTTTTATTTTTCTTTAAACTGATCTATAGCCTCGTATTATCTCACCTCAGGCTTGAGAGATAGCATAAAAAGAACTAACCAACCAGGTGGCATTTTGTCACATGTCCAGCCTTAATTCTAACACAAATGCTTTGTACATATAATTATAAAATCAAGGGTCACTAAAGTGCACCTGTAGAGCAGAAACTTGGCTGTTCTCAATTCTGTTCTAATTATTGAGCCTTAGAGCAAAAACTAGGTTTCAAAGAAAACTTTCTGTACAGGCCTCAATAGAGTTAAAGGAGAAACATTTTAAGTTGATGAGCTGACACTTGTAGAAGCAAATATATTAAATAAATCATGATTCGTTTTGGGGCTAAATCTGACTTACATCAGCTCTGGAAAAACTAGATCCTAATGAGTGACAGTTTGGTGTTTTCTGTCACTTCCTACAGTAATGGCCCCAAGCTGACACTGCTCTGTGGGAGTCTAATACTTCTGAACAAAAGTTTTTTTGGAGTGAGATAGACAAGGTAGAAATCCCAAGGTGACTGGAAGGAATGTCTAATGACTGGAAAGACATATTTACTGGCAGACTGTATGTAAGCTGTGACAGTTGACAGGGCTTGATTGTAATAAATATAGTTGATGAAGAGAAGGCTGACAGGTGAGGACAGAGGGAGAAAAAGAGTCAAAAGATCTGCATTGGCTGAACCCTATTAATGGTAAGTTGGTAACAAAGCCCAGAGTCATAAAAGAAAACAGGTATCTCAAACTGATGTCTAAACACTGAAATGTGTAGGACTTGCAGGTTGCAGTAACAAGCTCAGATTTGTTGACCTTTCTTCTAGCTATTTTATGAGCAGTGTTTTCAGCTGGAGTTCACACCAGCAGCAGGCAGGCACCTGATATTTTAAAATATTGCATATGATTAATCATGTAACAGAATAAACCCTGATCAAGGTCATAATTACTGCTTCAATCTCTAACTTTCATTGCTTTGATCAGAGGATTTGATGTTGGAAAATGTGCCTCCACATGCTGTGAGGGAAGCAGTCTTGCTGAAGAGCTGTTCTGCTGAAAACAGAATGAATTCCTGCAGAGGAAATTAAGCAACATAAAACCTGAAAATGTTCCTTTAAATGCACAGGCTCACCACACACACACACACACATACACACACAGAGCAATGGAGTGATTGACCCTGAAAATAGAAACAACTTTGGCATATTAAATCATGACACTTTATAACTGACTGGTCAGAGTTTCAACAATAGGCTTTCCAATGAGCTCTGCACTTTCTTCCCCCAGGCAAATGTCACACACTGAAACTAAACAGGATCTTTTTTTTTTTTCTTGTTCATCCCAACGTGCTGTTTTCTGTGCCCACGATACAAATCTGTATTTGAAAATGTCTTAACCCTTTGGAAGGGCAACCCTGTCTCTCCATGCCTTGGGAGCAGGGAATTTTGTAGGGGTCTAGGGGACATTGTCCCTGCATTGACACCAGAGTCAGTCCGTACCTTTATGGCACTCCCATAGCGAAGGAAGGGGAAAAACAGCCATCAGGAAATTTCTGGAGGAAAGCACTGAAGAATTGCACAAACTTAATGTAATGTAAAGGTTAACAATGAGGAACATTCCTTGTTGGGAATATTAAATGAGAGTCCTTCTAAACTCTAGAAACAAGCCTTTCTAGAAGCAGGGTCACTGTTTGCTTTCATCATCATCATTTCATCTTGTATGAAACACACAAAAAAATCAAAATATTTAGGCAACTAATATATTGAGATAAATTTTCTTTTTAAAAAGTTGCTGTTATTTTGAATGGATCCCCACCTCTCCCTGTCCCCCTCCCCCAGATGCCACAGTTTCTTCAAGTCTAGCTGCCACTAAATGTGTCCTGGAGAGTGCCAAGAAAAACACATGAGACCATATAGGCAGACAACAAAGACTGGCAGAGCAGCACAATGTTTATATGTCCATCACATCAGTGCTCCCTCTTTTCTGGCTGCCTGGTTCCCCATAGTGGTTGGATCCACCCACTCTGCTTCTCACCACTGCCTCTTTAGAATGGCAGGATTCAGAGCCATGTCTCATCAGCACAGGAATTGTCAGGCTAATTGGCACATACACATACACTTCATACACTCCTCTAGTTGTCAGTGACTGCTTATGTATGTATGCACACTGTATAGGCAGGCATGAGTGTGTCCTTTCATGTAGAAAGTTCTCTATGCAGGCACACAGATGCTTTATAGATTGATATCCAGACTTTACATACCAGTGTATTAGGGTATGGTTTCATGCCTGAACTTATACACACACCTCATCTCCTGTACTTTCTTGGGATGTGATGTTAAAGTGGCAAAGGTGGTGATATTTAAACTATGCTGCAATTCTTTACTTTTTTTATAAGTTTGTGTATGGGGTTTTTTTGGTGGTTTTTTTTTTTTTTTTGGTTCGTGAAGAAACTGTACCACAACTTTTAGCTAATGTGAACATGCAAACTTTCTTCACTCAAAAACCATTGTGTTGGAGACAATGTAACCAGCTCTAGAGGTCTTGACTTTGCTTTGTCCTCTCTTTTGGATTCCAGGACACATTAAAAATCAGTTTCTTGTCAGAAGACAAAGCAGGAATGAAAATCTTAGTGGAGTGTGTCTTCTTCCATATGGAAGCCCGGCTGAAGTCAACATGACTTTGACGATTGCCTGCATCATGGTTGGGTTTTCATTTCAATACAACAGAAAGGTAAGAACAGTGATAGATGGCTTTTTGCTAGTGGGTTTTTAAATGAGGACATAGAATTAACACAAGGCAAATTTCTTCAAAGTTAATGGCCTAATCAAAATACTGCTGAAAGTAAAACCTGAAGTGACATATCAGGGAAAGTTTTCTGCCATGAAATTTATGAGGAAAAATATTCTCCTCCTGGAAACCAAGGATACTCTGTAGAGTGTATTACTATTGCCAGTCAGGGTTAATCTTGCATCTGTAGGAATTTTTATGTATAGGAGTTCTACCATATATTTAAAATCTTTGAATCTACATTGATTTTGGACAGCTTCTGAGACAAGTTTCCCAAGGGGGTAATAATCTTCAGTCTGTTGCATATGGTACTAGATGTATTACAGGGGACCCTAATAATCATTATGAAGACTGTCAGTCCCAACTGAGACAAAACTTTTCTGAGCCTACATTTGAGAGAAGATGTTCAAAAGAAGAATACCAAATTGATCTTGTGATTCCTCAAGTCTGAAGTAGGCCAGGTCCTGCATCATGGCAAGAATAAGTTTTGAAGGTCTATTCATGCAGCTGGGATACAAATGAAAACTTTTGATAAACCTTCTATCTAGCTTTTGTTCTGTACTCTTGATCTTGTCCCAAATGAGGATGAGCACCTTGCTGGAAAAGTTTCCTGGTTCTCCAGGTTTTGTATAAAGTTTTCCTTCAGAAATTGTATAGTGTGTTTAGATCTCTTCCTTTAGACTCTCTCTCTAATTTTCAAGAAAAAACAAACAACTAACCAAACAAAACCAACCCACAAACCAACCAACCAAAATCACTTTTGTATCATGACTGCAGAATTCATAACTAACATTAAGGCTTCAACTAGAAGCACAGCTATGTGTGGTGCCAAACATCACACAAGGGACTGCTCAGTAGCACTGACATAAGATTTATAATTGTATTAAGTTGTTAAGAGAAAAAAAAAAAGTTTTGATTGCCACAGTGGGTGGAGGTTAATACCCAGGACTTAAGCTGTAAAACTCCTGTTTTGTTTTTTGCTACTTGCTCATGAAAGCTTGCCAAGTTCATGGACCCTCATTATATACCTTGCTGTTGTAAGAACAGCATGAGAACAGCCTGCAAGTTCTTTGTGCTGGAGAAGGCTTCTATGAGAAAGAGAAATAAGTACATGATACTGTACTTTCAACAGACACTGTTGAGAGCTACGTTTGGGGAATGGAGTGTCAGCTGCTCTTCAGTACAACCATGGAGTTGAATACATCAGGGAAGCTTTAAGAAGAATGGGAGAAATAAATAAAAATGTGGGAGAAAGAATAGTGGGATGAAGTTATTTCCAGTGTAAATGTGCTGAAGCAAATGTAGTTTCATTACAGAGGAGTTTGGTCTGTTGTGTTCCGGGCTCCTCATTTAGACTGATTACATGGCAACATGGAATTGATTTTTTGAGCTTAGGACAGTTGGCAAACTTGACTAGACTTAAAATGAACCTCTTTAATTCTGTCTACAAAATTAGAGCAGATTTGATAAAGTACAGATGTATCCTTTGAAGTATTCCCTATCAACATAAGTGCTAAGAACACTTGAGTGAAGGAATTTTAAGAGTTTTGAAAGCAGTAGCAAAGAACATCAATAAAGGTTGCAGCTAAGGGCGTGCCCACAAGGCACTATACTAACTGCATCTATCCTGCAGGCAATAAACAATTGCTAAAGATTCCAGACTTTTTAAAGTTCATAGTTCATCTCATAAACTTTACATGTAACCTATGGTAGGATTTTGCTGGGTGGGTTTTGCTGTCAGTAAGCAGCTCCAAGAATTTGTGAGTTGATTTCCATGTAAGAATGTGAGGAAACTTTCTTTTATTTTTGTGTCAAATGATGACTGATGATAAGGTTGATCTTGCAAGGTGTGCCCATGTCCTGTTTTATCCACTGTTATGATCATGAAAGCTAAAATTCTTCTACGCACTTCAGCACATAAAGAAAAGTACCAGCCCAAATGCTTTGTTGAGAGCAAGCCCACACCACAGAAAAAAGATGTCTTTTGCTTTGAAAATTTCTCATGACAACTAGATTTGGGGTGTTCATGTTGCCATAAGATGTTTTTCCTTGAGTAGTAAACAATATATAGGCCAACCAGTGATCCAGTGGTAGTTTTGATTAGGCCAGATATCTACTTGGCCACTTTGATTCTTCTGGTCCATCAACATCAGTGCTCCTACTTCTGTGGACAACATTTGTTGGATACCTTGCTGTGTCCTTGCAAACTTACAATTAGCAAGGATGAGAAGAAAGGAAGGAAAAAGAGATGGATCTGGACAGAAATGAAATGGAAACAGAAAAGGAGGTTTCAAACAGTAAAGAAGACCTGAGTTGCTGGCACTTGGAAATTAGTCACTAAAAAACTCAGATATTTATTTTGGGAAATGTAACCAAAAAGCTTTTACTTTGTAATGTACATTTCATACTGGCAGGACTTGATAGATCTCAGTGTAACCACAGCAAATTAGTGGTAGCCACAGTTATGCCAATTAGGATTCTTGAAACAGAATCATGTTGCTGTGGCTTAATGGACTACTGATGGGTAGATGTGGTGCTTCAGGAGATGATTTAGTGGTTATGGTGGTGTAGGACTGATGGTTGGACTTGATGATCTTTAAGGTCTTTTTCAACCATGATGATTCTATGACTCTAGTGTATGTCAGCTGAGCTGTGGGAAGTGGCATGTGTGCTCCCTTAGCTGGTCACCAACATGTGACAGTGAGGCAAGTATAACCCCCTTCCAGCAAGGTTTAAGCAAAACCTCTCAGCTCATGCTTGCAACTGACAAACAGGGTGTACAGTCAGTTTCTGGTGCTCAGCTGGTGAGTAGAAAGGATTCATTAGACTGCAGTAATTAAGCACTCCTAAAAGAAGAAAAACTGGGACAAGCATCTACATGATATTTTAGATCACCTAGTGTGTTTCTCCAAGACACTGTTCCAGAATTCCATTCACAGTTGCTCTTCCCTAAATTTACTGTGAAGGCATAACTTCCACAGTGGTGCATTAAGAAAAAGAATTAAAAGTGGCTGTGAACAAAGCGCAGCTGAGACGGATTCAAGAGCAGCAAAGTGTGAACAACTGTTCTCACCATGAGCCTGATCCAAAGGAAGTGGACTCACCCAGGTGATTTTTTCTGTTGACTTCAAGAAGTTTGAAACAAAACTCAGTTTCCCATGGTTTAATGAAGGAAATGTAGGCCAGGAAAACATACTTTGTTCTGATGGATCTTTTTCCTGGATGTCATGACAATAGCTGCCTTATAAATGCCCACAATAATAATGGAAATTAATAGGTTTTTTTAGCTTTGTGATTTTCCTACATGGAACTCTACCTTGCTCAACACTGGTTTTACTGCTGATTAGGTATCACTTTATGAATTCATTGAAAGCTAATAAAAACTGGCTGATTAGACAACCCCAGGCAGCACATCTTAAATAGTCATTAAACAATCATTACAGATAGAAACAGCTACAATGGGCTTCTATTGAAATGCTTCTTATTATGATATAATCCTTTTTCAAGTCAAAATGAATGCCTAATCAAAGCACAAAGCAAACAGTTTGAAAGTTCTGAGCTGGCTGTGCAAAGCTATAAAGCATCAGCGAACCTCTAAATTAGTGCTCAAATCAGTAGATGAGGCTTGATGTACAGCAGAAGTAATTGAGGAAAAAATATAGATCCATGGGTATAGGCAGAGTAAGAGCTTCTTCTGAAATAATTTCATGTAGAGCTCTCCAGGAAACCATTGCAGCTTTGACCCAAAGACACTTGTCTAGTGTCAGGGAGTAAAGATGAGTACGTGGCTCTGGTGTGTCTTACTGCTATTACAGATACTGCCATTTACAAAGAGTCACATTAAACTTTGCAGTTGAGGACACACAAACTGAGATAAATCTGGTACAGGACCAAAATTCTGTGAATTGACCCTTACCAAATAACATTTCTGCTTTTAGAAGATTTTTAACAGATACATTCTGATCCTTATTATACTGGTATACACTTGGAGCAACATCAATGAAACTAGTGGAATTGCTCTGCATTTGCTAATAGTGCAAATGAGCACAGAATGAAAACCAGAGGCTTTGGGAAGCTGAAGCCAAAAATTCAACTTTCTGAATTGAGAAGATCACTTACTAAGTTTATAGTACAAAACCTCTGTTTTATTCCTTCTTTGTAATAAACTCTCTTCTCCCTTCTCTCTAATAACATCTTACTTAATAGTCCTTACTTAATCTTTACATATTCAGCATGAAATAAATGGTCAAGATGTTTAAGTTTCCACCCTGTACCACCTGCAATTTACAGGCCAGATCCATTTGCTTGATTGAGGCAAGGCAAGAGTCATTACCACACAGGGCAGCTGATTTCCCCTCCCTTAAACACCTGCAAATGCTGGTCACCTGGGAGTTTGAACCTATTAAGGTTCTTATAATTGAGACAAAGGTACAGCAGTTTGGAAAATGGTACATGAACAGAAAGATGAGAAAGACACTCTAGTTGGATGACAGGAAATCATACAACCATATTTGCAAGTGAGCTTTGGGAGCATGGTCTTTGTAATGGGGTTAGCTAATCCAGAGAGTAATAATGATAGAAAAGTCAGCAATCATAATAATATTTAATGGATTCCAGATGGAGAAATATAATTGTTCTCATTATCATTGTGAAAACTCCAAGGAAATACAATCCCAAGATACTTTACCTTGACAAGCAACCAGGAACAATATGGACAATATGGGTTTTGTAGGTAGAATTGTCAGTTATTTCCTTTTTGTGGCATTTCCCTCTAATGTAATGGTTTGATTAACCTAAGACATTTTGATGTGAGTATAAAAGCCATGCTAATGAAATGCCTGCTTAATTGATTGTGCATCTCTATACCATATGATGTGTTGGCTTACTAAATACATTGTGGAATTAAAAGGAAAACCCAAAAGTTCTGTATATCATGAGACTTCTTTGTCATGTGGTTAAAATGAAATACGACTGTAAGGACAGGCTTTTTTGGGTGCAGATGTTCTTTTTGTTTGGGTTGATAATTGGAACCAGTCCCATGGGCCTATTTGATGTTATCTCTTGTTTAAAACTAAACTGTCAAAGCTTATCCCCCCTGCGTACTCAACAGGGAGTAGTTCTGGGGAAACTTTCTTCTTAAGTATTTTTAACCCCTCCTCCCTGCACGCATTCTCTAAACTGAACTGGGGCAGTCATGAAATTATGTCTTCACAGGAACACTTGTACAGCAAAATATTTCTTTGTGGAAAATCAAGCCTTTTCATGTTATATGTCTTTGTAAGAGGGGCTTAAAAGAAAAGATCCCACAGCAGAAGTCAGATGATCAGGGTGTGATCTCTCAGCTTTACAACAACTTGCTGCCTCTGCACAAAGGATGTCCTATGCAACATTCCCTTGGCATGAGAGGAGCTCAGGGTGTGGGGCAGCAACACAGATGTCTCCCACAGTATGAACTAATATTTGATCCAGGAATAGTACAGCTGTGTTTCCACACAAATGTGTATTTAATGTGCCCAATCCCAAGCTAATGCATTCAGGCAACGTTGCACTGTGGAGACCTACCAATTGGGCTGACATTACCTCCAGATTTTCTGCAAGGGTCAGAATGCCCCGCTCATTGAAATGTTCAGATGCAACCTCATAATACTTTGATTTGCTTATGTTCAGGAGAATTTAGGCCTTGTGTTTTTGTTAGTTTCTTAAATGGCAGGTGGTAGCAGGGAGCATGTCTCCTGCAAGCACATGAGGAGATACTTTGAGTTTGCTTCACCCCTTTCATTTTCCTTTCCAGTTCTTGTCTTTGAACAATAGAATTGACACGAGTCAACCAATCTCAAATTATGCACACAAAAAAGGCATTATTATTTTGGCCATAGGACCAGTGGGTCTTTTTCTCAGTCTGTTCTCTTTCATTTATATTTTTATGACAAAACATAAAGTCTTCTGCTAGATATTTTTTTTTTACTGAAATTTTTTTTCAGGTTGTTATGCACATGCTGCTATGGTAACTGTGGAGACAACTTTCATGGAAAAGGAGGAAGGAGATATAATCCCTAATAAATGTGAGAGTTATCTCCAATATGCTGGGCAAATGAAAGAGGAACAAGTTTCAGGCTTGCTAGGTGTTTCTAATAGCTCTTACATGTCATGTGCTTCTCTTCTTGAATGACCCATATGTAGAATAAGAGAACTTTTTAGTTATTACCCCATAGATCATTTATGTTCACAGAGATCATTTAAGCACACCACTGTATTGGTTTCTTCCTATCTGACATCTGTACACCGTGAAGATGTTGCAGTGGCCTTCAGGGATTTCAAGTTGTGTGCTGGTACTGTGTTCACCTTTCTATCACACACAGAACATTTTTAATAAGGGACGAACATCCAATGCAGGCTGTGATCCACTTTCTTGGATTAGATCTTGCATTTGTCTTAGCACTCTTTTTCACTGTCTTTCTTTCTTGCCTTTAAGATCAAACACATCAGTGTTTCCTTGTCTTCCATAAACAACTCTCTGTTTCTGTCCTATAGACTTCTCAGGCCACCTGGAAGAATGCTTCTGTGTAAAATCAGAAGTAAAATCTACTGATAGTTTTAAAATCAGTAAATGGGCTTCCTATCTTATGCAGCACTCAATGCAACTAAGATGTTTCTGGCAAGCAACCTCTTTGCAGTGCACTTTAGAGAGCACCTGAGTGGAACATCTAAACACAGGCTGTAGTTTGCAGGTTGATTATGTGCCCCAAGAGAACAAAGGTGCTTGTGATGCCCTTCCAGGGAAGAGCAATGGCCAAGCTATAGGTCTCTCTTGCCATTGCAAACTAATAAAAAAAAAGCTGTCCCATATGCAAGATGGGGAATGATTCTTATGTCCCTTGCGGGATGCCAGGATTCAGTACTTTGTAGATAAATATAAGTTTCTATTTAAAACCATTACTACAGGGACTAAATGTAAGAGGGGCTGGAAAAAGCCATTTCTAAAAATACAGGAAATAGCTACATGGTTAGAGAAGTGAATTTCCAGCTGTGGGTAATCATACAACTCACATATTAACAATGAGAATCCACTATGTAAGGGGGAAAAAACAACAATTCACATAAGCTTGAAAGACAATAGGCCAATTCCTGATCAGGCTGTGTAAAAAGGAGCAGAGAGAATATATAGAGGGCAGAAAGAAGTTGGGACTCATGTTTTGTTAAAGAATAGCCACTGGGGAAGACAATTCTAGAAGGATGAGTAAGGGCAAAGGAAAAGGTTCATTTACACTTCGGAGGTACATATTTTAAAGACAAGGTTAAGAACACAGAGCTGAAACAATCAGAGAATCACTTTGCTGCACTATTCCGTCTCTTCATAGATTTAGCTCAGGAAGCAGCAGCTCCAGAAGGGGATCCAATATAATACATATAATACCTAGCACCCAAGGCTCTCCCAGCAATTTTCAGCTATTTTGAGTCCAGACTAGAAGTAGTGCAGTCCTAGACTCTTGCTGCTAACAGAGGACTGATTAGCCCACGCATGTCATAGATGGGAAAACTGAGGCACTCACCCTGTCAGTTACTGAAAGAGCAGAAACAGAACTCATCTGTCTTTTCCTCTTTTTTCATCAATTTTAATTAGTCATCCAAACTTCCATTTCCTGTCAGGCCTTTTAGCCACAAAGACCCTATCTCACCGAGTTTTCCTGGTGTGTTCTGGAAAAGTTCATTTTGTCATTTTTTATATATTTTTTTTTTGTCCTCAGCTCAGCTGTCGAGATCTTCAGTCTTCCCTTTTTCTTCCTATGGGCCTCTCCAGTGCCTATTCTTTTAAAATCCCTTCCTAGTAATTCTCACTGTTATTCTAAGCAATAGTAGATGGTTTCGATCTGTGGAGCTATGTAAAAACTGTGTTTTCAACCTGTCTCTCTATCTGTTTTTATTCCTCAGTGATAGAGTTTAATTCTCATGGGCTTGATCAGAACAGTTGCTTTTGTATAGTGGGACTAATTTTAACCAATCAGTCAATTGTCAAGGGGTTTCTCCTCTCATTTTAAGGCAGCTTCTTTATAGTATTCTCTTTGGTTCCCCCTCACACTTTGCAGCAGAGGTTGTGCAACAACACTACAGAAGTATAGTTATTGCTGGAAGGCTTTTCAGACTCTAACATGGTTTCCTCCCCAGAGGAGGGGACGTATTTGTCTTAATAGAATCATTGTGGTTCATTTCAGTGGTGCAGGCTGCTCTTAGGTTCCCCTGATGCAACTGGGAGTTTGCTCACAGCTTACACTTCTCTACTCTTCCATGGCAAGCAGAATCCTTCACTCCGCTAATCTGCAAGCTTACATATACAAGTAGGTTTAGCTACTGATACAGAATCTGATCCAAACCCATAGTTTGTCAATGGGACCATCTTACATGTTTAAATAAACAATAATCCCCCTGAAGCTGGACAGTGATGTCTACAGTTAGGAGTCCTTCCTCCAACTCCACTTTCCATAACCCTGATATTACAGTGCATTGAAAAAAGCTGTTGTCTAGCATCACCTTAGCTGCATGATCAATGTAAAAAAAACTAAAATAAAACCTCCTCTCCTCTTCTCTCCTCTCCTCTCCCTCTCCCTCTCCTCACAAAAAAATCTGAGTGGTATTTGTGCTCAGGAAGTTAAAATTCTTTATGCGACAGGCAGTGTCCCCAGAGATGCCCACATGATTACATCTCATGTCCTGCTCAGGCTGCCTACAGATAGCAGTCATGATACTTACAGAATTACTTGATTCTCAGCAGAGTTAAAATACTGATGTTTTTTAAACATGAAAAAAAGCAAAATCCTCTTTTGTAGTTTTGTTTTTGTATATCTTTTATCTATTGGCAGGATGGACAATGTATGACTATTCTGGCCTCCTACTTTTATGCACTACAAGACCCTGAAATGTAATCACTGGGTTAAGGTAAAAAAAAAAAAAATAAAAATCAGTGTGTTTCACAATGAAAGAAAGAAAAATAATTTTAATGACAAAATGACAAACTTATTTTTACTTCCACTGTTTATGTAACATCTGTGTCTCCTTGATAGTATGCAAGATTGTCTCCTCTGGATAACATAGCAACAAGGTTTGACATTTTTTATCTGTTGCTTTTGGAGCTACAGGATTGGATCAATCCTTCTTTTCAGGGTTTTCAGTACCGTCTCAGAGGCTGAAGGTGTAGTTAGCCCAAAGCTGAGCTCTGAGGACTGCTGAAGGACAGGCTCCCAGGGCTGCAAGACCCAGCAAAAAACTGGAATGCTGTCAGCACTGGCTGGCAGTGGGAGTGTGTTCATGCTTTCAACAGCCAGCAAGCTCCGCTGTCTTTATGTGGAATTTAACTTGAAAAAGCAATATCAGTGCTCATTTCATAATAAAATTGTTTATTTGTTTTAGAGGGGTAGCAGCTAAGGACCTGGGCAGAGATGGCAGGCAAACATGCGCACAAAAAGGGCAGAATTGAGAAACAGGCTGTGGCAGTACACCAAACTGAGCTCACTTAACAGATTTTTTTTGGCTTTGCCAGCTCATTTTCCAGTTTTTACACATATTTCTTTCTCTTAAGTCGCTTTATGAAAGTGCTGCACAGAGTGGAGGGAGCTGCCTGCCTGGTGCTCCTGTGGGATCATGGAGCAAGGGGCTGCAGGGACGCGCCAGCTCCCCTCTTTTGCACCCATCTGCATGTCTGTGTTTTCAAACCTGCTGCCCGGTCATATAAGCCTGCGTGCTACTTGTATGACAAAGAAATTAAAGAAATCCAAGGAGAGAGGGAAGTGGAAATGTTTAATTTGGTTTTGTGCTTTTGTAGCTGGACCGCTAGAGCACACTTCGGGCTCCGTTTCATTTGGAGCCCAAGGAAACAAGGTGACCACCATGAAAACACCCATCATTTCCACAGTCAACATCAGGGCTCAGGGCTGTATCAAACCTGGCTATTACATACAACCTTGCAGGAAGCATGATCCTCACAATGCTGCCCAGTGACGTTTTAATACGTGTTACTGATCTGATGCCTTAGATGAACGTTTGTTGGAGTTGTACATGTGTACTGATGAAATCCAGGCTAAATGACTTTCAAAAAGAGTGGTGTTTTGACCCAACAGACCTTAACGAGACTTCTGGTTGTATTTACAGGGGCAAATAGGTCCTCCTAGATGTGCATATTATGTAGCTACCATGAATGCATGTGAGGGCTCTGGGTACACCTTGGAGTTGCAGCGTAGGGCACACTGAGTAGACACCTCTAGATACATTTGCTACTGCTGGCAGGGAGGATACTGCCATGGTCTCATGTAACAGAGGTAAAGAGCACAGCAGGGATGCTGCCCCTAGCCCACGGTGCACCTGTGACACCATCATTAGTCTCAGTGGAGATAGAGGTTGAGTTTTTCAAGGAGACCTGGTCTTTCTCATGTGAGGATTCAGACATGGATGGCATTGCCTCCGAGCCTTCATGTCCTGTCTTTGAACAAACTGAAGGCTGAAAGGGATATTAGTCTGAAGGGGGTTTATTTTGTTTTTGTTTGCTTTTAATTTATGTTCAATTATTCATAGCAGGCACTCAGAATTGAGTTCAAGAGCCATACTTCAGCTGCAGCTCGGCCTTTCTTTACTACCTTCTCTGGTTCTGCTTTACAGAGCAGACTGGAGGTTAAAGCAGGTCAAATACAACATTTGCCTGAGCTGTTGAGCTGTTTTGGGTTTTTTTCCTGATTGTTTTTTCACTACTGTTTACTGGATCTGACCAAGTGCAGAGAATAATTGCAAAGCTAAAATTAAATGGAAATCATCTGGGAGGCAAAACTGCTAAAACTAAATGAATCCCTCTCAAAGGAGTCAAAAGCATGCAAGATAATGCAGGTAACATTAACATAATATTATCTTAACCTTGTAGATAAGATTATCTGATGCGTGAAAATGGTCATCTTTTGTATTGATTCCACTGTGCCATGTAGCAGTTCTTAGGAAAATGAATGGGTCATTAAATGCTCATTACTTGATAGGCTCTAAAGCAGAAAAGATGTATCAGTGAATAAATTAACTGCTTCGTCACAGTTTGAATATATCATTAATGTGTATGTTTTTCTCATGCAAGGAATGAATCGTATGCATCTGCGGGGCAGCAGTGCCTGTGGACTGCAGGAGACCAATATTTACTTAACAGTTGAGGGACATTGACACTTCTAGAAAATTCAGGTTGGCACTGGTCATTCATCTAATAAGAGGGAAGGGGGAATTTGGTAAATTATTTATCCATTTATGAACACTCTCATAGAAGAGTTATACCTTATGTGACTGGGATGCCTTGGTTTCAGGGGTGCTCTCTGGGTCTGCTGCCCCTAGATGCTGCCCACTTTCCACAGCCCTCAGCTGGCCCCCACAAGAGCTGGGGGGCAGAGGATGCTTCCAGCAGCAAAGGGTGTTGGAAACCCAACATCACCCAAACTTGCTCAGGGCTGCACAGCAGAGAAAATCCCTATCGCACACTGCTTGAAAGAATGACCTAGTGCTGTGGTAAAAATGCCAAAGGCTTTCTTGACCCATCTACACAATTGCTCCCACCTGTGCCAGCAACAGAAGAGGGGATTTTTTTCTCTCTTTCTTTTAAAAGCCAATAAGGCTTGTAATTGCATTTGAAGCTGCTTTTCAAAGCCATTTGTGTCCATGCCCGTTATGACTTTAAGCGATATTATAAGCTTATTAACCAATTAAGTGACATATTACCCAGAGGGACAGGCAAGAGCATGATTTTGACTCACACAATTGTTAGAGAAATCCCAGGCTGCAAAGCTGGATAGCAGAACCACGCCAGGAAACCTCTGCTGATGGTGCTGAACGCAGCACAGCTGCGAGAGCGAGTGCTGCTCAAGCTGTAGCTTGGACGGGACCTCAGAGACTAATAGCACGGGCTTGAGCCAGACATTGTGCAGTCAAGAGCTGAGCAAAACCCTGCTTTGTAGCTCACTCCTAACCTGCAACACCACCTGCTGTTCCAATGCACTTTGTCTCCTCGACAGCACAGATTCCTATAGATATGCTGAGAGCGGCACAGTGACTTTGTCCTCTAACCCCAAAGCACTCAGAACTAAGTGTTACCTGGGAAATGTGAATAAGGGTGTTAGCTGAAAAACAAACGTGGAAAAATATGTATAAAATATTTTGTCTGTTCCCTTCTTCTCTCTACCGGTTCAGATTTGTTAAGTGGTAAATCAAAACCTAAGGGCTCCTGCTGACTACCTACAGGGAGGCTTTAACAGTATTCGCCTTCATCTCTGGGGTAAGGTCAGGTGGCAGCTGCCCTTTTTAAGCCCCTTTTCCATAGAAGTCCTTGTAACCTCCTAAATCACCCAGCTCCTGACTTTTCCCTCCCTCAGTTTCCCGGGCTCCTTCAGAAGATGTTGCACTGCTGCAAGACTTCAATTTGCTGGAGCAGATAGATGGTGAGCTGAGGGAGCTTTGGCTCTATCTCTTCCTTTGCTTCGCAGTATTCAGTTAAACAAACAGGAATGGGGACAGACTGAGGTGACATCTTCATCTCCCTCTGCTCCAGGAGCCAGGGACTGTCCCTTTGTGGGGACAAAAAGTCAGCAGGAACTTCTACCTCAGATGAGCATCCCCATGTCTTAATTCCTATACCATCCTGCTCCTGGGGTGATACCATTTATGGACTTTTCTCAGGACAGGGCCCAACATCTCAGCCAAGTGCTAAATAAGTAACAGAAAGATGATTTCATTCTTCTGTTTAATTTAGGTTTCACAATCTGCAAGAATATCACCCTGAGCCTTCTCCCCCCACTTCCCAAGCTGATTTTTATTGCTCTCCCATCACTTTTTTCTCTGGGAAGCTGGGCTATGATTTTTCAGTAATAAAAGAGCTCTGCACCCATGCAAAGACCATTTTCTTGGCACGATCAGAAGCTAAGCTGTTTGTCCACATAGACTTACATGGGACAAGAGGAGCTGTGTGCTGCAAAACAACGTTTTCACCAGAAGTCTGAGGAGTTTCCAACTTTGGGCTTTATTTGTATTTTAAATTTAGCATTTGCAGAT
Organism: Florisuga fusca; assembly: GCA_038090715.1. Taxonomy (NCBI): domain Eukaryota; kingdom Metazoa; phylum Chordata; class Aves; order Apodiformes; family Trochilidae; genus Florisuga; species Florisuga fusca. The sequence continues at coordinate 1,427,581 of JAAWXA010000010.1, read as the reverse complement.
GTTTTATAGGCATCCAACTATTTCAACAAAATGATCACTTGACAATATTATATTGCTGAGCATTGAACTCTGGCCAGATTGCTTTGTTTACATAAGACCACCTGCAGCCATGGTATATTTTGTGACCTTCTATGGAAAAACAAAACTGTGAGTAGGGAAGCATTGCTCAGGTCTTTTTCAGTTCATGAATGAAGCCCATGACGACGTGTACAGCAGGGTACGAGAAGGAGATGAATTAATCATGATATACTACAGAGAATGAAGTGCTTGCCATTCATTTAACAGTCAATCAAGTATCTGAGAAACTATAGACCTCTCTGTGGTGCAGGAGCACACAACTTCGTCCTGGTCTCACCAGCAATGACTCAGTTGTGGGACGCATAATGTCATGGGTTATTCCTGTTCATTTGGCTGATTGCAAATTTCCATGAAACACCAATGGAAAAGGAAAAAAAAAAAAAAAAAAAAAAAAAAAAAAAAAAAAAAAAAAAAAAGCTACGTCTAATGTCAATGCACAAGCATCTGCCCATTTATTCTTTTACCTTTGTGTAGAAATTAAACACTGTCAAACAGGCAAGACACTTCAGAATGAAAAGAGTAAGGCAGGAACATTTTGAAGAAAACATCTTCTTCTTATGTAGAGGTACCAACCAAACTACCTTTTAATATCATAAAAAGGTGAAATGTAAAATGCTGGTGTTTCTTACTCAACAATGTATGACCTTGATTCTGAGCAGCTGAACTGTGGGTAGAGTCCAAGTATCTCTCTTTAAGAGGTGACTGAACTCTGAACCAGCCCCAAAATGTTAAAACCCGTAATCTTGATGCAACAAATTTTATTGCCTTCTACAACCAGTTTGCTTGCATTAAAGTTCATGAAGAGCAACTCTTGATTGAATTTTGTTCACAATGAGAATTTATTCAGCAGCTGAAGTCTTGTATTTTTATGGTTCAGATAAAACAGATTATTTCCAATCTAAACTATTCTCCAGCTTTGTTTTGCCTCAGCTCTTCATAATCACTGAGAGAAACCAAAGCCTGCCCCGGTTAGCACATTTCTGTGCGAGGCAATGCTGACACCATTTATCAGAACATCCACTCATCTTTAGAGAGAAGCTTGATAGGCCTGTAAGCTCAAACCACACAGCTTTTTTTTTTTGTTTTTGTTTTGGTTTTGTTTTGTGAAAACTCAATATGTCACCCTTATTGCATGTCTGATCTTCACTGCTTTAGCACAGCATTGGCCCTGATCCTGCGTCCCTGATGTATATGAGTAGTTATGTAAAAGACGTCCAAATCAATGGGACCCTCAAAGAGCTGTTTGCTCTGAAAGTGGTGACAACAACTCTTGCTTTTGCCTTTTTAGAGAAATTGCTGCTACCAGTAGGCAACCACAAGGTCTGGGAGAACATTTCTCCTGGTGTTTCCTTCCAGCCCACGCAGTAGTGTGAAACCTGGGAGTCCTGCTTGCTCTTTCCATCCCTGTTTTGTGTGCCAAGGTGTTGAGATGAAGGCTCAGAGAGCATACTGGGAGATGAAATGTATCTTCAGGCCTTGAGGGTGCTTTAATTATGAACCTTGGCCACAGGAGTGCCTTGGGCACCACATGGATAGTCTGGACTGAGTTAACTGGGTGAACCTATTCAAGCAGCTGGACATCACTTGGAAGATACAATATGTGCCAGTGTCACAGTGTCTTTCTCAGGAAAATCATTGCTCCCCAGCCCACCAGCCTCTTTCCTCTGAAATGATTGTTACTTTGATTCATGATGTCAGTTTACTCCCTACTTGCTCTTTTTACAAATATCTTTCTTATGCCCCCTTCATTTCCTTTGCCATCTTATCCTGGAAATGGGCCTCGATTGTTTCAGCTCACACAATCTGAGCAGAGATGAGCTGCAGCCAAATCACTCTTCTTGGGCTAATTAATGACACAGTAGCACAGTTTCCCTGAACAAAAGTCTGTTGCATTCCCTGAGTTCACATGTGAGCCTTTGTACCATTCTAGAAGTGACAAAACACTACCCCAAACCTGTCTCTCCTTGTATTTCCCATTTAATCTGTTTCTCCTTCCTCTCTAAACTCTTTTCTCTGTCTTTCAGCAAGTGTGAAACAATTTCCTCTTTTCACAGGGGCCTAGTGGCAAGCAGATTAATGAACCCTTAACACGACTCGGAATGCCGCTGCCAAAAAATGTATGAAATGCAGTCAGCAGTCCCCCAGTGCACTGTGTGAGGGACAATTACAGAAAACAAAAGCTGCAGAGCAGTTCACTTAACTTTCCAGCAGTCTGAAAGGTTTGGATCAGACCTAGGGAACTACAAAAATGACCCTGACTTTTATTTTTTTTTATTGGTCAGCACCGGGTGTCGTTTATGACTTTGAGTGTAGCAGAAGCCAGGTCAAGTGATAGGAACCTGCAGCCTCCCTCATTCCTGGTGTAACTGCTTTCCAGTCAATGATTTGACATCAGGGACAAATTTGACTCACACTACTCCCTGACATTAATGTGCTTCTGCTTGAGCTCTCTGTATTGTTCTGAGCTGGAATTTAACGTCTTATATTTCAGAGAGGTTCTAGGGGGGAGATCCTTTGGTTTCTCACTGGCTCTTGCAGCTCCATGCTAAGCCTGCCCAATGACTCTGTACAGAGTATTTGGAGAGCAGCTTGCTTTCTGTCTTCCTTTCCCTTTTTTTTCCCCCCCTCTCTTTTTTTTACCCCCCTTTCTTGGTCCAGCTTGCTCTCTTGGTCTCTCAACACACTTGTGTGTGGAACACTAACTCCTTGAAATGTGAAACAGATGGATGAAGTGTGGGACTCGGAGATATTTGTTTTGGAACAGCACTGCACATCAGTGTCTGTGGAAGAATTTCCAGCAGCTGGGTAAGCCTGCTGAGAGTTCCCCAGTTTCAGTACAAAAGAGAATCCCCTGAAGTACTTTTGGCGGTCCCTGGGTCTCCCCCAGGGAGTTTTTGCAGCTCATGAAATGCAGACATTGCACTCCCAGGTTGACATATGGCACTTCCAAGTTCAAGTGCTAAAGGTGAAGTCATTTTATTTTGGGGAGCTTCAGGCATTCTCTTTGCTTGTTTGCAAAATGCTCAAGAAGTGATGTGATTAGAAAAAGCTGTATTAACAATATTTTCGATTTCAACAGCAGCTTCCATCCTAAGAAACAAAATTATGCTTTGTAACCACTAATGGCTCCAGCCTCTCAACCCTCCTGTGAAAAACAGCAGCCTGGTTAATCGCATCTTGTAGGTGGGAACACAAAGAGTGAAATCCATGTCCCAGGTGAAGTCAAAGGGAAAATTCCCATGATTTCAGGAGGGCTGGGATTCCACTGGCTGTGATTAGAAGGCTGAGTCTGCAAATCCTTACTCAGAGCCTGGCCATTGCACAGACAAGCAGTCCATTGTAGCCATGTACTTGCATAAACAAGACTTAGTGGGAACGGGTTCCCAGACCTAAGTTTTTATTTTCAGAAGTGGTCACTGATTTGGGATGCCTGGCTTGAGACACCTGAAAAGACTTTTTCACTGTCAGGGAACATTCCTGCCTGAAATCCATCAGAGCTGGACCTAAGGCAACACCACCAAGAAGTCAGTCTTGGTTTAGCAATCACTTCCATAAAGAATTGATTTTTTTATGTTACTGTGAAAGGCCAAGAGTAGCAGACGCAGAATTTAGAAATTCCTTGTCCTTGGGACTGTATCTAAATTCTTTACATCTATCATTTAATTTAGGGATACTAGGAGCACATCTCAGGATGGATATCCTTATCTACCATGAGCTGGAATGTTCCTCCTCCAAAACTGGTAGCTGGATCCCTAAGCAGAAGTAAGCCACCACGAAGTAATTCAATCAAAAGTGACTTGAGTTTTCTCAGCTCTACAATAAAAAATGTGCATGCAACAACAACCCTCAGGCACTGCTGTCCCCACATGGTTCCCCGACTGACAGTCAGAGATAACAGGGACCTGGGGGTGCAGAGCTGGGCTGAAGTAAGGACTATGGAAGCACATAAGTAGCTAAAGAGGCTTCAAAGGCTCATAGCACTGCAGAAGGAGCAGGACGGTGGCTGTGGGAAGCAGTTTTGCTTTTCTTCCACATTAGAGCCAGCCTTACCAACCTGTTCACCACAGCACACCTGAGCTCAGCCTGACATTGGTGGTTTAATCCTGCAATAAGGTCTACCTTCTGATGGTAGACCTTCTGTTCTGCATAGCAGACCTGATATCTGGCCCTCATAGTACAGGTGAAACACCCCAAAATTTGCAGACACCTGATGCCTGCAATTCAGACCCCAGGAGAACACCTACATAGCATGGGCTGGGTGAATGGACCCTGGGCTGGGTGAATCCCTGGCAAGATGTGCAGGAAACACTGCTGCACCTTTGGGGCTGGTGCTGGTGAGCCACTTGTTAAGGGGGAGAGGGTCTGTCTGTGGTTCACCAAGCTCACTTGGCCACTCCAGCAGGTACCCACTGAATTCAGCCCTAGGTTTGGCTATTCAGAGCACTGCAGCAATTTGCTGTCAAGACCTGCAGAACCAGGGTGCAAGCAGGGCTTTATGATCTGAGAAGCCCAGAGCCCATCTTACTGGCCTCATACTCGTCATGCCCAGCAGCCACCTGAAGCAGGTTGTGATATATGGTGCAAACTTACAGCACATCAGCTAGTCTGCAGTAACTTGTGCTTGCACTTGGCCCCATGAGTTCCCTGTCGTGAGCCCTTGCATTAAATATAAAATAACTGCCCAAGAGCAAGGGCTGGCTTGCCTTGCATCCATCATGGCTTGCAAGCTCACACAGTTCTTGGGGAGCAGCTGATGCACTGTGAATTTGCACCTTAGCATTTCTTGTGGCAAGATGTTCATATGGCCAAACCCCCAGAGCAAGCAGGTAAGGTAAAGCTGGGCTGTTGAAATTCAGTGGGGCAGCAGCTCACACATTCACTCATACACACACACACATATGTACAGGATGTCTTTCTGTGGATTCCTGCCTTCCAGGAGATAAAAGTCAGATGAACCAAAGCTAACAGTGAAACTCTGCCAAGGCTGTCAAATTTTACCTGCTTTAGGGCTGAAGACAGACAAAAATCAGTTATTGGCTCTGTTTTCTGGATCTCTGTGAATAACCCTCCTTGTTTCCCTAGCACTTCTCCAGTGCAGATGTGAGAGGGCCTCATGAAGTAGTAGAAGCACATTTTACATGTGAATTAGCAGATTTAACACCCTTGCTTGTAACCACAGTCTGGTCTAGCAGCATTGTAATTTGTAATTGTTCAGAGAGCACAAAATGATGGTAGGAGGAGATCTTGTGTCCTCGACTGCAGTCTGTGCTGACCTGATCCTCTGTATTGGCTCCAACCTGGAGCTGAACTTGGTTGAAGTCTCAAGGCTGTTTGGCCTGGTCTGACCTTGCTATGAAAGTATTGCACAAGGATCAAGGCTGGATTGATAGGGGCCATTTGTGATGAACTGGCTAAAGACCGATCAGAAATAACCAGTGGCAAAGGTCTGAACAAGGAGATGATGCAAAGAGCATTCTGACAAGCAGAGATGGTGATGAACATGGTGAGGAAGGGGTCCTCCATGTCAAGGTGCTTAAACTAATCTCTACTCAGAGAGAGACCACTGGAAAACACAAGGGCCCTGAAAGCATTTGTATATCCCTGTCTATCTCCTGACTCCATTGCTCTTCCATTTCTCCAGTGAAGGTTTGTGGGGACTTGGCCCATCAAGTCTTGCTTTGGGCTCACCTCTGGGACATGAGGTCCACAGTTTGGCTCTTTAGGTGGAGGGGAGCTGAATGTGGTCTAATAAGGGTGCTGCCATCATGCTAACACTGGGCAGCAGCTCTCTATCTGTTAAATTAAAAACAAGAAAGTGAGCCTAGTTGATGTCCTTTCACAGATACTGGGTTCTCCAAAACTGGAGAAGCTCTAAAGCTTTTGGGTTTTGGGAAGCTGGGATGCTCTGAACTGAACGTAGGTGTTTGACTACCCCACGGCAGGAAGCCCTGACACACTGTCATGAGGTTTCCAGCTGTCTGGGGTGGAGAGAGGTAGGAAGAGACAATTTTCTGTTGCATCTACATCCCTTTGCCATCCATACAGGGAGACAGAGCTTTGAAGGAATCACTGTGATGAATCACTCAGCTAGAGACTCCTTTTTGTTTTGGCATTTCAGTACCTAAGGAGGCTCCTCAAGGAGGGATGTTACACACAGTGCTCACACAGTCTCACACAGTGCTCCAGTAGTGGTGTCCTGAGAGGTAAAACATGTGTGTCCAGGGCATTGTTTTTCATGGCTGTCTTGTGGAACCACGTCAGTTATATTTTTATAGTCTAGTATGCTTGTGGAGGTGAGCCACATTTAATAGATGCAGTTTCTCTCTTTGCCAGCTTCAAACCTGGCCTTTATTTATGATGTTTGTCTGTTAACACAAACTTATTTATAAGGCCAAAAAATGTTTTATGGAAGGTGGAAAAGGTCCATGGATCAAAAGTATTTTGGGTTTGCTGCTTCTTCCTCTCACTCTCTCTTTTAACAAGAAAAGATGAGAAAAGTTATCCACTTATTACTTACATGCTGAGCCAAGACTGATGCTGTAGAGCTGACACCGAGTGCTATTGTGAATGCACATCCCCTGAGGATGATGAATGCAAAGCCCAGCACAGAGCCCAGCAATCCCATTTTGTTCTGTCTTGAATGTTGCTGCTTTCTGTGCATTTATAGAAATAGCAGACTTGGTGTTTTCACAGTGCATTCATTTCTCCTATCTCTGAAATATTGGGTCCTGAGTTAGGAAAGGCAAGGGCAGGACCATCAACTTCTGCAAAATTATCCACCAGGCAAAGGGACTAACCTGAGTGTGTAAACCCTCTGAATGGTGGATTGCATGAGCTGTTGGTGCAATGGTCATAAACACATAACTTATCAGACACTACCTTAATAGCAAAGCTTTTTATTCAAAGATCTTCAGTTATTTGAAATCAAAAAAACATAATTTTGAGTTCATGTCTGGGCACAATGGAGTTGATACTTCTCCTTAATCTAATTGTCTGTTTTTTGCTACAGTAGTGAAATTTTTCCAAGTTTTTTCTGGTTCTGTTTAAGTGCTTCACAAAAAAAAAAGATGAAGTCTGGAGCACTGCCTTTTAGCACTGCCTTTGCTTATCTTGAATGTTAATGCAGGGAGAGTTTTGTGGTTTACTCATTCAAAAATGTGCTTCCACCCAAGGCCATCACAAATGTAAGTCCTCTCAAGATTTCATTATTCAGTGTTCTAACAACAGGCCAAAGCTAAACTCTCTGAGGTAGAGCTTTTCTGAAGAGACAGGTTCCTACCAAACAAGTGTGGCTTCATCACTATGAAATATTTTGCAGGAATGTGTCAACTCTTGTGATGTTTTCAAAGATAAGAAGTCAAAACGAATACTTGTGGCTCTATAATTTTATTTTAGTAATGCTGAAACATTTTGTTACAGTAAGACAAAATCTTTCTTACCTTCAAAGATGAAAAAGTTTGCTATGTCACTGACATTTCAATTATTTTTGTTTAGACTCTTAGGTCATATTAACAACTGTTTATATTATGCTCATTATTTTACATGTAATACTTAACAGACCTAGGTTTGGTATCACTCAAATACAATAGCTTAATGGTGGTCATTAATTATTTTTAAATAATTTCCTTTCTATGAGAAATATCTGCTTTTGGTTCCAGAAGAGAAAATAATCACACCACCAGGATTTCCTGAAGGATGGGAATTCTGGTCCATCTCTATCATTGCTATCATCACATGAGGGACCCTTATTCATGACTAGGACTTGTGGACTTGTTCCAAGCACAGTACAGACTCCAAAACTCCCAAACCCCCAGAAGCTCCAAAAGTCCCAAGAGCCTGCAATCAAAGTAGAAGGCAAGGGTCACCAGATGGACAGAGACAGATGAAGAACTGCAAAGAAACCAAGAGACACAACAGGTCAGCCTGATGGCAGCTGTCTCAGTGGTTTCCTCTACAGCTCAAACTTGGATCTTGCAGACCTGTCTTCCTTTTGCTGTCTTTAACTCTTTCATATCTGGCCATGACCAAAGAAACTCCTATCTGACCAGTTTGAAAGGACTGTATACCCTGTGCCTAGTTCTTCCAACAGTTCTGGACAGATTTTGATTCAACTTTGCCTTCACCTCTCAGGTGAAGCTTCTGACCTTAGAGGTCAGAAGCTGTTGGTAAGAGATATGAAGCCCCCTGTGCAATCTTACCCACTCACATGGCTTTTTTATGAGATGTGAGAGGTTAAATCAGAACATGCACACAGTAATTAGGTGTAGTTGTTTGAAAAATGCCAGAACAATGTATGTTTTTTAAAGTGGAAAGTTTGAACTAGAAATCTGTGTTTTATACAGATGTGGCAAGCATGGCTGGCTAGTATCTAACCCATGACCAAAAGTTCTGGGCTCTCAAAGAAGATTGAGGATGTAGTGTTGGTCAATACCATTAAACACTTTCATTTTCCTATGACAAATGACCATGGGGAACTAGAGATTGTGTTGCCTTTACAAGACACAGAGGTAATTTTTATGCTTGTAAGCTTCTTTCCCTAGAAGGGATTATTATCAGCATTATTTGGCCAACAGTGAACAAAAAAGTTTATGATGGAAGAAAGCAAAAATGTGCTTTACAGTTATGAGGAATTCTATGGAGAGAAGAAGCTTGATTCTGGCAGCATTGCTGCTAGCATCAGACACTCGAACATCAGGAAAGCATGAACTTTGTTACTATGTAAGTGAACCACGTAAAAAACCAGTACAGACTTTGAGAACTGGAAAATATTCATTGGTGTTATACATGTCTGTTTTGATGGTATTTCAAATGACATTTCTCTAGGTAATAGTAGATTTCTTTCCCAAAACACTGTGCTATAAGAACAGATCCACACATCTTAGCTGACATTTCATCCCCTAATGGGATCTTCTGAAGGGTATCCTATAGAAATGAGAGATGAAAACTTGGACTGTCACTGGGGTTGACTTTGCTTCTATGTGTATGTTACCCTCATAAGTTGATTTAAATATGATGAAGTGGTGACACCTGACTGGATTTATTTCTTCAGTATCTCTTAAGCTTTGACTTAATGCAACTTCAGTGGGAGGTCTATATATGTGAAGGCTTGAGCATCATAATCCAAACAAAATACACCATGGTGAAGTCAGTTCTGAGGTTAACCATATTACCCAGTTAGCCATGGGTATAGTCTATTGTGTAAAGAGACAAAGAGAAATGGATCCATCCATAAACTAGAATTGCTCCTGCTATTTTATTAAATAGCTGCATTCTGAATGCCACCAGAAGCTGCTGTTTGAGTGTTTCGTTTGGATTAAATGTTAAGAATAAATTAAAGATTGTTTCATGTTAAATCTACTACAGGAACTTGGCAGGTTCCAAAAAATCAATTTGTCACCAGAGATTTTCAGTTATGATGAGAAGTTGAGGACTCCTGCACCTTTAGATCACTAAAAGGAATAAATTATTGCAATAGCTGGAGTGTTTAGCCATTGCAACACTTTTTACTGGGGCAATAATATCGAGCCATCAGCTGACCTGAAAGTATATTTTCACCAAGAAATATGATGAGGAGTTGAAGCTGATCTTGGCAATAAGAATTTAGTCTGGTTGTACATTGGCTTGCATGACATATCACTTGATCAGGAAAAGCTAGATGAGCTATGTAATTACATGCAAATATTCCTCAGGGTTGATGTTTCTTTCTGTCAAACTAGGAAAGAAAAAAAAAAAAAAGAAAAAAAAAAAAAAGAAGAAAAAAAAGAAATTATATGTCTTGTTCTTCAGATTCATTCATTAGAGAAATAGAAACTTCCCTTTTATCTAAGGGTTTGGTTTAGGGAACTCCATCTTCTGAAAACCAAAATCAGCCCTGGAAATATGAACATTTTCTTTGAATGACTACCTTCACCAAAGAGTGTGTACACACCAGAATTCAAAAGCTATTATCAAAGATATTTTAAGATGAATTCTGGGACGTTTTAGGAATGGAGTGAGATATTTCTCATTCCTCTTTCCTTCCTGGGTTATGATGCACAGACAAATCTCACATAGAAAGAAAATCACCCCTGTGAAGAAAGTCAGAACAAGGCAAATGAGATGAGAAGATAAGAATGAAGTGATGAGGAGGCCTAACATCAGCCCTCAGCACAAGTGCAAATTTTATTAGTCGAAGGTATTTCATTGCTCTGAACCTGTATTGTCCCACTAACACATGCAACACAGCACTCAGACCTGACTGATGGGGAATTCATAGAATCATAGAATTAGCTGGGTTGGAAGGGACCTCAGAGATCATCAAGTCCAACCCTTGATCCACTACCGCTGCGGTTCCCAGCCCATGGCACTGAGTGCCATATCCAGTCTCTTTTTAATATCTCCAGGGACAGAGAATCCACCACTTCCCTGGGCAGCCCATTCCAATGTCTGATCACCCTCTCGGTGAAGAAATTATTTCTAATATCCAACCTAAACCTCCCCTGGCACAACTTAAGACCATGTCCTCTTGTCTTGCTGAGAGGTGCCTGGGAAAAGAGACCAACCCCCACCTGGCTACAACCTCCTTTCAGGCAGTTGTAGAGTGTGAATTTTGAAAGCTAGGAGTGTCAGATGGGGACATCTTCTTGTCCCTCATTACAACGATTGCTACAAAGTCCAGTTTTGGAGAAGATTCAGATCTGTGATTTTCTTGAGTTGGGGCTACTCAAGTCAAAGCTGTGATTTGAGTTTTTAATTGCACTGTATTAAAAGCTACTTCCTGATCTTCACAGGAGAAGGAAGCTCTTCATTTCTCCTGCTCTCAGCCATGTTTTTTTGCTGTTTTTCAGTCAAAACAGATTCTTTCCAGTTAAAACATAGTTCTCTATGGATTTAAGAAGGGTAATGGAGTTTTTGTTATTTGTATTAAAAGATTATTTTTAGAGGTTCCTGCCTATTTCTCTAGTTTATAATGAAAAATTTAGGCGGTTAATTTTTGTTTATTTCTCACTTCTACTTTATTACAAACACAAAAGCATGAAGGTGTGGGTAACAGAATATGAAATTAGAAGAAAAAAATAATCTAGAAAACTAATACCTGTTGCAGTGAGGGCTACTAGCTCAAACTACCTAGGAAGATTTCTTCAAGCTTGTTTTTGTTGAGCAATAGTAGATTGTGGTAGACTCTGAAGTTGAAGGTGGTTGTAAAGACTTTCTTTAGATCTACTGAGGAACTCTGTAAGGCAGAAGAAGTGTGAGTATCAGCTCTTCTTTTGGAGAAGGTACAGGGGATTAGATCAGCTATAATCAGCTATTAGATTTAGCACCAAGCCCCATTGGAATGCCAGGACTCATCCTGCAGACATCTGGATCAGACATTTTCCGAGCCACTGGCTGCATTGGAGCCTGTTGATGCTGCAACCCTTGTAATTAAAATGCTCCTGACCAGCCCCTCTGGGGTCCATATGTGACAAGGGAAAAACTCATACAACAGCATTCAAGTCTGCCATGTGAGGCAGAAACCTTAGAGATCTTGGACCTGAGAGTAAGTCCCATCCCTGCTGGAGGTTCTGGAGCCTCAGGATGCAAAAGTCCCACCTCAACAAGTGAAAGCATCAGCTGGGACTGGGAATCCAAGCTGGCTGCTGTGCAAGTGCATTAAATCATGCTACCCTGTCCCTACCAGGACCACCTGGTCACCAGTGCCAGCAGCATCACACAACAGAGGCAGGGCAGCAAGGTCCTCACAGCAGGCAGAGTTTTGACGTCTCGAGCCAGTGGCTGCTACCACTGGGGAAGCTCTGCCAGCATTATCAGCAGTGGGAGACTTCCATGACTTGAGGTAAGTTCTAAAAAGCAGATAAAATTCACTGATAAGAAATCTTCAGAAGGAGCACCTCATAGCTTTGGTTTCATCCAGCCCAAGCAGCTCTGTCCAATTTACAAGCAGGAAACCATGTGGGGAATCATGGATTTATGAGCACTTTGATCTGCTCCCATCATGCTGATACATCTCCTGTCAGTCATTCCAGGGTGGGCTGGCAGGGCCAAATGTGGTCTAGATAACACTATTTTAAAAATATCTCCATTAGCTTCAGGAATAATAACATGTGAATGAAGAAATCAGTTTCCCATGGTGAAGCAAAGAGCTTTTCTGGGAAGCCAGGCTGAGGAGGAAATAACTTCAATGAACCAATTGATGAGGTCTAAGATAACAGGCATTTCAGTCTAGAGCACTTCCATTTGCTTAGTTAATTTGTCCTCATAACCAATAAAGAAACAGATAATTCAGCAATGAGTCATTATTAGGCATAACAAAGCCAACAGCATATTTGCAGGCAATTTTTAAGCAGTTAACAGTCATTTGGATTACTGTGCTCCCAGCAGATGCTCTATCCATTTGTATAATTTGTGCAAATCCCCAATAGGAAAAAAAAAAAAAGAAGAAGAAGAAGAAGAAAATTAGAAAAAGTAAAAAAAAGAAAGAAAAAAAGAAAAAAAATTAAATGCAGTTATGAGGAAAAATACTTTGTAGGAAGACTGGATATTGTCATTCTATTAGTATGGTTACTTTTTTGTGTTGACTTGTCCAGGTGTATGTGCTGTTTTTGAGACTGAATTTGCTTAAAGGCTGAACTATGTACCTTAAAGATAAACCACAGGGAATTAGCATCTAATCAAGCAATGGATTGTCTGAGCACAGTTTGTCCAAGCATTACAGATAACACATAGCCCCTCTAGACATTTCTTGGTTTTTTTTCCCCTTTAAAAGATTTTGATTTGTTTCAGTAGTCGAGCAAACATTTTGAATGATCAAATCAAGAAAATGTGAGATTATGTGCAATAGGGAGGACTAAAGAAGAATTGCTACACAGACAAATTGTTTTAAAGCTTTCTATAGACTCTACAATAGCTCTGGGATCCCTTGGGTAAAAATGAAATAGCTACACCTTAGGAATATAATGGAAAGATATTATCAACCATGGTTTACAGGGCATAGAAAGAGGATCCAGCTGGACTTCCCACAGAATATGTGAATAATCTGTGAGAAAGACTGAACCCATTAAGGGTAGTGACACATCACATGTTAAACCTTGATAGATATTATACCCTATTGGAAGTCATCTACTTTTCTTTCTGGTTAGCCTTTTAATTTATGCTTTAATATAATCTTTTAAAATAATTCTGACTGTACTGGCACTTCTGACACACAGACCATCATTTTGAATCCTTTTATCAGCACATGTATCATTTTGTTTCATGCTAGTAATAGGATGGGAGTCAAGGAAGTTCTGTAATTTCACCTCATGCCTCTTAGCAATAATGGAGTTATGTGCTGCAATGAAATGCTGTGTAACTCGTTATTCATTCGATGAGGCTGGGATACTGAAGAAATTTTTTCAGTTACTGTTTCATGCTAAGAACATGAAGAGTCTTGGGATCAAGCCAAGGGTTCCCATGGCTCATCAAACTTCTGAACTCACAGCCTGCAGTCCTGTATCCTCTGTTATTTTTCTTCTGCCCCCATGAGTAGTGACTCTCTACTATGGGCTGAAGGACCCAGCACAGCTTCCTGGAGGAAATGTATACAGCAACACATTTACTACAAAGGAAAAACAATAAAAATCCTCCTAAACACATTCAGGGAAAGGGCTAGGTCATTTTGGTTGAATCTTACATGAGAAAAAACAGCATGAGGTGGGCACTTTTTAATGCAATCCACCCAAAACACCTGCATCTTTGGCAATCTAAAATCTATCAAAACCTGGGTTTATGGTGAGAAGCTCAGCAAAATTTAGCTTTTGCCTATAACAGCTGTACCAGCAGTGTTTCATCTCATCTCTCACAGATTTCATTAGAAGTCTTTGCTCTAGAAAGTCTTAAATCCAGTTCATCAGACTTACTAAAAAATATATTAAAAATAAGTAGAAAAATACAGATCGGTGAGAGATACTGAATATTCCCAGTGGGAATTAAAAACCAGGGGGTTGCGGTCAGCTCCAGGATTTGGTCATTTTCAGTAATCAGAGCCTGATCAAAGCTGACTTTCTAAACTGGTGCCTGAGAAGAAACCTTTGAACATTTTCCCTATGATGATGCTGAGGTATCTGCGAGGAAACATATTGGTCATGTAATCTTAGCTTGTCCTCATTTCCAACTGACAAAAATGTATTGAAAGACACTAAAAATATGTGGCACAGTTTCTTAAGACCTTATTTCTTGGAGGTGATTGCTGTAGTTTCTACAGCCCTATTACAAGGCTAGGAGTGGAGTCTAAGGGTTTCTTATTTAATTAAATGTAGGGCACATGATGGTCTGCAGAAATATGTTGGTAGTGGCTAAAGTGGGAAACATAACAATTTATTACTTTCAAAACTGATCCATGAAGCCCACCAGATGTGAACCTTCGGGCAGAAACCTGCCCTAGAGAATATAACATGATGCATTGCAAAAAGAAGTCTCTGTTGAAGTCAGTGAATGGACAGAGTGTTCTGGAGCTACTTGCAAACTTTAAAACAGGTGCCAGAAAAATTAAAGGGAAAGCCAGAATCCATATGACAAATGCAACAGCAATTGGGCAGTGAGACTACCAGTTACCTACCAGAAGAAAGGCAAAGGGCAGTGCAAAAACATTGATTTATTAGCTTGAAGTGGAAAGTACTGGGCCAGGTCAGAGCCACTTGCTTTCCTGAGGAAGTATTAATTTGATTAGACAATTATTTACAGTGATAGTAAATGTTTTAAGGCACTGGATGAAAATGCAAGGCCAGTGGTTTCTGATTTTTAACAGTGCTTGCTTGCTAAGCATTTGTTCTTTAACTTTGATTTCATGGCTTGTGGACAAGCAAGAGTGTAGGTGGCCTTTCGGATTTGAGGAAAACCTAATAAATTGTGCTTCTGCTTGTTAGGACAAAATTTATTGAAGCCGTGTGTAATGCACACTGCTTTGGAGCAGGCTGGTGTTTGGCAGGGGGAAGACAGAACCAAGGAATAGTTTCCTACTGACAGAAACTAGTATCTCCCAGTCGAGGAAGGCCTAAACTAATCAAAAACTGTGAACCACAGATACCAGTGTATAATTTCAATCTTTGTACAGTAATAAGATTTCATGATTGCTGCTTTGAAGGCTGCACTCTGGTCAAGCAAGATAAGTATTGGCAATTTCCCTGGGCCTGAATTCAGTAAGATATCACATGTCACTTTCAACGATGCTCTCTGTGGGCTGTGTCAAGATCAAAACCTGGACTAGAGTGTATCACACAGATCACACCACTTGTTAGGTGATGGTGCAGTTAGGATGGCACAGTCCATTTAAATATCAGGAATATTCAGGCCTAGGACTTTTGTGGACTTGCAGCTATAATTGCAATGAGGTTTTGAAAAAGTTGCAAAGACCAGATTTTTTCTTGGTGCAAATTGTCACAGGGGATTCATTCTACTTACATATGGCAGAAAGGTTTATGGCACAGGAGGAAACTGCCTTTGCAATATCAGTAAATAAACAGGTCAAGCACGACCCTATGTTCGCCATCCCGAATGATGCTTGAATGCCACTGAGGTTCAGGACCACCTCTTTGATAAATATTTTCAGTGGGGGCATGATGCACAGCTGGATTTAGTATCAGATGTGTTAGTGCTCAAAGCACAAAGTAGTGTTTGAATGGCAACATGGGAGTAAGTGTTCCAACAATGACCTGCTTACCTATCTCTGTGTTAAATTTCTGGAACATGACAGGAATCAGACAACATTAACACACTTGTGAACCAAGCCTGTGACCAATGGGTTTAAAGATTTCCTACTTTTAGAAAGGAGTCTCTTAGAGTAAAACTCTGCAAAAGTGTGCTCAGTTCCAGACTTTGCCACAGTCTTTCAAGTGAAATGAGAACTTTCTTCAACTCTTCATTGCTTTGGTTAAATCTTTCACTGTTTCTTGCTCTGGAGGAAAG
Source organism: Florisuga fusca (assembly GCA_038090715.1). Lineage (NCBI taxonomy): Eukaryota > Metazoa > Chordata > Aves > Apodiformes > Trochilidae > Florisuga > Florisuga fusca. The sequence continues at coordinate 1,411,579 of JAAWXA010000010.1, read as the reverse complement.
GGAGTTCTTGTTACAGTGAGGAAAAGGGAATGATCAGGATTGAGGTTGCTAGTTGTTGCCATGATACAATTAATCATTACTTAAGCCTCATGAAAATGTTACTGAGTCCAGTTGCAATAAATTATCACTAGTTATAGAAACATTAGGAAGGTTTTTCTTTGCACTACATTGATTAAAGCAGATAAATAAGAAGCCAGACAATTTTTTGTCTGTGTGGTTACAGTGTCTCATGTCTGCCTCTAATAGCCCCAGTGATCTTTCCATCATCATTAATAGGTATTTAATTGGTATTTATTTCCATGGAATTTTTGTACCTTCAGATCATTACAGCACCAAGGGAATTTTATAGCCATGGGGATCAACATGGTCTCTCTAGATGTTCTGTTTGATGAATGAAGTTGGAAAGAGCTGACATATAGTTAGAGACCACTACCATTTAGAAACACTTAGAGTGAGAGGAATCCTTTTCAAAATTACCCTCTTCATCCTATGCTGGCTGCCAGTCATCTCTTTAAAAGCAGTACAAGGAAAACACCCAATATTTTATTCTGTTTTTAACTGATCTTACTAAAAAAAAAGTTTTTTAAAAAATTATTTCAGAACAGTGAAACTGAACAGAACCATCCATCTCCAGATTAGATACTTCATGCATTTTGTCCCTATCTTTTCCCATCTTATAAGAGAAAAGTGATTACAGATAGAGAAGAATATGTAGGAAATGGCAGCACTGGCATGTGACTCGGGAGAGTTGAAAGCAATTCTCTGTGCCACTTCCTGCTATGACCTTGGGCAGTTACCTGTTTCTCAGTGCAGAAGAAAAGAAGCAGGCATTTACTGCTTTGCTAGATAGAAGATCAAGTCAATATTTAAAACTCTGAATGATCTGTATGTGTCATAGAGTAACAAAAGCATAATTAATACAGTTTATCTTCTTCTTTGGCTTTTGCACTAACGTTACCCAAAATTGTCAGTGTTTCACTCAGATCAATCCATGTGGATGGGCTATTGCCACCTTTGTCCAAATTAAGTTTGGTGTCTTTCATGTGTTAAAATATTTGAAATCAGTAATGCAGCTCTTATGCTAAATATGTACCCCAGTAACACTGTGTTTCACCCCTTATTTAGCCTTCCTTGTTAATAGAGTTGAGGCAGTCTGGCTGGGTCAAATTCTTTTCTCTTGGTTCCTTCCCATCTTCAGAGGATCTCTCTTCTCTAAGGGTTCCTGTTTTGACATGTAGTTAAACACCAAATTCCACCTGGCAACTCTTCTTTTGTTTGGCTGGTTGGTTTGTTTACCCTATGGGTGAGCACTCATGAAAGGTTTCCTTCCTTTCAGTTGTCCCCAATCCACACTGCTCCCTGCAACTGGTTCTGAGGAAAGGTGTTCAAGGTAGCAATATCCAGGCATTTAAAGTTATCCATTCCTAAAATTATTTTCATAATAACCCCCTGATGCTCTACCAGAAGGTTGTTGCATTTGAAAACTCACCACCAGGTGTGAATCTTGCTATGGCAGAAAGGGTTCCAAAGTCACTGTCTGCACTTAACTTCTTAACTCATTAAAGGTTAATGCATTATTATGGATCTGGAAATGAATAGGCTCACCTCAAGCTTTTCTTACCTTTAGCATATACAGTATTTCCTTGCTTTTGCTTTGCTTTTAGCTGAAACCCCATCAAGTCTCTTCAGAGTATCCTCCATCAGGACTTTCAGTTTCTCCAAACTTCAAAAGCCACCTGTGCAGTCTTGAGAAGACCAAGGTGAAAGTTGCCTATGCCACACTGACCTGAGTGAGACCAGCAGAGTCCCCACCAGCACCCTGGGTCTGGGACAGGGGGTGGCAATGGGGACTATGGGGAGGAGAGGGTGGGTCGGATGACCCAAATGAACCAATTACAGAGTTCCTGTCCAGGGGGTTCACTATCAAATGGCTTCTCAGAGAGCCCCTCCTGGAGCCCATGGCTGCAGGGCTGCCTGGCCTGGGGCTTTGGCATCTCTCTGGCATCCTGTTTTCTCACTGGAGAACATCACTGACCATCATTGAACCATTGGGTTCTCTTCTCCTGCCTCCCCAAGCAAGATTGGCTTGGCTGCCCCAAGGCTGTTGGGGACTGTCACTGGGACTCAGGGCTTGTGCTGCCAAGTCCACTTTGAAGTTTTCCTGGTTGGGAAGTCATTACCAGCTGAGAAGCGTATATTTCACATTTACATATCTATTTATTTTTGTAATGCTAATTGTTATTTCATTAAACCTATTCTAAATCTTTTTCCCAAGCTTAATCTCCCTTTTATCTTCCCCTGGGAGGGTAGTGGAGGGATAACAGAGAACATCTGCCACCTGGCTATTGGATAAAACTGTGACAGATCTATTGGTGCCCAATGTGGGGGCTGAATAATTTCATAAATTTATAATCTAATATTTGCTGTATTTCATTTTTCTTCTGAAGGTTGAAATCTAAACAAAACAGTTACTTCCATCTTATTCAGCAAAACACTGTACTATACCCTTAAAAATGTCAGTTTATGGTCACTGCTGCCTAACTTGTTGCTTATGATATACTCTCTAGGGTTTCTTATTCTGTGTTTGTGGTTTGTGCCTCTGGTCCTGAACAGAAAGGATGCAGAAAGCCATCTAGTCAGGTGAATGAAAAACATAAGCTGCACAAGGAAGGAGGCTTTAAGTGGTTCTTTGCTAAAAAAATATGTTCTTGTTTATGGGATAAAATAGATTTTTAAAGAATCTGTTTATAATTGGATGAATCATATAAGTATCCATTATGTAATTGAATAATAGCATAATCTTCCATAATGACAGGCAGAAGCCTTCTAATGTTTGGGACAGGACTGCTATTTTCTTCTTACTTGGCTATCTTTCAGATCCATTGTTATGCAGTTCTTTACATGATGTTTCCTTTCTTCCCTCTTTGAAATTCATCCATGCTAACTGTCTGTATTTATTCTATTATTATGCTTCCTTGAAAATGCCTTTTCTTTATTACTTAAGTCTTGATAGAGTTCCAAGCATACCATGCTGTGATGCTCTTTTTTTCATGCTCTTGCAAGTCTGAGCCTCTGAATCTACTTCTTGTACCTCTACACCTGTTAGAGCTCATCCCAAATATGGGATAAAAGTATGTCCATGTAAGGTGGAACAAAGGTCTGTGAAGGACCAAGAACTTCAGTGAGGCTGGCTGTAGGCTTACAAGGGATTTTCCCCTTCAGTGGTTTGAAAGGATGAAAAAGGTATCTCACATGAGTAAGCATTTGTGAGTTCAGCTCCTGAATCCGATACTCCATTAGTTTTTGAGTACACTTTTTTGCAAAGCTGGTTATATCTTTTTTTTAAACGTTTGTTTTTGGGGTTTTTTGGTTGTTGGTGGGTTTTTTGTTTTTTTTTTTTTCCCTTAGAATTTTACTGTTAATATGGGTTTCCTTGTTTCTTATCTTGTTTCTTGGTAATGTGGCATAATGTCCAGATAAAGATACCTTGCAGTGAATTATCAATATGGGTAACAGTGATAGCAATTTTCATCTCTTTTTCAAACACTGGTATATGGAGTTTGTCTGTAGAAGGCCAGTCTTGGGACTGATGAGGGGAGGATGCACCTATTCTCAAAATTATGAGAAACATCTCATTTTATGAAAAAATCACAAGCTCCTTGGGAAGTACAGAAGCTTTTATTTCAAAACTGAACTGTTTCTGTCCACTTTTACTGGAAAAACTTCAAGGAGTCTCCAGATTCTGAATGTTGATATTTGCGATCTCCCATAAAAGAAAATATCCCTCCCCTCTATTTTTTAAAAAATATTGAATTATGTACTTATTTGAATGCTCACATTTTGGTGATTTGCTGACCACAATGACATTTCTGTGCCCTGGAAAAAATGATGAGGGTTTTTTCCACCTTGTGTTTCACAAAGCCACGTTAAACATTTTCTCACAGCATTTGTTAATAACATAAGCAGGTTTATTCCACAACTGGGGATTTGTTTAGCTGTAGGCAAAATTAGATTGGCCACGTGTGGTGTTCAGTACCACGGTGGGGTCCATGTAACACCCTGTACGAGTAATACTGCACTGCTGAAAGACAAGGGAGGGGGATGAGGGAGGGTTTGTGGATAATTTTGCAGTTTATCTGGGATTCTTGCGGCGGTGGTGGTGGTGGTGGTTGTTGTTGTTTTGAGTTGTGCATACTACATTTGAAAAGAAAGCTGGGACTGGTTGGAACCTTAATAAGAAATAAAAAAATTGGAGGTGAAAGGGCACACTGATAAAAGAGCTGCTTTCATTTACTGCTCCAGGCATCTGCTGTAAAGGAGCCAAAGCGAATGTGCAAGCATCAGACAGTCGCAGGAGGGAGGAGGCAACAGTCAGAGCTGTGAGTAACTGTACATAAGCATAATTTAAATCAAAACAGCTGAATAACAATTTAGGACATAAAAGGAAAGAGAAAAGGTGGAATGAAGTAAAGAAAAACAAACCCCACAAACTGAACACAGTCAAATGAGAGAGGAATGCTGAGGAGCAGCAAATGGAAGACGAAAAATCAAGCAAAGCCATCAGGGTCCGGTGGTTCATTCCTGTGGTACCCTGTGGTTCCCAGCTCAATTACTCAATCAGGTTTCATGCTTTCCAGGCCAAGAGAAGCCCTGAAGTACCAGATCTCTCCTTCAGGCTTCTTGCCTTCAAACACAAGGTTCTTCACAGGTCAGCCTCCCCACGCTTGCCTCTTTATGCTGCTTTCTGTGTTACTTCCAAGCCCCTCTGCTCTGCCAGTGACCCACAGTGCTAACTTCTACTGCTGCCATCATTCCCACTTGCCTGGAGCCAAGGTGGAGAGAGAGGTTCTTTCCCCCAGAAACCCTCCCAAAATATTGCTTGCTCCTTCTTGGCCCCTGCTGGTACCCAACAGCTGGAGAACACAATTCCCAGTGAGTTATCACTCACCATATTGCCATCTCAGGTCACTGCTGTTGTCTCTTTCCATGTTCACACAGCTCCTTTTACAAAAGGGTTTTCATCCACAATTAAGGCTTCTAAATACTAACACAACAGCTGTTGATGCTCTATAGCCACCAAGGCCTTCATATCCTCTGTCTTTTCTCAGTCCCTCCCAGTGTCACTGGCTGATGTCCTTAGAAACAAGTACAAATTTGGATTTTTAAATCCTATTGAATATTTGGCCTTGTTGATGCCATGTGGCAATAAGTGCCACTGATGACTCAGCTTTAAATGTGTTTTCCTGTCATTCTTGTTAAATGAGGAGAGCAAGCAGAACATTACCAGTTCAGTGTGGCTAATAGAGAATGCTGCTGATAGGCTTCAAGAAGACTAATTGCCCAATCCTTCAAATCCTAGAGATGTTGTGATGGAAAAAAGACCCATCTTTGTTCAGTGGCAAGAGGAGAATGGTGAGAGCAGAAGAAAACAGTAGGATAAAAGTGTCCCAAGCAGAGGCTGTTACCCTATTTCTGAGGATGTTATTAAAGGCTCTGCAGTAGACCTTTTGCCAAATGTCTCCCTAATGCCAGTGCTGAAGCCTCCTTTGTACCTGGAAGAATGAGGGCTTAAACCCTTTTCAAAATACTTGGGGGTTTGCTTTCTCATTAGTGCAAACTTAGCTTTTCTTGCATGTTGGTGATGTTTTTATTTCTCAGGTTTGTAACACCAGAAAAAAACCAAGAAACAAAATAATCCTCCCCCCCTTTATGAGAGACAGTATTATTTCCCTCCCTGATATATATGTGCAATTAGTCCATAAAAGTTCTTTTCTGCTAATTTGAGATCCTGTTTTCCAGCTTTACTAACATCTGAGCCATCTGATGTGTGTGTGAGCATATAGTAGGCTGAGGATGCGTGACAATATTTTTTCTACAGCAGAAATGTGTATATTTTTTCATGCATACATAATTAAAAATGGTTGAAAGTGACTTTGATTAGGCTTTCTCAAGAATTCAAACTTATGTTAATCACATTTCAGGAGAGATCATGCAATAATGTTTTCAACCAAAAAAAAAAAAGGAGTCTGCTTAGGGAAAGGCACCATATTAGTAAAAGAAATAATATCACCTTGTGGCTGGAAACATTTTCCTGTGTTTTCTTTAGCCCCTGTTAACAAGTGACCACTGTCAAGGAGTTACAAGGATAAATAATACATAATAGCAAGGCTAGAGAGAAATGGAGATTCATAGATGAGGGAGGAGAGTATTGTTTCATCTCAGAATTAAAATGAAGCAGAGGCCAAAATCAGCAGGGTGGGAAGTCTGTTCCAGATGGCAGGAGCTGCAGAAGCTATTGCACCAACAGTAGCCAGCTTTTGGGGAGAGGCAGAGAGAAATAATCGAGTTTCATCCAACAAAGTATCAGGTAATGTAAGAGGGGGACAAACCAGTGCCAAAGTTCTGACTGATGCCTCCTGAAGGGGATGGTCCTGCAGTAATTGGGGGGGTCATTGTGACTCAGAACCCCTGAGCTGCAGGGGAGGAGGGGGAGGACAGGGGGTTAAGACTTTTTTCCTAGATGCAGCACTGACTCATAAAGAGTTCTGGCATGTTCTTTTTCCAGAAGATTTTGAAGAAGACATTTTGAAGAGACATTTCGCAGAGTCCAGCAGACAGTCCCACATCAGCTCAGATTTGTATCCTCAGGCAGTTCCCCTCTCCCAGAACAAGATCTCCAAGACCCACTTGTCCTGCTTGTAGTCCAATGGGACTGGAATGAAACAAAACAGAGGAGACAGGATTTATCATTGTCATCCGACTTTATGGAGGGGGTTAATTGAGGTGCACAAAGTCACCCAGGGACTCAGTGGTGAGGGGACCCTCAGCAGGGTCCAGGTTCCTGCAGCTGCAGTCTGGCATTCTGACTCTGGGACCACCTTTTTACTCCAGTGACCTACTGAGCAGGACTCTCTTTTGTGAGCCACTAGTAAAGGGCTCAAATCTGTAAAGAAATTAGAAGTAACTTTTTTTAAACTAAGGAAGAAATTACTTTAGATGAGTATATGCCCTTGTGTCTCCTCTGCTCTTATATAGAAGATATTAAGTGTAATAAGGAAGCTCCCACATCGTACTGACTTTCAGCAGCACATGGAGAACTTTTTCTCAAGGTCCTCAGTACAGGGGCAAGAAATGCATCAAAATAGGTTTTTCCAAGGTCCATCCTCCCAGATAGGCCCCAGCTGGCACTTCCAGCTGCTCAGACTCTGAACCTATCCTGACAGTCCATAGAGATGTCCATCAACCAGCATTTCATGGCCAACCAAAGTATAAATAGGGCTGATGCAGAGAGACCTTTCTCCACATTTGCCTCAGGCTGAGCACCTAGTTGGCCTTAACATTAATTTCTGCGATTGGCCTGGGGTAAGGCTTGGGCTTGGAGGTGGTAATTGAAGAGTCACTGTTCACTGATTTCAACAGCAAGATGTCAAAACCCTTTGTGTTCAGAAAGCCCCTTGCCAGTACTTTGCCACATTTCTGTCCCAGAAACCAGTCTGAATTGGAACCAAATCAGTTAAGTCATTTGGGGCTTGGTGATTTGACTTCAGCTTCACATACTTTTAAAGAACCTTGTATATAAACACTAGTTTTTAAGGATGCCAGTCCTAACAGTTGGTTTAAAAAACGAACAATAAACATGCTTATTAGCTTGCCACAGAAGATACACACATTGAATCTGCATTAGTTACTTGGCAGTGTCATGAATACTTTCCTCAAACTGATCTGATGACTAAACACTGTTTAGAATAGCAACCTATCCTGCTGAGAAAAATGTAACTTTCCGGGCTAACAGTTTCTGACTGTTCAGGTTGGTCCTTGAAATTCTGTTCAGCTTTTGGTCTAAATTCTTCATGGCCAAAAATTTAAATGAAAAATGCATTTGGGACTGATGCCAAGATCTTACAAGATTTTGCTGGGATTTGTTTTTGGGTCTTAAAAATTGAAAAATTATTTTAATTACAAACTTAACTCACCTGGTCAAAAATAGAAGTTTTGACCAATTCAAACAACTTTAAACACTTTGAGAATAATACTTTTCGACTAATTGGTCAATTAAAAGTATAATTTTTCTTGGTGCCCACCAGGAAGAAATAGAATAAAAGTTCAGAATGTTCAATGAACTGAAAAATCTGTTTTGTATCAGTTCTTTTGATGCACCTTTAAAACCAGTCTTACCCTATTGAACTGAATAGCATACTGTCTTAGAAGACCAGCAGTTTTCCCAGCAGATTTTTTGCATGTCACCTCAGTTTAGAAAGCAGGCAAATATGCAGCTGATACCAGATTTTGACCAGGGCACCTGTAAGAAAGATGTCTTGCTGCTCTTGATCATACATATTTTCAAGGTGTCACTGCATTTTTCAATAGCTGTGATGAGCTTAGTGCTGCTGTCTCAGGGAAATCTGAGAGGAACTAGGTTATTAAAAAAAAAATAATTAGAAAAATTAAAAAAAAAAAAACAGAGACAGCAACCTCTGTTTTTGGCAAAATGTGACCATAGCGAAACAGAAAAGGTCAAAGGATAATTCACAATTGCTGAAGGGAACTCTAAGTCCTTATCAGATTTTTTACTTACCATTTACCTCCTCAGCTCTGCCTTCTTTTGCCAAAAATGATACTTGGCTGATTTTTGTCTTTTAACTGTTGCAGGAGGAGGACTATAAATTGATCTTTAAAAGTCCTAGTAGAATATCTATATCATATCCTGTAGGTATTTCTGTATTTGGGTATAATACCAATGAGGTTCACCTTGGCAAACAAACACCCCTGAAACCTCCAGGTGATGCCACTGGACTTCTAATCACTGAATGAATGACAAATTTGAAGTGAACTTGGACTTATGACACATTGAAAAGGACTTCTAAGAAGAGCTCTGCACATGGGCGTTTGTGTCCCTCCTGTTTTTTGAATCATAGGCTGAGTTGAACATTGTTTCAGGCTAACATGAAAAAAATATTTATCATTTCTGTAGCTCCAAAATGAATCAGAAAAATCAAACTGTAAGGGGGATTCATTTCAGGTTGGGAAAAAAAATCATTCTGCTTCAGCTGTTACTGTGTTTTTTCCCTCAAAAGTAAAATTTAATTCAATTTCCAAATTAAGTATTCTTTCAGAATTAAAATTCCAAATGTTTATTACAGGAATGTCAAAGGGAAATGTATCAAGCATTCATTTATGAGTTGGTTTAGGATGACCTGCTGTACTTATCCTGAATTCACAAGTGCCTTTTCTTCGCTTGGAATGGAGCTTTTCTCATGCTGTTTTCCAGAGTGCTTCTCCCAGAGCTGCTCCATCATGGGGAGAGGTGGTCAGATGATGAAGTGTCTGGTTGTGCTCAGCTTAATGCTTGGTGCCATCTCCTGCTGGCCCATGAATGGTGATTGATGGCACACATCAGCTGCCAGGGGACTCAAGCTAGCTCAGGTGAATATTTGGTGACAAGAACATGGCCAGGACATTCTGCTGGCCTGGCAGCCCCAGAGAATTCCTGTGCAGTCACTGACTGCACCACCTGTTCCCATGTTCCTCCTTGGTTTTCCTTCACCCTCAATGGTGCTGACAAATGTCATGCTGAACACCAGGAGCTCCACTTTTGTAGGACACAAATGATACCACAGCAGTACAAGATTCCTCTACCGGTTGATTTAATCACTCATCCTGCAGGAGAACTCTCCTTGCTTGCTCATGGGTGACTGTTTTCAAGCAGGCTTCCAATATTTGTCTCATACAAAACATGAGAAGAACCACCCAAGAGAAATAGATTTTTCCCTGACCAACTCTTCTAGGATGAAACTCAAGGCAAAGAAGTGGCTCTATCTACCTGTCAGCCTCCAACCCCTTCCACATGCTTTCTACTGTTGACTCTCTTATTTTTTGTCATACTCTCTGCTTGTTGTCTGAGATGAGATGAAAGATTTTTAATAGTGATGGCATACAGCTCGAGAGACAAAAGGGTCTATTCTTTTCTTATCTTGGATGTGTTAAAAACACTCTACCTTCATCCCGCTATGTTCAAAAGGAGACAAAAAGTGAAACGAAGTGAACAATTTTTCAGCACCATTAATAAAACAACCCCAAATGATATAAAATAGCCTTGTTTCACATGACAAACACTGTACCCATGAGCTTTGGCTTCTATCATGAAGAGAGAGAGAGAGAAAACCTTCAGAACTTTTTCTGGGCTCTCAAACTTCCAGCGTGGTTCGTAGGGGCTGTAATTTAGCCCCAGGCATTTGAGAATCTACTTTGTGTGTTTTGGCAATGACATGAAAATGCAGGGAGAACTGTACATCTTACAGTTGTACGCTGAGCTGGGCGATCTGAGGGGCCTGTCTATAATAGAGGAATCATCTTTTCTTCAATGAAGTGCTACTATTGTTGTGATCTTCAATAAAGGATATAATGGAGGCATTCATGTGGTGGCTGTTGTTTGTGTGACATTCTTTCAGTGCACGGCTAAGCGCACAAGAGTCTTTTAAACTCTTCTCTACTCAGATCCAGTAGTGCTAGCATTTTGTGCCAAACTAGGTTGGTTTTCCCCCTGCAAGCTTCTTTTCCTATTATTTTTGGATAAAGCCAATTGACCGTGAAATACCTCTTTATTGCAAAATGATATCTCCAAGAACTCACTGTGGGATCAGGGGTTAAGGCAGCAGTGTGAGGCACGTTTGTGTGGAGGTGCTGTTGGTTTAAATATCCACCTTTCTAAAAGTGATCACTTTGGTCCATTTTAGGCACGATAAGAAACTGATATTCATCCAGTGTCAGAAGTAATATTCAAAGCTGCATTTGCTTCTGGGTGCCATAATCATATCAAGAGCCCATTTTCATATACAAAGTCCCAACTGAAGTTCGGTCTTTCATGTGAGTAAACAGCATCCCCAGGACTTCATAGGGCGACCTGACTCAAATAATTTCCTTCTGGGTTGTGCCTGGAAAGGCAGAAATTTGCATAACCCCACACAGTTATGGCTCTAGCAACGATCATTTTAGAATGCAGCATACAAATGCACTTAAATTGTCACAGAGGCAATCACTAACCTGTGGTCAGGTAGCTGGCTCTGAAGGAGGGGCAAAATTTTGAGGAAGATTGCTGAGCAAGGGCACTGTGCAAGAGTGCTGCCAGCCACTGGAAATGTGCAGGATGAGGCTAATGTGGGCCATGAGAGGATGCTCATTTTTCAACCAGACAACAACAACACTTATAGAAGAGTGTTAAAGGAGGAAATGTTACCTTGAATCTGCCCTGAAGAACTTACTGGAATCAATAGGCCTACATTTAAATAAGTTTAGATGTAATTATCCATTACAAATCTGTTTTTCTGCCTTGTTAGCCAGAGATCCTAGGCACTTTTATTTAAAATTTGTACCAGTCTCAACCTCATTTAACTATACAATGTGAACAGGTTAGGAGGAGAGGAATGAAGGAAAAAACCCAAACCAAACCAAAAACAAAACACAAAACCTTCCAACATACTTTTTTTTTTTTTTTTTTTTAGTCACTTTTAAAAGATTGTTATTATCTTTTCATATTAAAGTTAACATTACCATATGCTGTTGAGCTTTTGTTGATGGCAATGCTTAAACTGGGATGTTGTTTCCTTTGGAGATTCTTACTGCCAGTCATTAATTTACATTTTTTTGAAATTGTACAGCGAGTGCTTTGTTGATGCCTGTTTTCATTTTGTTTCTCTCTCTTTTCAGGTCACACATGAGGAGTTTTTTCAAACAGCAAGTTAAGGCAATGGAATGAAATCAGTGACATCTGCCACTCATGCTCTCTCCCTCCATCCTGTTTACCCATAGCCCCCCTTTTTTCCTTTTCTTTTTGTACTGCTCATGGTTTTCATCCCACACAATGCCACCCCCTATTCTGCCCCCCACCTCCCAGTTTCTCCAGTAATTACTCTGGGGAATGCTTTTGAATTTGAATCTCTTTCTCTCCTTCATTCTTTGGGCCTTTTTGGCTGTTGGTTTGGGGATGTCTTAATGTTCCCATTTGAACTGAGATGTCTCCCTTCATAAACTTCAGTCATGTCCATTTTTATTTTGTCTCCGAGGAAATCAAAGATCATGTCATGAAAATGAAGTGTCCAGCACTTAACATGATCCCATGCTGATTGTTACAGGCTTCTAGGAATTGTCCTGCTCTGTGCTTTTGGTATCCTATTGTGGTTGACCATCTCCATAACAATCTAAATAAATGAAATCTAATTAAAAAGAAAAAGGACACAACTGCCTCCCCACTCCCTCTTTAAAAGCTGAATGAATAATACTGAAACCTCTCCAGTAGGAAATTTATGAGGCTGAGAGTTGGGGTCCTGATCCTGAAATCTTTATTTGTCATGCTAATCCTCAGACACTTGATTTATCCTTTCAGCTTCAGTTCACACAATGCCTCATAAAAATAAGTGATGTAGGATCGGGCCCGTTAGAAACTTGCAATGATGCAGTTTTCCACAGTGTTTTCTTTCATTATTGTGATTTTTAACTACTGACAATGCAGACAGAGAAGATGTATCAGCACAGAGATCTTTTTTCCAGTCCTTACTCCAGCAAGTAAAGAGAGTAGCAACTTGTCAGAGAAGGGTTTGATCCACAAAGCACACTGGAATAAATTTTAGATTTCTTCAGTAATAAACTTGTCTGTCCTATGTCAGACTAGAAACAATGCCAAATGGGATCATCCCATTGGGTTACAGTGTAGATGTCACCTATCACAATGCTTTAAGCTATTGATTTAGGACAAGCCGCTCAAAAAAGGAAAAAAAAAGAATAAAGGAAAGGAAAGGAAACCTCTCTACTTGTTTGCTAGTATTGTGAACTGATTGCAATAAAGACCACCACCAAATAGGAAGCAAAGGAAATTCCAGACTTCAGTAAAGGATGATCTGTTTAGTATGTGCCCTTAAAACTTAATGTGCACGGTTAGGATCCAGTTAAGTCAAGTGCTCTGTCGCTAAATCTTGGATTGAAGCAACCCTGCTGTAAAGTTCCTTTCCTAAAGTCATTTTAAAGTGAGGAGAAGAAAGAAGAGAAACAAATTGACACATTCTGTGATAAATTCCTGCAATGGATTAGAAACAGTGCATTGCTGACACTGAAGTCAGAAGAACAGAACAGTTTGGGAAATGGTTCAGAGATGCTGGCTCTGGTTATTTCTTCCAGTGGAGTAATAAGAATGCTGGAAACTTGCCTTGTGTGTGTGTGATCTGGACTCAAGTCCCTCTGGAAATGCATTAAAAAAAGGGAGGTCTCATTGCTAAAGGGTATTGTTTGGAAAATTATACAAAACAACAACCAGGAAAAGAAACTGCTTTTGTAGATTATGGGAAATATCAAGAATGGATAAAGTTATTCACACTAGGATGGATTCTCTTGCCTCTCTTCCTATCTGAGAGTGGATAAGAAGTAAAGAGAACTTAGGCTTTGTCCTGATTCTGCCTCCATGGGTGCTCATCTCAGGAGGTCTTATAAAGACATTATAAAGGCCAGTTTTGTGGACCTCTGGAGAGGAAGACTGTTTGTTGACTGGTTGGAATCACATGTATTCTGTTTTCTTCTTCTGTTTGAGTATTACATTTTGGCATATTTAGGAGCATACCCTCCAACATCTGGGACTCATTTTCACACTACATGATGGGAAGACAACCTTCAATTGCACCACCAAACCCTACCCCACTGATGAAAACAGCACATTTACATGTGTGTGTCCCACTTACTGCCTGATCAGGGGCAGCTACCTGAAAGGTTGTTCTTCATGGCCCCTTCTGCCAAGGAAGCTCTTCCCCACGGGCGGAAGCCCATATGAAGCAATCCAACTTTCCCAGCTCTCTGCTTCCCCCTGGTCTAGCTCCTGTTCTACAGTAAAATGCACTTTTCTGTATTTTCCCTGCTCACACTGACTCCCGAGTAGGTTTTGGAGGATCTGCCCCTGCTGGTGTCCATTGCTTCCTTCTCCCCTATTCCTAGTGCATTACGTTCTCCTCCATGAAAGAATTAGAAAGAGTTGTTGCTTCATTTGGATTAAAATAGTAATTTTGCTCTAAACCAACATCATTTTGGAAAAGAGGACAAATGACAAGAAGGAAGAAGAGAGGGCTTTTACAGAGAAAAATCTGCCTGGCAGGTCTTAATGGAGGTGTAAAACTATACTAGTGTGAAATGTTATTATTATTATTTATGAACAAGCCTGGACTCTGTCTGACATGGCCTGAGATATCATTTTACTGGCACATGCAAAGCATTGCAACTCTTTGGCTCCCATCCCTGCTGTAAGTGTACCCACAGACTGAATGGGGCATTCAGGGACCTGTTTTCAGCGTTTGAATCTCACAGAGCAAAACAAGAGACCAAAGGTCTGCTTTGGACAGGGGCAGGATGCAAAGCTGTGTTCTTGGTGAGGATTTTGCAGGGTGCTTCATCACCAGGGAGGGTCTGGCATGCGAGCAACACAGTAGAACACACACGTGATAATGATGGAGCATGATGGGACATTGAGACACCATTGCTGAAAAAACAACCTGTATTTTCATGAAAATAACACACACAATAACAAACACTCATTTAAAGTAATTGTCTGGGTAATTTGTACCTCTGCTAACTCACACCTCTACATAACTATCAAACTGGGGGCAGAAGGGAAGGAGGGAAAACCTAAGGGCAGTGGCAGGCAGAAAATAAATAATTCAGAAACAGAATAGGAGAATATATCAGAATACCAAAAACCAGCATTGTGGTGAGGGGAGAAGGGGAATACTGGGGTGAAGGACTCTGGGCCAATCTGGCTTTGGCACTCCCTGCATGCAGGTATTACCCCCACTGCTGCTGCACCATGGGGAAGCCGGAGCACTCAGGCAACCCGTGTGCTACTCATGGAAGATTTCCAACTGGCAGAAAAAATTGCAGCTGTAGAAAGTGGTACTTCAGGATTCATGCCACTGGGTCTCTGGCAGAGACAGCCAAGGGTCTGAACAGCAGTGCCCTGGTACTCATGGCTGTATGTCCCGTCTGCTTTTAATTAGAAGGGGATCACCTGCTCCCTGCTGACCTGAGAATGGTTTCCCTTAGATCTGGTGTCTCCAGCAGCAATGACTTTTGGTGGAGGAACTGCTCTGATGATCCCTGCTTTCCCTGTTTTGGCAAGATACAGGAGCTGTCATCGGGATTCATCCAACCTACTATTGTTCACCCACCCCCCACCACCTCCTTTAAAATAGTAAGATTTCCTGTGTCTTTCCTGTGAGTTAAATACCAGGGATTTAGGATGAGCAGAGCAACAAATCATCTTTTGGCTCTTGCTTCCTCTGTCTCTGAGAGCAGCATTTCCTCCAGCATTGATTTATATTTGGTTCCACGGGAAGAGAAGCCGCCAGGGGAGGTTCCAGCCTTTGACACTGCAGTCACCAGAGACTTGGAGCTGAGCTCATGCCTTGCAAGAGCAGCTGCATGGATGCCCAAAAAAACCTAACCCACCTCCCCATCCTCACTCCCACCCTGGTTCTTGAAGAATGTGGTGTTTTGTGCCCACTGTTTGTCCTGATGGATGTGAAGGAAAGCCATGAATGCCACCTGATAGAGCATCCTGCTCCCCTGGCCTGTTCCAGCTGGGAACCCATGGCACAGGTGAGTGTCAAAGGCACTGCTACAATATTATGGTGTCTGCAGGGGTTCAAAACTCTAAAACCAACCCCCTTGTCTCTTGCTACAATGGCTGAAGGCAGAGCCTGGGAGCTTGAAGTTTTCCTCCAGATTCTGCCATTACCTCTAACACTGATCATGGCAAAGTATCTGTTATACTGAGCTTCATAACTGACCTGTGTTGCATGAAAAATCCTTTGAGATCTTCAAATAGAAAGTTCTTAAGAATATCAGGTTGCTCTTATTTGAATGTGGCCTCCTGAATAGAGGACAGGTGAGCTCAGACTGCATCCCCCAGTTTCATGAGGCAGCCTGGGCGTTTGGGAGGCATTGTTGCTTTTTCCATCACTGGCGACCTTACTGCCAAAGAAGCAGTGTTGATTTGTCCATCCAAGCAAATAACCACACCATAACATATGTTAAGCATGCTCTTTTATTTTGATGAAGTTATACCAATATCCAGCTGGCAGATTCCTAGCAGGTCTGCCCACGTTTTGGGTGGAGCCGGTGGATGGTTAGCAGGGGTGGGCCAACTGAAACTCTTGATTTTTATGCAGGGTTTGGTTGGGTTCCACCCTAAGGCTATGGCAGGTGACCTGCAAGGGACTGTGCTGCCCCAGGAGATGTTTGTAAGGTGACAAATAGCATTGAGATGAGGTGAAGCAGCTGCTGCCAGCTCCCACTGCTCTACAGTACTCTGTGGAAGCACAGCCATCACCTACCTTTGGGATCACCTTCCCTCCCTGAAGCATCATCTCATGTGGGATGTGCCTCAGTTGTTTGGCCGTATGGTATGGGATTGCAAGGTAAACATCTCTCATTGGCTTTTGTTCATCTTTTAAATGGCTCACCCCCCCTTTTTCACCCTGTGATCAGGAAAAGGCCCCATGGATTGGCTCATCCTTCAAGCTGAAAACCATCAGGCTTTTGACTTGATGCTTTTCAGGCAAGTATTTCACCTAACAGATTTTTGGGTAGGGTAAGTAGATACTTTTGTTTGTCTGCTCCAGCAGGTGGTCTTGAAAAAGATATGTTTCCTAGCTGAACTTTTATTCTGACTTAAGGAAAAAAGAAAAAAAAAAAAAATCAGTCTTGACTCTCTTAGGGTCTGTTTTATTTCAATAGGGAAACAACTTACTAATTAGGGTAAGACTCTTTAAGAAAATATGTTTTCTATTCATCACTGATAGTCAGTTACAAGCGATAACACTGTTAAATGTAGTGCCTAATAAATCTAGAAAAACTACCCAATAAATGTAAGTAATAACAATGATTAACAATAAATTAAATGCAGAGAACTAGGAATGTACCACATTATTTTTAACTAGTCTGGTCCATCGGGTTCTTATTATTCAGTTTGTCCTCCACACCTGGAGTTTATTAGAGTGTAATACAAACTAAACAGTCCCTCAGAGAGGCCATTGGAAGGGCTTAGTATAAAACAATATACAAGTTTAATAGTGGTAACTGACCCTTTTTTCTTTTGCAAAAACGTATCTCAGTAATGTGACTCTTAAGGAAATGTAATGCTTTTTACATAATCCTAATGGGTAATTTTCTTTTTTGTTTAATTTAGATTATTTTTATTCAAAAGACATCACAACCTACGGACAACAGTCAGTGATCTCCTGTTCTTTCAGATATAAATTAATTACTCAGGAGTATTTTTCTTTCTTCCTCTGTTTAAAGCTCAAGCAAGCAAAAGGGTTAATGGTGTAAGCTCTACAAATGATGAAAGTGAAGGGTTAGAAATGGCTAAACTTCACCACAGTCATGCCTGGCTAAAAGTTTCAAGCAGCTTAAAGTTCAGGGCTGCTCAGATTCGAGTGGCTTTTGTTTGGCACAGTGCAGAGATAAGGTTCATTTGCTGCAATATGAATCCACGCCTGACCTTTAAACACCTCTAAAGTTGGACTAGGGGCATTGGCTCCAATCACTGTATTTTTAAAAAAATGTGTATGCATGAGTAACAGCCAAATATTCATAATTATGCATGTTGTTTGTAGCTGAAATTTTTAGTTAGTCCTTCTTCAGGCTTTTGTTTTTAAATGTTGGAAAATTATCACTGTCTTTTTCTCTCTCTCTCTCTCTCTGTCTCTCCTCCTCCCTCCCACTTCTCTTTTGAAACCACAAGCTATGGGCAATAGTAAATCCACAAGACAAAAGATTCTTTTCTGATTTATTTCCCTGAATTTCCATTGTTACACTTATGCCCTCTAATGGAGTGCAGTGTTTTTCTGTCCTTTCCCCCCTTTTTCAAATGAAATAGAGTTTAATTTTTTCTGAGGTTTTTAACTGCTTTCAAAACTAAAAAATTATGGTAGGAAAGAGGCATTTTCCCTGCACAATGATTTGTAATATTCTGCACTCTGTATAACCAGAACTGCACTGCTGCTGCACACATAGCAAACCCATACGATGTTTCAGACCAAAAATCCTTTTGTTTAGATGCTTTTACATGCTCTAAGCCAAAACTACAGACACTGACACTTCAAATTAGCCCATAAAAACAAAAAAAACCCCAAATAAAGTTCAGAAACAATTAAGAGATGACATTAAATTCAGCACTGTTCAGAGGTGCAAATAAGTCAACTAGCATAGGGCATTTGGAGCAGGGACAGGATATATTTCTTTATAGTCTACATTATCTACAGACTTTGCAGGATTGCAAAGATCTTGCAGGATTGGCTCCAATTCTTACTCACTCAAATAATGATGCCAAAAACCACATACAGCTTGCTCACTGTAAGCCTTCATTTTATAATCAAAACCATTTTTATTTTGATTCACTCACCCTTCATTTTAAGGGATGGGAAACTATTCCTTGTTTCTGCAAAGATCATCTTTGTTTCAAGCATAGACTTATTCAATTTCTTGGTCAAAAACCAGGCAAACACTATTAATAATTTGAAGAAAATAAAGGACAGTAATAATTGCCAATGATTTTTCAGGTAGGTTCTTCTTTTGGTTGGGTTTATTTGGCTTTTTTTTCCCCCTATCTCTGTCAGAAAAAAAAAAACCAAACACAAAAAAACCTCAGAAGGAATAATATTTCTCTATCCTTTTGTAAAATCAGCCAGGAAAAATGGACTTTGCTGCTGCACTGAGGGGATTTAGTGGATTATAAAGCCGTTGGCCAATAAAGTTGAAACTATAGCTCCAGTTCTTTATATGTCATCTGGTCCATATTCCTAAAACCTTATAGTTTGAAAAGTAAAAAGGCATCACAGCCCCCATGGTGCTGTGTTTCAGTGAAAAGCCAAATCCAAGGTGCAGTTACGTGGGGAACACTAGCATGGGCAGGCTGTGCTCAGGGGAGCAGGTGGTCAAAGTCAGGAATGCCCCTGGCCTTCCAAAAAGTTTTCCATTGCCAGCAGGTTGTCCTGGCTAATGGATGTGCTGCTCTTGCCTCTGCCTTTCCACCATGGGAAGTGCTTTGGGCTGTCCTGGCCATGGTGGAACAGTGTTTCCCCACAATGCATGTCGTGCTTTTTGTGGGCTAGGAGACAAGATGTGGCCTCAGCCCTCTCTTGCAGCAATGTACCACCAGTACCCAGGCTTCAGCCAGGATGCCTGCTGTGGGCCTTTCACTAATGAAAAATTCACCAAAACCAGGAGAAACTTGAAGGCTCCTTGTTGCTTTTGCTGTCGCTTCTCCTACCAAGGGGGAAAACACGCCGGTTTTGTAGTACATGGATCTGCTCTCATTTACACTGATGTACCTTTATTCAAAGAGGAAATCCTGGGTTACTCTGACTTAAGGTCTGCCCCTGGGAGCCGTCCGGAGTTGTTTTAACAAAGCTGTGTTCTCCAGGCTATCATTTACATAACCGGATGTCTGTCCTGCTTGCTCCGTGCCCTCATCAATATGCTTAGTGAGAGCCTTATTTGATTTGATTTATTCTGCTTTCTTTGGAATCGTAGATTGATCCCGCATAAAAATTCCTGGGGAAATCAGGCAGTTTCTCTGTAGCACTTGATTTTCACTGCACTGCAGCCCCCTAAAAACTTGTCTGAGAGGGAAAGGTACAGAGGCTGAGAATCAAAGCACAAGGCTTCCACAATAAGCTGAGACTTGAATAAAAATGCATAGACATAGGTAATGATGTCTTGGAGAGGAACTGTTCTTTTACAATTGGATGTATCGAGCATCCAAACAAACAGCAGATTGTTTTTTGGATTTCTTTCTTCTTTTTTTACATAACATACTTTTGGGAGTCAAAGCCCTATGCATAATTGAGGAAGTTTCTTTTTTAACCAGATGCATTGTGATGTGTTCTCTCTATACAAAATAAATAACCATTACAATATGAGAACTGCAGGATCATTTTATTCCCTCCTCCTCCTTCCACTTTGAATTCTCTCTGTGGAAAATCAGATGCCATATCCACTCTCTCCTAAGAGCAGAACTGTGATCTTGCAGACTCCTGCATCCTGGGAGCCTAGGTGCTGGCAAACAGGCAGCAGCATAGACCATCCCTGGGAGGAACAAAGAGTTCAGGGAGGCAGGAGGGTGGGCTGAGAACCAGGTCACCAGAGCATTCCTGGGTGCCCTCCTTCCCAGGCTGTGTATTGGCATAGAAATGATTTCTCCTTATTGATTCCTGCTCTCATTCATCTGCACATCTTATGAGGATGTTTTTGTTCTGCTTGTGTTTATGCTTTTATTTGTACAAAGCTTGGGGATCTATTGAAGAAAAGTGATACCCAAAAATGAAATGACCCTATGGTGTGACTGTATTGGCATTTAAGAGGCATTAAGTATGAGAGGTTTGGTCTCACAGGAAAAATCCTACGCAGGTCAAGGACTGCTTGTGCCCTAAGGGCTTCGTGAAACCACTGGCCCTCCAAAAGCCTTTTAATAGTGCAAGCAACTGGCTCTCATAAAGACAGAGGGTAGCAGGACACACAAAATTAAGGAGGAAAATAAGGGCTTCCACAGCCCTAGTGATCCCAGGGGTGAGTCCAGCCATGCCTGTGAGGAAATGGGCTGCCTGTGCATTTCTGTTGGTCTGCTTCAGCACAGTCAGTGGGTTTGAAACATTAATATGATATTTTAAAGGAAGATGTGAAGCCTGGAAACAAATTACTGCTGATGTAAATGAATGATAAACCTACATATGTTGAATGGGGACTGCCTAAAGGCAGAGCACTTCTGAAAACCAAGTTGTTTGCTCAGGCTTTTTGGTAAATCCTGCTGTCCTTCACACACCACAGGCTGAGATTGTCTTCTCTGTGTAGGCGATGTTGGCTTGTATTTTTTTTTCTTTCCTGCGGTATTTACACGGAGATTTCCTACCCCATGATTAAGGGAGAAAAATCCACAAAAGTAAAAATTCACCCTGGGGCAAAGACTCTGCTCTTGGAGTTGCCAGATGTCTGGCTCCAGTCCAGGCAGTCTGACTTCCAGGTTGGGCTTTTGGGAAAGAAAGCAGCCCTCGGGACCAAAGAGGTAGGAAGGCTCCTTGCAGTGTCTCCCACAGGGTAAGGGGTGGTGGGAACAGATGGATGATCTCTGAGCTGGGTTCAGGTTGGCTGACCTGTGCTCCTGACAGAGGGGTGGGCTGCATCTGGGAGGCACTTCTGTCAGGGACTCCACAGACTCAGAAATCTCCAGGATGTCACATCCTGCCAGCTGGGGTGGCTGATGGACACCAGAGAGTAGTCCATAGGGTGCAGAGAGGAAGGGCTGCTCTTTCCCCATGGCCTCTGTTTTTCGAGATGGATTTTTCATGTCAAGGCCATTCCTCCCTCACCAAGCAGTCTGTCTGTGTCCCACCATGATGAATGTTGTCATCATTTCTTTTGGGCTGCAAAGAGCAAGACAACTATTTGCAATTAGACAAACTGTGGAGAAGTCCTCAGTGTTTCACAGATGCATAACCAAGAAAGAGTGGTGGTATCAAGGCTTCAGCATTGCCCATCCCCAGGCTGGTCCCTTGGTAGTCACAGGCTGGTGGCCTCAGGTTGCCCAGCAAGCCACAGAGTCCATGCAGCTATCATGGACTTAGTATTGATGTTCTTTGTGATGTTTTCTGAACTGTGTTATTTCAAGGCCTGAGCTACTGGCTCTCTCTGGAAGCTGTATCCAAGGCTAGTGCCATGGGGCTGGCATGATCTACCAGGAAACGCTTTGAATCTTTCAATGTTGGAGCAGTGGTGAGGGCGAAGACACATCCCTTCCAGCCCTTTTCCCATATTTTTTCATTAAGTGTCAGGGCGACCTCAGGGCTAGCCTGAGCCAATCTGCTCATTCCTATGAAGCCAGGAGATTCCCAGCTTTAATTTACCAGCTTGGAGGCTTTTTGTGGGAGAGATCGATCTTCAGATGAAACACTATATTTCAGGATGATTATTTTTATAGTTAATGGGAAAGCACTTTATATGAAACACTCTGTTCTCTCTATGTCTCACACTTCCACGGGACATGCTGGATAACTGGT
The DNA here is from genome assembly GCA_038090715.1 of Florisuga fusca. Taxonomy (NCBI): domain Eukaryota; kingdom Metazoa; phylum Chordata; class Aves; order Apodiformes; family Trochilidae; genus Florisuga; species Florisuga fusca. Next base: position 1,389,497 of record JAAWXA010000010.1, on the reverse strand, counting down.
ACCATAAAAGTGTGCTTTTGGCAGGCTTGAGATAGCAATAAAGTTATGCACTTTAGATTGCAGCTATGAGAGAGAAGGGGGAGAAAGGAAATTCCTTCGAAAATCATAATTTCAACATGATAAAGTTGGCTGAAGACATGCAGCAACAGATAAAAATCAGCCTTGGAAAAAGGCTGTGACCATTCAATAAAACAATGAAACATTGAAATGTGCAGAAAGTGTTTTAAGACAAATTAAAACAGTGGAGAGTTCATCAGTGAGCAGCAGTTAGCTAATGAGAAAAGCAGATACGTGCATTTAGGAAATGTAAAGAAAACTTAAGCCTTGTAAATTTTTATGTATTGCCCCTTGCACCAAAATATGAAAAGCAGGTTAAAGAAAACCCCCCAAAATCCACAAAAAAGCCAAACAAAAAACCCCAACAAGAATATCCATAAAAGAATTATGAGGCCTAGCCAAAAGAGAAAAATAAAATAATTTTTTTTAAAACCCACTATTAATATATTGAGAGCAGAAATACTGAGGCATAGAAAAACACTCATTTTTGATTCTCCTGAACATATTTTTTATTCCCCAGTTATAAACCAGAATTTTTTTCCAGCTCCTTTTGGCAAGCCCAATCTGCTGTAAATATTGAATAATGTGTATGTTCTATAGGCACATCCTCAGAAGGACACCTAGACATGATGAAGACAGTTTTATCAACTGTCTACTGAAGTCTACAGGTAAATGTTTGCCCTAGAGTCAACCAAAAATCCAGAGCGGCCTCTGGAATAGCAAAACATACAGGACCCTAGATTTTCATAGCTTGTTCATCATTTTAAGAAAATTCCCTTGGAAGGTACAATACTGGAAAATCCAATCTACAAATATGCCTTCAGGATAGACAAGAGAGTGCTTTAAAATCTAAGGCAGCAGTTGGATAAACTGTTTCAAAGGAAAAATACATGTGCTGTGTGGAGGCAATGTTAATACTATCCAGCTCACGAATTTGTTAGTATCAGAGGTAATTTTGCAGGACATGAAGTCCTTGAAAAATTTATCAAATATTTTATTTGGTTGTTTTTCTGATCATTAGCTCCACTGGTACCCTCTATTTATGAAGGAGTAGTCTCTTTGACTGATGAACTTTTTGAGGACTGCATCTGGCTGCAAGTAGCTGTAATTTAGGTGTAAAGTCTTCATCTGGCACAGAGGGACTTCTAAGAGCTTCTCCATCCATTTTCTGTTGGTATATTTACCCTCAAATAGCTGAAGTTTGAGGCCTCATTCCTTCATGCTGTAGGCAAGACCCTTCCTGGGGTTGAACACCTCCAATGTTCTTGGCAAAGCATGAAGCACCATCCAGCTTCAGGCTCAAGCTCTAACACTGCTGTTTGCAATGTCCTTAAATATATGACTGGTTGAAAAAGTCTGAAACATGCACGGACAAAATAAGTGTCAGCACCTTGCTACCAAGATTTCCAAGATATTAAAGAGCGTTTATCTCTGGGGAGTGATTAGCTTGGACCAAGTGGAGTTTGACTTGAGGGAACTGCAGGGCTGGCTGCATGATTCTGTTTTGCCAGCTGTGCAGAGTGCCTTCAAATAGTCTCTTCTCTGTAAAGAAACTATCACAGAACTCAGGATGGAAACAGCCTCAAGATGTCTTTAGTCCTACCTCCTGTTCAAAGGAAGTTCAGCAATAAGGTTGGAGTGGGTTGCTTGGGGCTTCATCCAGTTGCATCCCAGAAAATTCCAAGGATGGGGGCAGCTTTGCTTCTCTGGACATCCAACTATTTGATTGTTCTCACAGTGAAGAAGTTTCTTCTTTCAACTAATGTCAGTTGCCTCTTGTCATCCTGGAGTTTTTTTGTGTTCTCAGTAACATCCTCTTAGGTATTGGGGGAAGTTAGGCAATATTGGAGGATGTAGGTAGATGGATTTCACACACATATGCTCAGTTGGGATAACTGAAAAACTAATCAAAATCTACTGAGAACCTCTGGAAAAGCATTAAAGCAAACTTGACCTTCCCAAATATGCTGGAAGCTTCTCTTTCTATATCCTATCCAGATCTGTTGGTGGTCGAGCCTGGGTGTCCATCTCCTTGCACCAGCCAGGTGCATTCTGATCTTCATAAGGACACACTAGGTTCTGCAAGAGTCTCAGCAGAGGTGCCTAGATCAGGCCTGTCCAAAATAACCACAGCTACCAGCCCTTCCTGATCAACCTGCAGATCTTCCCATAGTGCTGGGGATGGTTGCCTGATCAACTCATGACAGTGAATTTGGTTTCCTGGCCATCTTTATCACCGAGAGTGATAAAAAGCTCTTTAAATTTGAAGCAGGCGTCTGTAAATCACATAAATCTGTGGATGTCAAATCTGGCCTAGAGGACATACATCTACCTCCCTGCCTATATAATATACGGTAGCAGTTAACTGTAATGAGTGGTAATATAACTCAAGTGCCAAAGGGATTAGGCACAGAGGATTTGGCATAAAACACAAGATGTGGGCTTTATTCTTTTTCTTCTTTTTCTCCTTCAATTTTAATGTGGTAGGCTGGGGCATTTACATTTACTCCTGTTGCCTAATATACATTGCATTATTTTCAGTCTATAAAATTTATATTCCTCTTCAATTAGATTACAGCTGAACCAAGAAAGAGGGGATTCTGCTCTGTGAATACCATTCCAGTTCCTGCAGAGCACAGGCAATTGTCACCTCTTTCCTCCCCTTACCCTCTCTCTCCCAGCCCCCATCCCGCTCCTTTCCTTGACTCAGCTGTGCTGCAACACTTGATCAATTGCAACAGCACTAAAAAAAAAAAAAAAAAAAAAAAAAGATGGACATCGCAATTTGCCAACTATTTTCTCATAAATCAAATCATAGTCCCACAAGGAAGAAGAGCAGCTCATGAAGAGCCAACATGGCAGCAGTTATCGGCAGACTGAGAGAAATGTTCCCTCAAGTATACAGTAATTATTTTTTCTCGATGGGAAATAAAGAGGGGAGAGATGGTAGTGTAGAACTGGAGAGTGTCTGCCTCACTTCATTACTATTCCCCAGGCAAGGGGCGCAACATATGCTTTTCATTGTGAAGCCAATAATTTTGAATCTTGGGACAGGTGAAAACTTAAATGACATTTGCAAACCTTGATTTATTTCCCTGCTTAACTCTGGAACATGCTTTAGATTTAGCTCTATAAGTTTCCATAGATTAGTGGCCAGTGACACTGTATTTGCAGTGACCTTTAGCAAGTCTTTCCTTTTTTGTATCAGCCAATTAAATATTTTGGATACTAATAATGCCTTAATGAAACCATCCCTGTTTTCTTTTTGTGTACATGTATGAAACAACAGGGGGATAGCAGGAACAGTTTAATTTTTTATTGAGATTCTCTCTTGCATTTTTTTCCCCTCTCTTTCCCTCGCTCTCTCTGTTTTTCCCCTCCCATGTGCAATTTTACTTGCTGGAAATCTCATTAAAAGTTATTTATGAGCTGCTGGTGATCCCGTAAGGATTACACCTAATTCAGTCTGTAAAGCTTTTGAGTTACATTGCTTCCCAGGAACAGTCCCTACAGCCAGAAGGACCACCTTTCCTATTGTTTGACTTTTGTTATCATTAGTATAAATACTTCATGAGAGATTCCTTACAAATGCAGAACAGATCATTGACAGGACTTAGGCACCATGTACCATTTGGTATGTTAAGATTTGGCTTCCTGATTCTTTGGTTCATCCCATTTTACATGTGGGGAAACTAATGATTCACAGAGGTGACATCATTTGTGCAAGACTCACAGAAGGTGTCAAGAAAAGTCAGTTTCCTTCAAAAGAGCCAGAGGTTAATAATATTAGGGTCTAGAGTTGTAGCTGCTAATCAAATTAAACCTGCTAGTGAGACATCAGAGGGGTTACAAATCCAAGCATTCTTGATCACCCTAGGAGTAAAGAAAAGAATTATCTCTGTCTTAGCCTCGTATTGTCAGACTATATTTTTAGAGGTTTTTTCTGAGTGACAATGAAAATCTGTGTAATATGTTATTAATATTAATATTAATACTACTAAATATCAGTATTATTAATATTGATAGTTATACCATATACAGCATTAGATATCCTGATTTTTCTGGAAGTCTTTGGGCTTCTTCTTCTAGATCACTTTGTCAACTGGTCCAGTTATCATAAGAATTTTTAAGAATAATAATAACAAAATTAATATGGCTTTCTTATTTTCCTGTAACAGATAGGTATGCTTGGGTGTCCATCTTGCCCAAAGAGAAGTTAAACCACCTGCCCAGAGCGTGTGATTTGGAAGTATGAGAATTAGGCAAATTGGTGAGAATTAATATAAATTCTCACTAGACCACACAGCCACCTCATTGTGTTGTGATGATGGAAAGGGAACAGGTAACAACCAGAGCAGAAGAACTTTCCCAGGGACCATGATCTGACCACAGACACCAGAGTGTTTGGGCCTCTGATTCACTTCACTGTGAATACACATCTGTTAACTTTCAGCATTTACGGCTCTCAGGCCAAATTGGGCCAGTTTATAGTGGTAGCAACCATAAGCACAGCAAGAGATGGTCTCTGTTCCACTGAGAGAGGAAGCAGGAATGAAAAGGGAATGTTACCCTCTTCCTTTACAGATGTCAAGTGAAGAAGCTATAAATACGCTCACCAAGGTGAGTGAAGTTGTCGGCTGCAGAGCTCAGAACTGAAGCTCGGGCTCAAATCCCAGTCCTGACCTGTAGCCACACAAATCCTGTCCTTCCTTCCACCTCTGCTAATTCGTTTACCCAGCCCACCTGGTGATGGTCAAAAACCCTCCCAGGCCATCTCTTCAATAAGGGGAGACATTTCGAGGGGGGTGGGGGAAATAGCTCTCATGGGATGAAGCAGGTTTTGTTTCATCAGCTGTCAGGAAGAACTGCTGTTTTTGTTTGAAGGAGGGGTGAAGACAGGAAGAAAGAGAGATGAAATCTATGTTATTTTCCAACCAGTCAGAGAGAAATAGGAGGTGGATGGAGATTAAGATGACCCGGTCCATCTACCTTCTTTTGAGGGTTGCCCTCCACTGATCTCAGCTGTGCAGTCCTGGAGCTACTCTCTTGCTTGTCCTGACCCAGGCTGATGTCCATGAAGTCACTGTGGAGTGCAGAGAACAGTATGTAACATCTTATTAAAAATAAAACACAGAAAGCTCTTGCTTTTCTAAAAGCAGTAAAGGAGACAAGGAGAGAAGATAGAAAGTAAACCCTAGCTGAGGATTTGCAACCCAGACTATAGAAACTGTGAAACAATGATATTTCAAGTCACTCTAGGGAATCACTAATAAAGGAATAAACAGTTTTAAACATGTCTTGTGCTTAATTAATTGTCTAACTCAAGAACAAAGGCTACATTTCTTCAAAGTTCTCAGTTTTCCCTCTCATGTAGTACAATATCAGCACTAGGATTCATAGTTCACTCATACTGGAGTACCACTTGGCGCCATTCCACTTGTAATTGGATTTCCAACTTCTGAAAATAATTTGTCTTAAAAAAAAATTAACTGGTTAGTTTTCTCCAGGCTAGAAGGATCTAATAAAAAGAGACCATTTCTCCAAGTTGCTTCAATATCATATATATTTGATGAAGCAAACAAGCACATATTTAACTGCGTTTCTGCAAAAGCCACAGAATGTTGCCCATGGCAGCTTTTATGGCCTGGGTTTAGGGGCAGCAAAGTTTTGTTTGTCCTTGCTAAGAAAGAGGCTGTGTTCTCTAAGGGCTGAGGCAGGACACTGGGAGTCCATCTGCCCAGGCTTTCTGGGGCTCTTGCCTTCAATTTGCCATGGCAAGGCCATTTTGGCATCAACTTTGCAAATCCTTAAACAAGGAAGAGAGAAGAGCCTGCCAGGTGGATATGGCATGGGAGATGAGAGTGATCTGGCTGGGGCAGCCCTGGTGTCTCTCTACCAGGATATATGCAAGGGACACATTAGATGGATGTTGGTGCCTGTGGTGGTCCCCACCATCACTATGGCTAAGGCCTTACATTATATTTTTCTGTTTCTGGGAAATCTATAGGGCAAAGCTGCCTTATTCCATAAACTTGGCAGGCTACATAGCTACAGCTTGACTCTGCCTCTCTGAGTGACATATAGTGACTCTGAGTGACTGCCAGAAAAGAATGGTCTTTATTTGAGTAAAGTGACTGATTTTTATGTTTTTCTTCATTGCTTCCTTGAGTGGGCACTGGAGACTGTAACTGAAGCCCAGGAAGCCACCTCACACCATCTCTCTGAGCATGGTGTTTCACCTGCCCTAGAAGATACACTGTGAACAGCCTCACCTGTCTGGGAACCAGCCACCAGCCAACCAAGGTAGCCACCAGAAGTGCTAGGAAATCACCATGCTGAGAAAAGATTATTATAAATTATACTAACAACTCATAGTAGAATCCATAGTAGGCACATGGCTGGCTCCATATGAAACTCGACCTCCTTCTTCTTGGCTCTGGGCATATCTACAGCAGGGGAGAGAGAGAGAGTGCTCCTGCTGCAAAACATCAGTTTAGAGTGTCTCACTGCTTCAGAACTCACTGTTCCAGCTGGATGTGAGGGCTCCCAGAAGTCAGGCAGAAGCCCAAAGTCCTCAAATTACATCCAGATACAATTACCAGCTGGAAAAAGAGAACATGCCAAGAATATATGGAGGTGTGGAAGCTACTCAAGCAGGGAAAAGGATCAAAAGGAGAAAAAATTCTCTTTCTGAAAAAGAAAAATGAAACAGGTAGGAGGTTTTCATTTGAAGAATTCCAGCAAGTTCTGTGTGCTACGAACTTTTCTCCCAGCTTCCTGAGAGACTCTGCACGTGGCCTGGAGCAGATTTGCTGGTTCTGGTCCAGTCAAGCCCCTGACAAGTCAGGGCTTAAATCTGCTTAAAATTTCCCTTTTTCTCATTTCCTATGACTCCACAAGAGTCTGCTCTCCACAAGATAGAAGGGAGTATCTTAATTCCAGTCTCTCTTATCCTGCCTACCCCCAGCATGCTCTGCTCAAGTTAATGTGAATGTTGGGGAAGGCAGAGAGAGAAGAGAATTTCCTTCAGTATCTGTAATCCATCTTTATAGCCAAGTGAAACACAAATGGTAATCCCTTACATTTCATTTATAAAGTGGGTTTCCACTTCTGTGGAAAGCTGAAGTTGCTGCTGTCGTTGCTTTTCATCTGATTTCCACTAGGTCTGCAGTCTCTCCCTGCTGACATGACACCCTAAAATGAATGTGTAGTTTTATTGCAGTTAAGCTAGTCATGGATAAGAACTTCCTCCCAGTGATATGATTTCTTTGCATTTATGTTCCCCAACATCTATTTGCCAATTTTTTATTCAGTGCCACATTCTGTGGCAACCGTTCTTACTTTTCTGCCTATTATCACACCTAAACTCCTTTTATCTATCTTGGCTTCTTCTTTCCATTAAATATTACTAGCACTGGAATATTTTGTCTTTGACCATGCATTTCTTCTACTTGAATCTAATTTTGTTGTGGTTTTAATATTTGGCTTGACAGAAACACAATTTCCTCTGTTCACAGGATGAAATTGGTTTTGTTTTATTCATATCTGAGTTCTTCTCTACTATCAAATAACCATTACACATTCTTATTTGGTAAAACTGCTCAACCACTTTACACTGGTGATAATTAAAAATGAAAATGTACTGGCAGAAAAGTGGAAAAACACTGTTTAAAAAGTCCTGTTGCCAGGCAATTAAAAAGAAATGTATTTTTAAGTGTCAGCCTTAACTCCACACTAAGATGTGCTAAAGGGAAATGTAATGTCTTGGTTACTTCAGTTTTTAGAAATGTGGTTTTTTAATGCAAATAGTTCTGGTCTGAAACCGTTATTTTGGTCACGGTGCAGAAGAAAGAATTTTGAGTTATAAACACAGCTTTCTTTAGCCAAATGTATACCTATCCATATACAGACACATATATTTACTCTGTGAATAGTTTTTTGAGCATCTGTTACAGTGCAGCAGGGCCAATTACCCTTCATTTCTGCCTGGGCAGAGTGGGTCTGCACTCTGTATGTTTTTCCAGCGGCCGTGCCAGTTGACATGCAGGGTTATTCTGCATTTCTCCTTCCTCTGTTTGCTTTTTGTCAGACTGAACAACAATTGTCTTCAGCTGCCATTTTGCATGTAAAACATTCTTTGCACGGATGACTGCAGGTCAGACTTTTCCTCTTGCTGTAGTTTTCATGTGACATGGTGAGGTTGCATTTCACCACCCCAGCCCGTTCTGCTCTTGGACATACTTTCCGTTTGCCCAGGGGGAGGAGGTGAGCTATTCTGTCCCTGTAGGTTGTCACTAATGCATCTCTCTCTGCCACCAGTCTCTGGCTTTGGGGACTGGGCTCAGATAGATCCTGGTGGATTTGCTACAGCCATTATGGTAGAGATGGGTGCTCCTGTTCAGACAGGAGATGCTCACATGTTGCGAAGCAGAGCTGTGGGTATCACCCCAGGCCCCATCCTGGAGGATGTGAGTTTTGTGCAGTGTCACAAGCACTGGCAAGGCAGTCACAGATATAGGTGTTTTGGGGTGGATGAGGACAATGCATCAATTTGCATTTGTAGGAAAACTTATGGGGAATGCTTGGGACAGCAAGAAGCCTGCGGGATGTTTGTGCTGGAAATGGTGGAGACCCAGCTGTGTAGCAATGAGATGTGAATTGTATGGCATACCCATGGATTTCTGACATGGTTTTAACTGGGAAAGCACAGGCTGCAAGGTCTTCTTTGCAGCTATGTATGCCCAAAGGACTGCACAAGCAGACTGCTCATTCTTCCTCCTGTGTACAGATGGATGGGACTTGCCAGAGTGAAGTGGGTCAACATGCATGAGCTCAGCCAGATTGCACCAGCTGCAGAGCAGGGCAGATGTATTTCACTGTTGGTGTGTCTTATGTTCCTGCTCTGGTCCTCCTCCTCCTGCTGCTAGGGAGAACCTTATTACCTTCCATGGCTCAGACTGCAGATCCTTAGGGCATTTAAGGCTCTCAAGGCACTCATAAAATCAATGAAAGACCAGATCCTGCTGGCTAGTTCCAACCTCATTCTAAAGAGAGAGTAAAACAAATGTGGCAATGTGGCAAAGGAAAATGAGCATTTTCAGGTGGAGAACCATTTCTCAAGGGCTTCTGTGTCCATAGAAGCTCCAGTACAGGCTGGAGGAAACTTGCACTTTGCCGTTGCCACCTCTATTTATTTTAGGAAATCACTGAACTTTGAATAATATCTACCACGGTTCTGCCTGGTGCAGGCACAGGAAGAACAGCAAAAGTCTGTGAAAAATGTGTAGGGCAGTGGAAAACTCTTAATTCATTTCTTTGCATGACTAATCAGCTTGCTCCCCAGGCAGCTAAGTTTATACTATTTATTTTGTACATCACACCATTTAAATTCAAGTGCAAGAGAGGGGAATATGGGCACTTTCATTTGCTCATCATATTTATAAAAGGCACAGAAATTAGCATGTGGCATCACATGAACACCTGACAATCAAAGCAGACAGAGCCAGCTGTTGCTTCTGAAATCAGAATTACAAATTCACACCATCCATCCTCTTCCTACCATACCTGCACAGCTCATGAAGGCAGAGGAGTTACCTCTGGGTGCCCATGCTTGAGAAGAATCATCCAAAGACAATGCTTGAGCTATTGGCTAAAAAAAAAATAAAAAAAATAAGAAAAGAAACACTCCTTGCCTTTTCCTATAAGAAGTGATGATTTTTAAACCAGCTGTGCCTGTAACTCCCAGTTGCTACAGGATTCTCTCTGTGCTGGATGAGTCTTTTCCGCAGGGCATGAGACTTTCAACAACTTTGCAGATTCTAAGTTGAACCCACTTCATTCCTGACTCCCCTCCAGCTGATCTGTGCTGTATCCCTCTTGCTTGAGTTCATAGGTCTCTGTTCTTCTCCTCTGGCTTGTTTAGCTGTTGAGTTATTGAAGATCATGGGTAATAAAAGATGCCTGAGTTACCCTCCCTTTCACAGCCTGTATGTGAAGGCATCGGTCAGGAATACTATACATTAAAAAACATAGGGAAGCAGAGGAACAAAGGCATCTTGAACGTACATACTGTACCTAAATGAAAATAAAAAGTCAGCGCCACCACTTGAGAACATGTGAGTCAATAAAGTTTTATAAAAGAAGCCCATAAAGCTGCCATGCAAGTTTAACCATTGCATGCTTCTTGGGTGAGTGCAATTCATTGGTGCTGGAAGAGGACCTGGAGTACTGTTCCTTTTATCTCCCACGCTGAGATCCTTTATTTAAAGCATATGGGGGAGGCTAAAGTTTGTTCTGAGTGACTGCAGTGAAAATACAATGTTTTAAAAATGCTCTCTTGCACACACATGCATTCATACCCAAGCAGATGTGAAGAAATTAAAATGGACTGACAGACAGAACTGTGCTGGCAGTAAATCACGTCTCCAGCGGTGGAGGGCAGAGGGGACCAGCTTCTTCAGTGGCAGCTGAGAGACACGAGCACTTTAGCAGTTCACAGCTTCCCTGTTGTCCCCATCATAAGGTTTGTGGGTGGCTCTCAGCCAGCCACCGGGCTGACTGGTCAGGGGTCACGACCTGCTGATTTACCAAAGTATGATCAACTCACACAAATTATCGGCGTCAGAGAGCCCTGACAACTTCAATATGATGAGTGATGAGAGCAATTGTCTGTGACATGTGAAAGCAGCAGGAGATCACTGGTCAGCGTGGCAGGGGCTGCTGGAGAGCTGGGGGTGGCTCTGGTCCCCGTGCCCACCCCAGAGATCTTGCTCCTCCAGCTGGGACCAAACCTCAGGGTCCCACTGGGCAAAAGCATCTTCTGAGTGCAGGAGGAACCAAGAGGGGTTGGAAAGTGTTTCAAGGAATGGCCTGGTTGTGTTGTTTTTTTTTTTCTCACTGCTGTTGCATTCAGTGCAAAGAGATGTTGAGGAATGGGGGCTTTAAATCCAATGGGAAGAACTAGGGGATTCAGATCTACCAAAACCCTGGAGCAGGTGGTGTCTGTGCAGTTTAATCAAATGGATGTACCAGCTTCTTCTAGTTATCTTTGGGGGCCGCTGTCAAAATCCCTTTTTTTTTTTTTTTTTTTTTTCCCCAGCTTCATTCACATAGGAAAAAATTTTGCCTGGGGTGGGATAGGAAAATTATAGCTGCTGGGCATTTTGCCTTGATCCATCAATTCCCCTTAATCGACCACGCTATTCGGATGGGGGCAGAGGATAGCAGAGGCAGTTGAAAGGATGCAGGGACTGACAAGGGGTTAGGGCAGGGGTGGCAAGTGTCTGTGTGTGTGTCTGTGTGTGTGTGTGTGTGTGTGTGTCTGTATGCATGCCTGCACACGTGTGCAGAAAAAAAAGGAAGAGAGCCCGTGCTCCAGGAGCACCTTGGCAGGATTAGTCTCTAAGGAAAAATCTCTAAGGAAAAATATTTTTGTAGAAAATGCTCTTGCAATGAATGTGCCCACTGGCTTCACAGCCGGGAAATGCTGGCATTTGCCTCCATGACTAGGAGAAAGGATTGGGCCAGACATGAAGGTATCAGAGAGCATCAGTTGGGGAGGGAGCGTGACCTGAGCCTGGCACCCATCCCAGCCTCTCCTACTGCTCTGCCTGGTCCCATGTGAGTGGCTTCATTAACAGAAATAAACAAACAAGAACTATAACAGCCTCTCCTGGTGTTCTATTCACAGTGGGTATATTGTGCCCAGCCCATTGCCATGTTTATTTGAATCCATTCATTTTACTCTGGGGAAGGAGATGAACAAAATAAGTGTAGCAATCAACTAAGCTAACAGTTTTTAATTTCTTACTAAAAAATCTTCAGAATATTTATTTTGTAGCCACCAAAGTGGCCACAACATACGAGCTAGCAGAGATGAAAAGTCAAAACTTTTTTCATCTATCTTTACCACAAAAAACTTCACATTTTTCTTATATATATAAAAAGGCAGAGGAAGGTAATGCTTTAAAATATATGTGTCCAGCCTTGGGTTTAAACCAAACAAAATAGTATTTAGAGAAATGTTAAATAAATTATTTATTGCCCTGGTCAATGTTTGCAGAAATACAGTTTATATAAACACATTACAACTCCAGCCATACTAAGTACTGGGTTTAGAAATAAAACAAACCCCTTAATGAAATTTTAATAAACCTAAAAAAATTCGTGTTCTTGTATCAAGCTGAATAGTCTGCTGTTTTTGAATAATAATAATTCAAAACCTAAATCTAACCACAAGAGTTTAGTGCACAGATGAAACCCCTTAAGAAATAGATGTTTGATTCAGGATCTGATTCAGTAAAACAAGATGCAATGGTTTAGTTGGACTGATGTTAAATAACAGAAAATGAGGACAACCAATCTAGAAATATGACCTGTGACTTTTTAGGAGGATTAATTAATAAATTAATAGCTGTCTGCTTGGATGGAGTACAAACAAGTCAACAACAGATTATCATTCTTTTAAATAAATATGATGAGCAGAACCCTCCAAAACGAGGATTAGTTATTTGTGCTGGAGTAGAGACCATGTGTGAGTGGATGGATGGATGGATAGATAGATGGAGATATAAGACACATATATGGGGTGCACAGGAACATACATACACATACACACATTCACACCCATAAATTTATATAAAGTGGATTCTTCAAGTGTATCTTTTATTGCTCTCCAAGGGTCAGATTGAAATACTACAGCATTTAATCGTATTTTTGCCTCACATAAAATCTTATTGCGTTTCAGTGGATGAGTCATGTTATATGACATTGGACCAGATTCAGGTGTGCTACATAAGGAATAGTTAAAGATCACCCCTTTTCCACATTACGTTTTTATTCCTAGAGATAGTCATGTTTTTTTCTAAAAGAAAACCAAATGACAAATGTTTTGTCAAGAAGTGCTGATTTTTTGCCATAAAGGCTTTCTACAGAAAATGTTTATGGTTTTGCATTTTTAATTAAATATTTTTTTTTAATAGTTGGAACATAAGTTTCAAAACAAAAAAATTCCGTTTTTTCAGTTCAAAACAAGATTGTTTGAAATGTATGTTAATTAGCATATAAAAATAACAATCCCAGTACTAAAATGAAATGTCTCAAAATGATCAAAACATAAACAGGTTTCCACAGCCCTGAAGTGATATGATTTTTTTGCTTTACAGAAGTTTTCAGGGTTTTCATTGTTTGTCAAAATGAGCAAAAAGAATTTTTTTAAAATACACAAGAGATTAGGAGAACAGTATTTTGCCCAATTTGAGAGTAGTGCTCAGAATAAGTAGGAGTATCAGAGCCTGGACAGAATAAATGAATAAATACATTAAAAAATAATAGATCAAAGTGATCTGGTTTTGAGCAAGAAAGCACTTCCAATTTAAGGGTCAGCAATTTTGACATAGATATACAAATATTCATGTGTGTATTAAAATAAAACCAGCGGGATATATAAATCTATACACACACCCACACCCACCCTCTCTAATCACTTGGTTTATGTATTTGGCTTTATCTTTTTCCATGCTGATGTGCTGCACAAATTTCATGTGGAAACTTCATAGCTAAAACAATCACCACAAAAACCTGGATTAATGATTAACTCTGAATCAAGAGTTATAAGCATTCATCAAGGTAATAGATGACACAACTTAGCCATTTCCTTTCCCTTTTCAGCTTTTCAAAAGGGGCAAGGGAGCATGAAGAATAAAGCCAGGCATCCTTATTTGGTTGAAATAATAGCCAGTATACCAGAACTTCACACAAATCCTTCTTGCTTTCTTTCAGTGGCCTTAACCATTTTGATCTCATTTCATCATTGAATGGACCCCTTAACAGAGAGTGACCCCATATTTTAGGACTGAAAACATACACCTTGTTAGTGTGAGTTTATTTTTTTGTTGTTTGAAAAGTGGGCAAATGTAGTCAAAGCTCTCACAAAACATCACAAGAGGCTCTTTCTTCTTTCATGGCACATTGAACATGTAAAGTAATCATTGTTTACAATACAGAGGCAGATAACAAAGACGTGTTTGTTGTCTCATGCTGTATCTAATTATGCATTAGATTTTTATTTCGTTTTCTTTGCCTTTCCATGTTATTTTAATTTTGAATGATGATCACCGAAGGAGACAAAAAAAAAAAAAAAAATTAAAGAGAAAAGACAGGGATGTGTCAGCAAGGCAGAGGTCCCCTCACACGAAGCGCATGTAGGCTGAACCTGGAGCACCACACTTGGCACTGGGCACCTCATTACTGCAGGCAAATTGGAGGAGTTGGACACATCTGTGAGTGTGATGAAGGGGCTGCTAGGACTGGTTTGGGAAGAAAGATTAAAAGGCTGAAATATGTATAGACTGGGCAAGTGATGAGGCAGCTACCTCCCCAGGCAGTGGCTCTGTGCAATGGGGTTCAGGGAGGCCTTTCCATCCAGCCAGAGGGACTCAGAGAAATGGACGGATACAGAGCAGAAGGGAGACACAAGTGCAATCTCAGGATCTTCTGGTTTTGGCTGTGAAACAAGCCCTGGTATAGCCTTCCCAAGGAAGCTGCAGAAGACCCATCACCTGGGATGTTTAAGCAGGGTGAGCTGAGTGTGATGAAGTTTCCAGTGGGAGCAATCCTGGAGATGTCCCAGGTGCATCAGAAGGCCCTTTCATAGAATCATGGAATCATCATGGTTGGAAAGGACCTTCAAGGTCATCAAGTCCAAACGTCAGTCCTACACCACCCTAACCACTAAATCATCTCCTGAAGTACCACATCTACCTGTTTTTTAAATACCTCCAGGGATGCTGACTCTACTGTCTCCCTGGACAACTTGTTCCAATACTTCACCACTTTTTCAGTGAATAAATTTTTCCTAATATCTAATCTGAACCTCATTTTTTCCCTCACTTTCCACTCCCATCTTCTGTCTCTCCCCTTCTTGCTGGCTATTTGCTAATTCACTCATGACATTCACATCATTTGAAGCTTTCTAATACTATGATCTTAAACACCTTTTATCTGAAGGGCCTTTACACACAGCCAGGGAGCTCTCAGCCTCCAAATCCCATCAATTCTGCTCTTGATGCCCAAGGAAAGACTGAAGCAGCCAGAGATAAATGTAAGGAAATTAAGTGTGGGGAGGGCAGTGCTAATTTTCTTTCTGCCTTCCTGTCTTCTCCAGAGGCAGATCTCTTTCAAGCATGGAGGAAGTTTTAAAGAGGATTCGAGTGCTTGGCTTCAATACTGACTGTTGTTTGACCCACAGACAACACCATGCCATGGCTTTTCCTGGAACTGCAGTGCTCAAAGTCTTGCCAAGGGTGCTGCCAGGTGCAGGCAGCGCTGACGAGGATGTGGGTAAGCTTAGGATGTGTACTGAAACTGAAATTGCTTCTCCTGGGTAGGAGAAAGGTAAAAACTGATCCTTCTGAGTTAAAAATTGCCTGGAAGGACTTGGAATGTTACAGATATGTTTTTTCTCTAAAAAAACTTCCAACTTTTTTCAGGCATCTCTAGTGAGCATATTAGATGAAGAGGATTAGCATGAGTAATCCTACTCAATGCAAAACTTGTAAATATTGAACAAAAACTGACAATTAGCCAGGAATGAAAAGGCAAAATATAGCTACAGAGGAAAAAGAAGTTAAAAATTAATTGAAATTATACCAAAATAAGGACATCCACTGATGTTAAACCCAAATATTTTGAGATAGTGAAAAGGAGAGATCAGAGATCTGCATGTCTATGTTGATAAACAGATAGAAAAATAAATGAGAGCTGTGTTTGAGTGAGCCAGGGGCCTCAATTCCAAAAATGTCAAAGGAAAGACTTGTGTAGATGTTAGCAGACAGTGGATCAGGCCTCCAGCCCTATGGACAATCCAGAATATTATAAATCACTCCTGGGATCAAGTTGCATCCATGTCATCTAATTACAGATAAAACTACAGAGTATTTAACGTCTCGTTAATTTAAATACCTGGGGCCATATCATGCCATCAATTTTTAAGTAGACGTCCCCATTGATATCAAAGACGAGTTCACACAATACGGCCCACGTAGCTGAACCTTAATGGACAAAACAGACAAAGAGAGGGAGAGAGAGAAGCAACAAAATATTTCCCTTTCTTCCACTCTCTTTTTTAAGATCCTTCCTTTATTATTGGCGTGGTTGCCTGCACATTTTATTAGCTGCTCCCCAAGTGTGATTTCTATAGCCATCATTCTATGGGGATGATGCTGAACCATGTTCCTTAAGTTCAGTTTTAAGCTCCCGTACCAAAACGAGGTCTTCAGTAGTGGGAGGGTTATCTCATTTCTCTTTTAAGCTGTCAGAGGTTGTCAGAAAGATTACAGATTTTAGCATTTGTTCTGTTTTGTTTGGTTTTGTTTCTGATCCTGCCTAGAAAAGTGAGAGAAAAAGCAGATGCTGACATTAAATATGACAGAGAATATTTTACAATTTTCTTGACAAAAAGTGGGTTCTTTAAGGGAACATATTTTTTAAATCGGGTTTTTTATATTTTTTAAGTATCTTTCTAATAATTTTCCCAAAACAGTCTCAAGTGAAATGCAACAGAAATAGCGCTGGTTTTGGTTTTTTTGAGTCAGAACACTTCAAACACCTTGGATTTTGATTTCTGCCACTTTTCTTCTGCTTTCTTTTGTTGCTGACTACCAAGTAGTACAGATTTGTCTGTAACAGTACTATAATTTTTATGATCATGCCTACAGTTTCCCCATCATCTCCCATTTTCCTTTGTATTCTTTTTCATTTGTGCACCTGGCAGAGAATCTCTTTTAAAAGTTACAAAAGTGGTAAGAGGAAGAAAACAGAATCACTGAATGGTTAAGTTTGGAAGGGGACTCTGGAGGTCATCTTGTCCAACACCCAAACAAAAAAATGACAAAATGGGGCTTTTCAAAGTTTAACATTTTTCTTCTAAATCAAGCTTTAAGCAGCGAGAGCAGCTTCAACACATTTTTGGAGGGATGAAATTATTTTTGCATTTTTTGTCCACCTCTTGCTAGTGATAGTGTGATAATGACAGCACAGCTGTGCAAATCCCATAAACCTGGTATCTTTGGCTTCAGTGGACCCCTTCACACTTCTGCCAGTGGAAGCCCTGTTCTTACCTTATTTAGAGTAATAGTGATACTGCCTGCTGCATCTGAGCTTCTCTTTCAAACATATTTGAGCCCTTAAAAAATGTTCATGAACACACATTATATTGTGGCCATGAGTTTCCCTCGAGTCCCATGACTGTTCACACACCTAAGATTAAACCCAGGTTGAAGTACCTTGCTAATCAAACTTTAAAATCAATACAATCACCTAGATTTGATTCGGCTTCCATTTTAGCTGGAACTGGACACTGAAATGTGCTGTGTAAGGCTCAGACTGTTACAAAAGAAAGAATTTTGTCTTTTTCAAGAAACACAAAAAAACTTTTTTGTTATTTAGTTCTACACTTCAGATGAATACAATAAAAAAGCTCTGAATGTCCTGTTCTTGAAGAATCTCTACCTGAGAGCTTGAGGGGGTTAAAATACAGTATGCTGAAACACCTTTTCTCTTTAAATGAGAATTTATTCCAGGGCCTTCATTAAAGTCAAAGGATTTGATTCTTATCACTAATAATACAGGTGTCACTAACAAAGTAGTCAGCTGAGAAGATACTGGCAGAAAAGCCACACTGCAAGATGATGATATTTCTTCTGACTCTCCAGACTTCTGCTTTGTAAGTAAAATTTCCACACTAACTCAAATGCCACATTCTTTTGCTTTTTTTGATATTGAGAATGTTTCACTATTACTGTGATAAAATTCACTACCTCTACCAGGTAGTTAGCAAGAATAAGCCTTCTCTGGTGATTTTAGGAGAGATTCATGTTCTGTCTGCAAAGACCAAAATGATAAATGTAAATCAAAGCCACTCCAAAGTCAACCAGAACTGGTGGGTTGCAAAGAGGTGGCAAGTGACCTGACTAAAGTGCTTTTCACATTTCTCAAATGTTTCTGAAGATGTTTTGAAAACTTTGGTCACAAAATTATTTTTTACTTTCATAACATCATCACTAATGTTGAACTAAAGAAAAAAATGCATTGTTGTAAAGATTCAAAAACAATTAGTGATTTGGGTGCTTTTAGTTTAGGGAATCAATAAATCCATCACAGTTTGGGAGTTCCTTATAAGGGCTCAGCAGAAACCATGTCCCTTCCAGAAATCACTAGGTATGGCTTCCAAATGTGTTAGAAATGTGAAAAATAAATGAATAATGCCACTAGAATTGGATGAGAAAATACCCACAGCAGAGGTATTCTGAACCTACTCTGTCTTTCAGGATAAAACCACTTATGTCCCAAGTTAAGATCTTGGTTAAAAATCCCATTCTACTTTTGGTTGAGATTTCAATTTTGATTCTAAAAATTCCCTCTCCCCCCCCCCTCTTTTTTCCTTTTCATAATTCTCTGAGGTTGTGAGAACAGAGTCCCAAATATTTTGCAACATGAAACCCACAGTTTATAAATAGCAACCCTGCACATCTGCACAAGAGAGAATCAGAAAGCTGCATAAATGAGGCCAAATCTTTGGAACCTGACAGGGTCTTTCCGTTGACTTCATCATCTTTGGAGCTGGACCGAATGTAGGAGGTTTTTACTTTTATTGGACATCTAGGGCTTATTTTGGAACATGTTAGTAAGAGGTAGGATGGAATTAATTTGAACAGAAAGAAAACCAGTTTACCACCAGAAACAGCCCCATAGAGAAGATGAAGCAGTTTAAAAAATGGGCAGAAGGGCAAGGCCAGGATAAGAGGCTACGAGAGAGGAAAAGGCTGCTGAAGTAAATACATGGACAACAGGGGCAAAATCTTAAGTGATGGCACAGATAATGCAAGATCCACAGAGAAGGAAAAAAAGTTCAGGGAGAACATGAAGTGAAAAACTCAGGAAATGGAACAAAGGAAGAAAGGCAGAGATTCAAAGGTCACCTGGGAAAGTTTCTGAGTTGTCTGTATACAAATGTGAGAAGCATAACAAAGGAACGAGGAGAAACAGAGAGACCAAGAGGTAACTCAGATGGGATTCGATTGATCACTCCCTCCATGAAGTTTTCTAAGCATTTACTGTATGGCAGTTAAGCACACGAGTAGCTACAGACACAGGAAATAGTATCAAGTGTTCTAAAATTACATATGGGTTTGCATTCTCTGCTGAGTGCCCCTCTGCCACGTCCTGCAGTGATATGGGGATGAAAAAGGATGCTCAAGTGCCTGAAACTGGAAAGATCTGCAGAACCTTGTAATTAAGGAGCTCTGAGCAGCAGATAGCCTGAGGAGCAATCTCTGCTCCCAAGACCTCCTTCTGGGACCTCCAGCACCCCAGATAGCACAGTGTTGTCAGTGGTAACACTCTTCTTCCTACCCTGTCTCCCCTAAAATAACTATCTTTGAAGAAGACACACTCCCAGGCTCCCTGCTCTGCTATGAGTGGAGAAATCAAAGTCCAGCTATTAGGAACTTTTCTTCAAAGCCTTCACTACTCCTTCCTCCTCGGATGTCATTAACTATGAAAATAAAGTAATTAGGCACAGATAGTCTGGATACAGCTGTAGGAGATTGCAGGGGGCCCTGTGGCTCCTCTGTAGAAAGAGAAGCAGTTATTCTTTGGGACTATGGCACTTGGGAGTTTTCAGCCCTTTGAGAAGAGTCCTCTCTCCAGTCTGCTTGAATGAGACACCAGCCAATGAAAACTCACAAGAGATGTTCAGTGGAGTACCACATCTCAGTACCACCTTTGCCAGCAGCAGGTCATGAATCTTTCCTGGCCAGAAATAGGATTGCCATTGAAGGGAAAGTCTGTGGCTTTATCTTCTTACGTCGTAACCACGAGAGCCCATGCAGCTTTGAATAATTTCTGCTTGTCTATATTCTGACAACTGGTTTTTAATATGAATGTCTCCCATCTTCCCATTTCCAAAGGGAAATGTTTATTATAGAGGCACTTCTAAACAGGGAATCTACATATCTGGTGCTGTGTCACCTCTTTGTATTTCAGGAGAAACTGCATTTTGGGTTCATAGTAGAACAGTAGTTTAATGTGACATACCCAAAAAATAACAGGGGTCTCTAAGACTTTTTCAGTTTCTATGCTGTAATTTTTTTATTTTTTTATTTTTTTTTTTCTGGAAGGGGTTGGTGCAAAGTCTTAGATAACTGGGTATTAATAATGTAAATAACACACAGAGACTCCACTGCAAGCTTAATTGCAATAACATCTTCAGAACCACAGAGCTTTAGAAGGAAGAGACGGGTTGAACAAACAAGAGAGGGAGCCTTATAACACAGAAAGAGGACAAACAGCTTGAGGAGCTGTTACCATTTCTCCAGCTAACTACCCACAAGCATTTCAAAGGCCAACAGAAAGGTTGAGTCAAGCCAGTAACATTGTCCACAAAATGTCAAGACTTTAGTTACAAACAGCTTTGATCCTCCGTTGTCTTGCTTGCAGTGAAGACAATTTTATAAGGGTGATTATGGTAGGGATAAAATTTGGGTCAGGAAATGTCTCATCTCACAGAATACTTCTTGCTAAAGGATACATTCAAGAGTTGTACTTACCCTTTTTCTCCATCCCACCTAACCATGCTATTTCTATGTGAAACTCATTATTTTTACATTATGAATGTAGTCAGGCCCCCTCCTAGTCCTCTTCATGCATTTTGGCTGAAGTCACACCACATTAAGTTGCTTGTTCTCAGCAGCATAGGCAAATGCAGGAGTCCTGCAAAATACTGCCAAAGGGCTCCAGTGAGTGAGTGTGATAAATCAGAGGTGGTATATTCCCTCTGCTTCAATACTGCATGACTGTCTGCTTAGAGGTGGAAGAATTCGTGCTGTAGGCAACGTTTGATTGATGCACAAAACCAAAATCTTCCTGTTTCACCTGGGAGTTTCAGCAGTCCTTACAGTTGGCTTCTGTTTCGTTGCCTTTCCCCTTAATGGGAGCAGATGTAGGTTAATACATAGGACTCTGAAAACATTACTGTTTAAATATTTAAGGTGTTTGTGCCGCTTTCTGCAAAACTGAAGAGACAGTGACCAAAATTCTACTTAGGGTATTGCATTTTGCTTAGGTAAATTCTTCCTGTGCTTTCAATAATACGGTGAATTATATGCTTCCTAGAAAGTGATGGACTATTCAGGCCTTGCTGTCTTTCATCCTAAAATGATGCCATCCAGGCAGAAAATAAATATCCACTACTAAAACAATGGAGATGTGAGGTCTTATATGGCTCTGAGGTTCTTTCTATGACTTACTGTTTCTCCACAATGACTAGGGGGGCAATGGGGAACGGCTGCTTGCCCTGGAGCACCAGCCCAGCTCTGCTTCTGCCTTGAAACTGTCAGCCTGCAGGACATTATGGAGGAGATGCTTCCCCCTGCCACTCTTCAGTCCATGCTGTCACTAGATATGCTCACCCAACTACAGAAAGATCTCAGGGCAGCCTGGCACAGCCACTTCTGCTACAAATTCAGACTGTTTCTGCATCTGTATTAAAGATCTTTAACCTTGGTACCTAATTTCCAAGGCACCAAAATTAAATTCCTTCTTCCTCAAGAACTGGGAGCTCTTAGCCCTGTGGATTTGAACCCCAGATTCCTTCAGTTGTCTCAAGAACAACAGACTTCCTAACAAAGAAAATCTGTCAGCTTTAATCAAGCTTCTCTGTTTTTTTTAAATCTAAGGAACAGAAGCATATTTCTTAAAGGAATCAGTCTGCATCTGATAACTTCACCTCCCTTTCTTGTCTGGAGCTATAATACTTAGAGTAACCTTTTTCTCTTTTGTTTCCTCCAGAGATGGTGCACACATTCCCTTACTTAGTGATTGCCAATACTATAGGAACAAAATTTGTTGCTGACCTACAGACTGCTCGTTCTGGGTCTGATAGTCACCTCTAGTCTGAAAAAGACTCCTCTGCAGCTACTGCCTTTGATCCTGACTGTCTGTCATTCATGAGAAGTTATTTGGGGTCCAAGCAACTATCTTTTTCCTACTTTGTTTGGTCTTGAACCCTGAAGAGCCTTTTTTTTTAAACGGACTGTATTTTTAGCATTACTCAGAGCATTTAGAACTTGGGATAGATTTTTAAAATGTATGTTGAATTCTGAATATGCAAATATATCATTATATTCCTTACTCTTAAATACTCGAGTCTTTAAATCTGAGGAAGAGATTGTTGGTGCTGATGAGGGTATGAGTATATGAGCTCTCTCTACCGCCAGAAATAAATATTCTTCATAAATGTGTTGCACACAGTATTTTAATTTTTAAAAGCATACATTTAAAAAGCACTGCATTCTTCCTGCACAACATATTTTTTGATAGCAAGAATGAATGTATTTGGGGATGGAGGTCTGGCAGCAGTCCACATTGATCTGTGGAATAACACCCCTTGATTTTTTTCCTAAAAGGTCCTGGAAGCAAGAAAATACAGTCTTTTAAATGGGTCAAATACAGGAGAAGCAAGACTCATCCAACAACCCACTCCAAGGAAAAAAACAAATCACAATAACTGAGATGAGATGATTCTGACCCCTTGATGCTGGGATATTAGCTATAGAGAGACTCAGCCAGCGTGGAAGGCATTTGAAACACAACACCAAGGCTGTTCAGATTGATGAATATTCAGACACACATCAATGAACTCTGATCATATTCACGAAGTGCAGGAACCCACCAGCCACCAGCTGACAAGGACCCTCATGTGTCCTCTGCCTTCTTTGCAAGGGGCTGTATCAGCAGGCAAGGAAGTTGCTAATACTTTAATGAGTCTGGCCTGACACATTTTATGCTCGAGGGAAGGATCTGGAGCTGGAAGAATCCAGTTGATTCAAGTATTCTTAAAAAGCACTTGGCAGCAAGGGATTCTTTCTGGAAGAGGAACAAGAAGGCAGAAATATTGAATCTACTCCTTTGAACAATGGCAGACTGGGGAGGGGAGTGTGCAAGGAGAGGTAGAGGGGTGGCTGAAGCAGCATCAGGGGAAGTTGGCTTTGGGGCAGAAACTATAAACTGAAGAAGCAGAGCATTTCATTTCCTTGTGGGGAAAGGAGAGGAATTATCAGCTTGATGGCCTGCCAGGAGGTTTCATGCCTGCAAGTGTTGAGTTTCTTCTTGGCAGCTGGCAAACTGTGACTGCAGCAGGGCAGTGGACCCAGCAGGTTAAATCCCATGGCTGTCACCACACCCAGCACTGCTTCTCTGTGTGTTACCCACAAGAAAATGCCACCAATCTCTTACTTTCCAAAGGATGGTGTTCTGTACCTTAAATGAGCTGTGAACACTTCAGTTCTCCTTAAGCTTTCTTAACTGAATTGGAATGATTTTTTTTTTTTCTGTCCTTTTTGCTGTGTGTAGGGCAGGTAGAGCTTTGGAGACATCCTGGGAAACATCTCTGTGTTCTTACTGCTGCAGCTCCTTTGGCTTGCTGACCATTTGCTTTCACATTTAGCACTACAACAAGACTTTCTTGGTAGCAATTACAGCAGTTACCAGTTTCATGGCTTAGCCATTTTTTGTATAAAATCCTCTTATAATCCTGAAATTTGCTCTTTTCATACACATAGGAGAGTTTGATAGGGTACTAGATTCCAGTGAAAGTTCATTTGCTTTTGTTTTTTTGCTATTGTGTTTGTTTCAAAAATCCCTTTGTCATCATTTTCACATTCTGTTTCCATTCAAACAAAGAGCAGCTTTACATGGGGAAAGAAAAGGTCAGAGGTTACTTAGGGCATGCCAAAGAAAATAAAAGGGTAGCACATATACAAATGTTTTCATCATTCTGGCCTGATTTTGCAATCTGGGACTATGCTCAGCTTTCACTAACATCACATCTTAGGGCATGCATCCCACTTGCAATTGCTTTCAATAGCAGGCAAGGGCAGCTAGTTCCTTGAGATACTCATCCCTCTACAGATACTTTATGGGACCACAGTAACCACAGAAAGTCCACATCCAAGCTCCATGCTATGTTCTCTCACAATTCAGTGCAGATTTGTTACCGGTTTCAGCAGGAACTGCATGAACTATCTGAGGGAGTATTTAGTTCTTCATAACATAACAGCGTGTTGCCATGAAACCCCTTGCTGGGGCAGAACCCCACTCCCACACGCTGAAACAGAGATCTGCTGTTGCATACTTCACCCCTGATTAACTGGTGGAGATTCCCAGATGTTCAGCATCATGTACCAGTAGAATTTGTGCCACTGAACTTCATAACTCTATTTTCAAGGACCAATGATTTTCACAAGGAATAAAGCTGAATGTATTTAAACAACACCTACATACAAGGTCAAATATGTTCAATATCCCCTTTGGCAGTGCCTGAACAGTGTATGTCTGTCCTTAGGGAGTAAAAAAAGACTTTTAGAAAGATTTGGAGAAGTTCCTTCATTTTAGAAACAAGGCAAAATATGAGCTCCACAAAGCTCATAGTTTGAGGCCTCTTATCTCTGCACGCTAAGGTTTTATTTTCTTACATTTTTCAAAATGCAACTGCCTATGAAGGTGCAGGGTCCTGGCAGGATGCTGGGAAATGCTTGATCTTTCCCTCAGACCCAGGGATATTCCCTGTTCACAAGCTGACCCAGCAAGATCCTGTTTAGGAAGTTGCCAAATTAATGCACCTGAACTCCATGGCTCCATATGCTCATTTAAAATGTTTTGGTTTTTTTTTTTGCTGGATGCTGCAGTATTAAATACAAGATCCAGAACAAAGAACTCTTACGTATGTCCTGAGAAATTATTTTCTTGAAAGCTGTTCACAGTCCTAGATCCGTATTAAATTCCTCCTAATGCTTACCAACCAGTCCTCATGAAATCCAATCTACAAAAGTTCATACGTCCTGTGAGTGGGTCCCATACATAATCACTGACAAATTACTCACCGTGCAAATGTATGCAAATGCATTCCCACCAGTTAATCCAGGGCCACAGATACAGCTGAAAGTTCCTTGATGAGCAAGGAATATAAAGGAGTGGTGGCAATCTTGCTTAAACTCTACCTGCCAGGCATAGTTTGGGTTTTGGATTAATATCATTCTGCAGGAAAAAAAAAAAAATGAGCAGGTCGTGAAGCATCAATGATCCCTCTTTTATTTATTTATTTTCCAAGGTCCCATAGTTTCTGCTTCTTTCATTTGCTGGTATTTTTAGTATGCTCAGGAATTATTTGGTAAGATATTCAAGATTTCTAGTGGGATTTCTTGATAATGGACAGATTCTTTCTCTTCATAATGATAGCTGAGCTTCTTGAGAGCAAAGAGACACTTTGTTCTTTGTTCTCAAGGAGACAAACTGTTATTTCTTTCCCTGAAGAAGCTTCTAATATGATGGGTGAAATATCAGGAATAATTAGACCAAATGGTGATGTAAATCCCACTAGAAATAATGCATCCGTTATTTCATTTTATGCCTATCGCTCTAGTTTCTGACTGATTTAAGTCCATGTGAAGAATGCTGTGGGTATTCCCTTTATAAGCACTACAATAAATTTCTTCATTGAATATTTACTAGTCCTGAGTTGCTCCTTCTTTGTTGGGCCATCATTACACAATTAAAAAATAAGAAGGTAATTTAGTCATTTCAAGGGCTGGTATTGCTTAATTTCAGGGGAGGGGAGGGGGGGGCTGACAGTTGAAAGGTTAATGTATTTCACTGATTGGGCCCCTGGGGTTCATTTCCTGGAAAAAAAAAAAAAAGAAAAAGGAAAAAAAAAAACCCAACAAAAAAACCAAAACAAAACACCCAAGCTCTTTCAGTTTTTATTAAGAAACTCGTGTAATGGAAAGGGGAAAAGCATCTCTTACTTGGTGCAGGCACGGCAGCCAGAGCCTGTGGTTCTGTCCCTGCTCGGCACGCAGCCACCCCCTTTGGCTCTCTCCTCAGGGGCTGGGGCAGCAAGGACATGGCCTGGGGCTGGGGTGGTCTTTTTCACATCCTGATTCATCAGCACAGGGTCCCTGTGGGGATACAGATTCTCCTGGGAGTGACATGGGGACTGCCTGATGTCCTTGTCGTAGATTAGAGGATGAGAAGAGCAGCAAGAGGTCCTGAATGTGGGATGAGTTATGGAAGTCCCAGAAGCAAACTTGCTTGTAGGTGCATTCCCTGTGGGCCATGGGCACCTCACTGTGACCTAGCAAGGGGCCAGGGGCCTGGGGCCAGGCCCTTTTGGCCCCAGCAGGGAGCACCCTGGATGTACAGCTTGGCCAGGCTGCAGTGTCCAGTGCTGGTTGACCAACACCGTGTTGATGATCAGGAGGAACCCGCTCTTCCCACTCACAGCATGAAGGCTCATGTGGCCTCTGGCCTCAGAGCAGCAACTTAAACAGAGCAGAGCACTTTGGGGAACAAGAAATTATACCAGAAGACAACATCATCAGCATTTTTTCCTGAAGCTTTACCATTGGGGTCACCCCCAGACCCTTTCCCAGTGACACGCCCCCCTTGTACTCCTGCTCCTTGGAAAGGGTTTTGCTAAGGTTTAAGCAAATCCTGGGAAATACCCTCTTCATGGAATTAAATGCATTCATGCTAACACAGCCTTAGGATTCACATGCTCACTGAAAAGCTGATAGCTCCACGGTGTTTTAGGAGATGGAAATGCTTCTTACTAGCTTGGCACAGACATGCTAACTAGTAGCAGGGACAAGAGATATCTGTCATATAAACTACTTGGTGTGGCTTATTTCTCACTGCAGTTAGCAAGCAAAGTTTCTTGAGCTTGAAATCTTTTCAGTGAGAGTACACAAAGTCTTTCCCAGTAGGTAAGTTAGCATGCAAGTGACATTGCTTGACATAATTTAGCGTGCTTGATTTTAATGCCTGCATCAGAAGATTTTAATCCATTAAGAGAATTTTGTAAAGCTTCCACAGTGATGATGTCTCTGGCTGATATTTTTATTATTATGAAATCCCTGAAACTCAAGATTTATAGGCACAATGAGGCAGTAAAAAAAAAAAAAAAAAAAAAAAAAAAAAAAAAAAAAAAAAAAGAAATAAAATTGTTTGCTTGCACTGGAAAATTCTGAACATTGGAGAAAGGTTAACAAAATAAAACAAAAACACCCCAGCCTTCAAGCATCTAGAAAAATTGTAAGAATGTCCCTTTATTGTCTTTTTTATTTTTTCCTATCTCCTATAAAAATTGTTTCCCTCTCTGCCCTTAATGAGGGGGTTTTAGCAGTGTTTGTCTATCCCAAATTACCATGTGAGAAGAGCATTGGAAGTAATGTGGTTTTAGTTTGAGGAGTTGAGCTGGGGATGGAGCCTGTGTGCGCAGAGCAGAGCGAGGCAGGGTCGGGAGCGCTGCGTTTGCTGCCGGGGACTGTGGCTCTGCTGGCTTTTTCTCTGCTTATTGATAACGTTGGATAGATTGAAAGGACTCAAGGAAAAGAGGAGAAAAAGTTCTGCCTCTCACTGCAGCAAAGAATTTGTATTGCTTTATTTGAACAAAATTATACGGCTCAGAAATGCACGAGAAAAATTATATTTTACTACAAATAGGAGAAAAAAAACCAGCCCGGTGAGTTAAACATAATACCAAGAAAAGAGAAGAATGGGCATTTCCACACATCCAGCTGAAAATCAGTGTCAAAATTCATGCAGATATTTTGACTCCTAGTTTGGCTGTACTAGATTCATGGAAATAAAATGCCTTTGTTTTCTGTAGTCTGAGCTGCAGAAGAGGATTGTAGCTACAAGGAGAAATTCCATACCCTGCTTATCTCTCTTCCCTTAGATGTGATGGGCTGCTAAAAATAAATATGTAAAATTCAGCCTATCCATAATCCTGGAAAAACTGGTTGTAACTAACAGATAATGATGAGGTGGTTAATTAATGGAATAAAGAGAAGACCAAGATAAAGCTGTGGTGAATTTTGGTAATGAGCTACATTCAAAGAAGCCAGATGCCTATATGCATCATGTAATAGAAGTGAGGCTTGGTTTTTTTTATTTTTATTTTTATTATTCCCAATAGTTGGTTGGTGTTAATTTTAGAAACTGCTAAACACAGTGAGTCAGAAGACTGAAGAACTGCTCGTTCCCAGTGGTTAACAGTCATCCCCTGCTCTCATCTCAGTGACCAGAACATAGGATGAAACTTGGTTTTAAAATCAAACTGAAGATATTCCTCCTTCTCCTGCAGCTCTCCACTGTCAGTCCTAGTGTAGCCGTGTTCTTGCACAGCTTGTAGAAAAGCTTGATTTTCAAGATAACATAAACCCAGTTTTCTTAAACAGAAATAGTTTTATTTCTTTTTGTTAAAAATAAAAAAGAGTTGCCAAATGGTAATTATATCATTTAAGTTCAAATCATATGATAGAGTTATATCATCTACCACTGCAAACAGTACATACAAACACTTTTTGTTATCACGAGGGAATGATATTTTAAAATGCACAAAAGCATCTATAAAAGCAAAGTTAAAAATTTATTTTTCTTATGAATATAAACTTTTCCTATTTGTTTTTCAAAAGTTACGGAGCTATGGATTATGTTGCCAACTCGTGGTGAATAACTCCTAAATTTAGCCTTAGGTTGTAAAATCCATTTAAATAAACATTTTGCTCTATTGGTACAAAGCTAAAAGATATCTTATGGGTGCTATAGCTAAATCAGCTATCATATCTCTTCTAGGGAACTTCTGGTAGGAGTTTCACAAGGAAAACTTCTGTAAATCTGTAAAAACAGCAATTAGGTAAGACAGTAAAATTACTTAAGAATAGTAAACATTAGCTTAAAATGTAATGAAAATTCCCAATAATGCTAAATAGCTGGCATGCTAATAGAGGTTCAAATAGTTTAGAATCTGAAATGTAGCTATGCATTATTCTGCCCTTCCCTCCTGGTTGTGGAGCTGTTGTTTACAGAGTGCCAAGGGCATTTCTGTCTCATTATCAAATACATAAATAGAAGAATATGCATTTAGTGGGGGATCTACTTTATTGTCAGTCTTACCTCTCCCCCCCACCACCACCACACTCATGATATTTCTTGATGTTTTCTCCTCCCTTCTGCAGCCTGTATATTTCCAAGAAACTGCGTAAAAAGCCTAAAACAAATAACATCCCCAGCCAAGAGGGTGCAATTACCAAAGCAAAAGCAACTTTAAGCTTTGGATAAAACATCTACACTTAAGGCTTTCTCTTTTTTCCCAATGTGAAGCATCTTTATGGAGGCTTATAATTTAAATTAAAAGCTATTTCTAACATTTTCCCTTTTTATTTGTAAATGTTCTGGGCTGTATCTTTAACACTAGGCTGTGTCATCTAATTTTTTAGGAACTGGACTCCAGCTCCCGGATGACTCAGTGCTGAGGCTCCTGTGGCAGATCGGGGATTCTGTGAGCCTTTACTCCAGCATTTTTTGCAGTGATCCCCAGTCAGAGCCCATTCCCTTTTCTCAGGCAAGGCTGCCACGGATGCTGTCAATGAAACTCCCGTGTCTTTGGTTGAAGTCTTGCCCGGGAAAGGTTGGGTGGACCCCAGCTTGTAACACCCATTGGTCTCTGGGACACCCCCCAGTCAATGGGCACCTCACGGTGCTTGGGGGACACCGAGCCTGACCCCAGCTCCTCTGTCCCTGAAATATTCAGTTTGGTAAATACTTCAGACTCAGGAAAAAAAAAAAAAATTATCTTGAAGAATAGTATTTCTCAGAGGAAAGACTAATGGAATCAGGCCCTAAATTATTGTCCTCTTGATATCTCATAGGTCAAACAGTGGAAAATGTGGGAAAACAATTTTATATGTATATATGTTTTTAAGTTTAAAAAGTTAATGTCCCTTGGGTTTTTTTGTAAAGCAGTTTTTATGAATATTGAATGCTGTAAACCAAACACAAAGCAAAACTTGGATTTTATTTGCTTTTTTTTTTTTTTTTTTTTTTTAACTAATGAAAAATCGTTCTTTCTGGTGGGTCGTGTATTTAATTGGCTCACAGTAGGAAACAAACGGAGTCAAGAATGTTTTTCTCCATTACCCTGAATGTGTACTGTCCCTTATTTGTGAAGGAAAATTAGAAGAATGCTGTAACATAGTATTTGGGGGAGGATATAGAATAAGCTTTGTAAATTAGGACAGATCTGGAAGGAATAAATCGTGATGAAAGTAGTATATGAAAAAAAAAATAAAAAGAAATACTTTTAGCATAGTTTCAGGGGGAAAAAATTGCGTGTGTAGAGATCTGTGAGCAACTGGAATTCTTAAATTTTCAGCTGTCGTCGACAAAAGGTTCCTTGTTTGTTTAGGTTTTGTGTGCGTGCATAAAACAGGACATCTCTGCATTTGTATTTCTCACTGTCGTTTTCTTAAAGGATTTGCTGGTCTCCCCTTAACTTTAGCTTGATCTGCATATTGAAAAAACAAAACAAACAAACAAAAAACCCCACCAAAAACCCACAAAACAAAGCAAAACAAAAAAAAGTATTTTTTATTTTTTTGTTTGTTTGTTTTTTAAATACGATTCAACTTGTTAGCCCAGACCTCGGCAGTGATAAACAAATGATAAGCGCGGTACTTTACCTCCACAGACACACTCGGCTCTCCGCAAGTGCTGGCGGCGGGCGGCCGCTGCTACATTATACAGCACTGCCACCTTCCGGGGCCCGCACCGGGACCGCCGGTACCCCCGCCCCGATCCGGCTGCTGCACCCAGAGCCCGGCCCCGGCCCCCGGCCCCGCTCAGGGTTCTCTCTCCCCCGCCTCCTCCCGTCCCGCTCGGGTAGCGATCCCCCGGGCGGGACCCGGCCCGGTTCTGTATGCGCAGCCCGGCCCGGATCCGCTGGGTCAGCGCTCCCCACACCTTTCCGCTGCCCCCCGGGCCGGCTCCTCGGCTACGGCCCTTAAGCCAAAGCGCGGAGTAATCAATAGGGGGAAACGGAGAGAGGGGAGGATGGAAGGGAAAAAGGTGCCGCAGAGCTCCAAGGGCGGGAGGCGGCGTGGGGACACTGCGAGCGGTCCCCAGAGCCCCACGGCAGCCTGAGACAGCGGTGCCGGGAGATGGGTTCAGAGGTCCTTGCGAGCTTCCATTGCTATCATTCCGTTTCTGTTCTGACAGCCCCTTTTTCAGGCATTTGTTACCAGAATCTCTGCATTAGCTGTATCGTGGTTTGGGGCTTTTTTGTTTTGTTTTGCTTTGCTTTTCCTAAAGTAATTTTCATTTGCAGGGTTTTAAAAATATTTAGCCCGAAGCTGTTTGTTTCCTTTAGACAGCGATGCAGAAAAGTTTGATCGCTGCTATTTATATTCTGAAAGAAGGAATGTGTTTCGGGTGGTCCCTTTTCACTAAATCCAAAGCCCGGTCTGAAGGAGAAGCATCTGCCACAGCAGCAGCTGTCACCAGGCAGGCTGTGACTCAGGCTGGTGGGTGCGGGCTCCCCGTCCATGTGCAGATCAGAGAGGACCCAGTGTCAAAGGATGCTGAGAGGCAGTGTCCAGCCACGCCGGTGCAGGCGACGAGGAGAGCTCCGTCTGCAGGAACCAAAGGCAAAGAAAAAAACACTCCCCTGGTGTCAAAACCATTATGTGTGAGGCCACAGCAACCTTTGCTTATTATGTTTTTTGGTTTTTTTTGTTTTTTTTTTGAGAGGAAATCCCTTATACACACTTCCCCCCTGCTCCAAACCCAAGGCGGGTGATGCTTGTGGGGGTTCCTCAGGCAGTGGCCCACCACAGGCAGTGTGGAGTTGCTCAATGAGGTGGCTCCCCGTGGGTTGCTACCATGGCTCCCAGCCTCACCCCAGGTGCTCTGCAGAAGCTCAGCCCCCCCCTCGCCGTAGCCTTTGCTATTTACTTATCGACTCCTCTTGCCAGCAGCTCTTTGCTTTCTGGAGGCTGAGCGGAAGGAGAGGGAGCAGAGGGGCTGGGGAGGAACGGGAACTCTTCTGCGCAGGAGGTGGACCGTGTTTCTTTCATCTTTACCAAAGGGGAAGGAAAAAGCCTCAGGAGGGTATTCCCAGGGAGGAAGTAATTCCCTTTTCTTCCACCCAGCAGGAGAGAGCATCCTGCCTTCAGCTCTCTGCTCCCTGGCTCCCCAGGCCAGAGGGGTTATGTGCCGCCTTCTCCAGCCATGACAACACACAGCACCCACATGCTGGGTGGCTGTAAAGGTCCACGTGGCCCCTTTGGGCCTCTGACAAAGCTCATCACTCTCTGGAGGCTCTTGTAGGCTGAGCTGGGAGTGAGCACTTGTGCTCCCCACCATAAGCGAGAACTTCTCCTTTGGGTGCTAGAATACTGCCCTGTGCTGTCACCATTGGTTTCTGAGCAGGGGAAGCCTGGCAAAAACCTCTTATTCCTTATAATGGGATGTTCCAGCACTGGGGACCCAGAGGACAGATTAGATAAACGGGGGGTAGCCCAACCCCTTTTCTTCCATCACAGAGCCTCTGCCCACAGCAGCAGCAATGCTGTTGTCAATCGGGGCTGCAAGTACACCTTCCACATGAAGCCATTGCTCTGCTGCTTGGAGAAACATTATTGCTAAGTACTAATTTCACATGAAAGAACTCATGCCTGGGCAGGCATTTCTCCCAGCACCAGAAAAACTTTTAAAAAGAAAAACAAAAAAAATCATCATTAAAAAAAAAAGAGATGGCTCCCATGCCTGTTAGATGTCTACAGCCTTGCCTTTACTACTACTGTTGAGACCCAGGATTTTTTTAACACCCAATTAAATTAGTGTAATTGGGATAGAGTTGCAATTTCTTTGCCTCCAGCTGTGAGTCATAATCTGTTTAGCACCTGAGTGTTATTTCACTTTATTTTCAGTACCTAGCCCTTAGTTTGGGAAGAGAAAAAGCAAACCCACCCATCAGTGAGGATTTTGGGAAGGTGTAGATTACTTATCGTTAATTTAAACGTGGCATTTAAATGACCATTCACAGGTGGTTTTAATGCTGGTTTTAACTTTTTTTTTGAGCTTGTAAGGGATACATTTTTAAAAATAAATGCCAATAACACATTACCATTACCGTGTCATGGTGAAAACTGCAAAATAAGAGGGGAGTTTCCAGCAATGGGGAAAAAGAGCTTTATTACAAAAAAAGAATGTTATCAAAAAAAAGGGAGGAAAAAATGATCAAAATCTAGTTATGTTTGGGCTACCAGTTCAACTGAAAGTACATTTTGAAATGATGAATCAGCTGGAGAGAAAAACATACTCCAGATGTTTTCTGTGTTTATCTCCAGTATTTACTTCATCACACTTTATCCAGAGAGGTTATTCCATGGAAATAGATGCTATACAGACTGTGATGGGTGAGGAAAAATTGTCGATCTTAGCAAGTTTAAAAGAAAAATAGCACCGAGCAAATAGCTCAGGATAAAACAAAAAACAGCCTGAAACTTAGTCTGCAGTTTGGATGCTTGTTTATGACACAAACCAAACCATCCACCAGTCTTAGAAAAATCCTTCCAAATCATGTTTGATGAAGGCTGTGGACAAAAATAATTCTGATGGGTTATGAAACCAAGACCACAACAGTCCAGCGGTGCTGGATTTCAGCTGCTGTGATACAGGGAGGAAGAGAGAATCCCCCCAGCCTAAACGTCTGCATGAACGTCCTCTGTCCTGTTGCACGATGGTGAACATGTGTCTCAGCTCCCTGGATTCAACATGTTTGGAGATCTGTGCTGTGGACACGAAGGTGTAGGGTCAGGAGGCGACAAAGCTGGGTTTGCCCCAGGGGCATGGGAGAGGGACCCTCCCCTGGCACGGCCAAGCCTGTATCTGACAAGAGAGCTTCGTGCCAGATTCATCCCCACCCTAAAGAGGTTTCACCTGTAATGGTGAAAGATTTACAGATTGCAGAGATGCAGTGAATTGCTAAGGTAACCAAATACTACTGACTGGCAGGACAGGTCTAGTAATGCGCCCACAAGTGAATTGGGAATGGCAGCAAGTCTGTGTCCCTCCTGACAGTCTGTCTTAAAACAAATAACAAAATTCAAGACTCTTCAGGTGCCTTATCTAAAGGGATGTTTACTTTGCAAAGCAAGACTGAGTGTCTTAAAAAAAGAACCCACCTCATCTTATCCATCTATCTGCACTCTCCAGGTTGAGGTTTTCTTTCAAAACAAAATAGCCAAAAGCTAATTGCACGTAAGTTTAGTCTTAAGATATTTTTGTGACACTTAGAAGGTGGGGAACAAAAACCCTGTCACTAAATTGATGTCTCTAAAATATCTGCCAAAGCAGCTCTTTAAAAAGATATTTGCACCTTTATTTAGTTCCTTCTTGTGAGGAATGTTTACTGCAGTCCGTAGATGTGGTTATGTCATGTTTCCACCGTGTTTTCATTCAGTGCTGCTCTGTATTTGTGGTTTTCTCATTTGTGACAGTCTAGTAACTGGAGCCATTTGTACCTGAGCAAATAATATCAAATCTGAATACTTTATAAATATTTACAATATTTGGTGTGTCTCCCACTCACATCAAATGCAAAGTATAAAAAGCAAAAACAAACAGAAACAAACAGAACCTGTGTTATGTTATAATAAATATTTACTGTATGTACTATTGACTAAAAAGTCCCATACAGCTATTTAGGAGGCATTGTTTCTGTCACGCTGTTCTATATTAAACCACCCTAAATGAAGCTGTTTGAGAATAAAACCGTGCATGTTAGGGGGTGATTGATGCCTATGACTTACTTAATTTTTTTGGCAAGGGGAAGTTTTGTGGTGGTTTTTTTGTTTGTTTGTTGTTGTGTTGTTTTTTTGGTTTTTTTTGTCCCTGCACATATGGGTAGTGAATTAGGAAGAAGCCTGGGACTTTCTGGCACAGCTGCAGAAGACAACATGACTCTTTGGACCCAGTGGTTTTGACCAGAGATCCTGACTACAAGCAGTCTGCCTGGAAGACAGGGCAGAGCAGCAGCCATGCTCCCCGTGTAACAAAAACAACCTCAAACCAGGGAGGAAGGAAAAAACTGGAAGGTTCACAGGCCCAGAGAAGCATTGCAGAGCAGGGAGTAGGAAGTCTGTCAAACCATTTCGGTTTTTCTGGCTTCAGGGTGCAGTTTTACCAGTCTCTGGACATGGGGATCCTTAACGAACAAGCTGGATTTTTTCAGAGCCATCAGATCCTGCTCGCAGAGAAAGGCCAGAGTCGCACCTGCAGGCTTGGTGTCATGAGCGATCTTGGAGGCTTTTTAAATCACTTAATGGAAGGTCTCCCTCCCCCCTTCTCTTTACTCCTCTCAACTCTGAAGTAATTTTTCTCCTTTTGTTCTTCTCCCGTGCAGTATATTTTGTCTTTTCTTCTAACCTCATATTATTTTCTAAGTTATCTGTCCTCAAGCCTTTGACATATTTATTCTTACAAGAGTCCTGTATCCCTTTTTTTTTTTATTTTATTTTTATTTTTTTTATTTAACCCAGACTGATGTATCATGGATTAATTTAACTCTGGGATAGAGTTTAGGAGATCTGGGTTCAATTCTAACAGGCTCTACCCTGGCCACCAGCATAGCTTCCTTTTGCTGTGTCCATTCTTTGTCACATACAAACTGGCTCATATTTTTAGCCAGACACCTGCAAAGGCTTACTGTCTTGCTCAGCCTTAAATAAGCCTATTGAAAGTGGGGCCATAATCAAAATTCCATAGGTAGCCATAATTTTCAACCCATATTTTGCCCTAATTCAGCTCCAAGAACAGTGTTTTCTTGCTGGGAGGGGCCTGATTCTGCAAAGAGATTCTATGTAGACATGGTGTTCTCTGGTGTTCGAGCCTTTCCTGAGATAAAATGCTTAACAATGTTCAGAGGGGTTTTTCCCTCTGTCTCAACCCAGCTGAATCCCCAAAATGCAGCCTTGAGGGTCCCTGGCCTTTGGGATGGATGGGTCCTGGGGTGGTGGCCCATGCCATGGGGCACATGGACACCTTTGCAGCTTGTGCAGGGATGTGTTTAAATCGAGGAGCTCTCTGGTGCAGGGTGTGGGGAAGGGAGATGGGTTGAAAAAGAGGATTATATAAAAGCTTGAAGGGAAGGATCAAGGGATGCTGGTAGACACAATACTTCAGGTACATTTGCTAGTAAGAGCTGGAAAAGCCTGCAGGGGAAGGAGAATTTGTTGGAGAAATCCTGCCCTGTGATTTGCAGGTTTTCCCAGAGCATGAGTCTCCCTGTCAGACAGGGGGTTGGACCTCTATGCTGTTGGTCCTTACATAGATGACCCTAAAAGTTCTGCTCTTTGTCTCAGCTGCATTTGCATGTATTTGCAGATGCATCTAGACAATTTCTTCAAGCAGGATTTTCAAGGACTATTCCTTTGTCCGCCTCCTCAATCTTTTTAGGTTCCCAATTCTTGCAGCATGGGCTGTTACCAGGTTCCCTCCGTGGCATTGCATTGAAATCTGTATTTTAGTGAAAGAACAGTACTTCAGAAAACTAAATAGATTTGGTCTGAGCAAAACCTTGTAAAAACATCAAGATTTGGCTCGGCCTATTTGTAAAACACACGGCAGAACCCCTGCCTGAGAACAACTTAAATAGTCAATATAGAAGTTAAAAAGCTCATTTCAATTGGAAATTCCAGCTAAATTGTTCCCAGTTAGCACCAGAAAGGAATGCTTTAGACTAAGACAAAACAGATGCAGTCTGTTAGGTTCCCATTGTATGAGCAGACTTCCCTTGCAGGGAGGTAGGTAGCTCTGCACAAAAGCCCCCCTCAACTTGTAAACAGAGATAGAGGCTGCTGCCTGTACACCAGCAGCTCTGTTTCTTCCTGGGACCCTTCCAAAGCAGACAGGACAGGGAAAGAATAAAACCAACCTCCCAAGCACCACCATCCAGGAGCAGATGAACCCAGCATGCTTCAGACACTGGAAAAACCTCCCCCTTGAAAAACTGGCGTGTTCCTTGGCCAGGCACTGGCTTCAGTGGCCATGTCCAACCATACACCATGAACCACCACCTGCCTGGAATATCAGAGGCAGCTCTTGGTTAGGCTGGGGCCCTCCCTGAAGCTCTCTGGCAGCAGAAAGCAGCCCCTGAACATGCTTCTTGGGAGGACTGCCTTGCAACCTCCCCAGTTTGCCCAAATTTTTTGTAGCAAGACCTCCACGTGAGCCTTCCTTCTACCAGATCATCAGGCAATGTAATTCCATGCTTTTTTGCTGAGCACATTGGGTGCTGGGGGAAACAGCTATTATTAAAGCTCCCTTTCACTCTCATGAAGGACTAGATAGAGCTGTCACAGAATACAAGGAGAAAAAAGGAATTGAAGATACTATAGAGCCCCTTCCTCCCTCTCCCCCATTTTTGTCACAGTCTCAGGCAGGGGAGTTGCCCACATGTTGCCTCATTCCAGATTAACTACTGATTAATTAATTCCCTCTGTGTACACTCCCATATCCCAGAATAAGAGTGTGTCATTCCAAATCTCTAGATCATGCAGTTTCAGAGGAAGAGGTTTTAAAGTCAGGGGTAAAAGCAGTGGTGGTAATGCCTTATGGGGCCCTCTGTGCTTAATCTGTTTTAGACAATTTGATGTAACATCTCTTGATAGCTCTTTGTATGGATGCTGTCATACCCAGGGGGGGGATATAGAAGCTCTAGGTGGATGCAGTCTGATTTACACCAGTAGGAGTATTTTCCCCTCACCTTCTGCTGATTGTTTCCTATGTTGAGTGGAAATGTTTATGAAGTCAACAAGAACTTAATTTTGTTACCACCCCTTGTACTTTGTGGTTGTTTGGCTTTCTCTCACCCTGACTGGCCCCCATCCCTCCAGTCTGTCACAGCCACCACCAGACATCAAAGTGGAGGGGACCCTGAATAGTACATAAATGGCTGGAGAAGGATGACTGTCCACCACTGTTGTTGCTGACAAGAGAATTTGGGCATTTCCCTTCAGCCAGGGTGCAGTTTCAGGAGGGAAGAAATTTTCAGAGGTCCTGCAGATATTTTCCCTTCTTTGCAGACACGTCCATTTGCTCAAAATATGTCTTCAGGCCTATTTATTGATTAAGTTGTAAATACTTTCTTGAAATAAACTATCAATTGACTGTCAAAATTCACATGACACTTTTATTGTGGAGCTCTGCCATGGAAAGGTCCCTCCTCTGCTAGATGGCTGCCTGGAAGATGGACCGTTTCTCATCCCAGTGATGAACTGCAGTGACCCACCATTTCACAAGTGGCCTTGTTTCAGAGACCTTCCAAATGAGTTGCACCTTTTTTTTATTTCTCTGCATCCCTCCTGGCCTCCTATGTCACATGTTGGCCCATGTACACATGGAAAACTAAAGCAGCATCTTTAATGAGTTTGCAGGGGAGCTCCCTTCCTGCAAGGCAGCATCTCTGGTCCATGAGATCAGCCCAGAAGGGGCTTGTGCTGCTTGTGCCCAAATCTGTCCCACTTTTGCATTCTCACTGGGCCCTTCTCTTTGCCTCTTCTTGAGAGAATCAGGATGCTGAAGACATTTTTTCATTCATTCCCATTGCCAGCTCAGAACAGAGAGGAACCAAAATGAACAGCTATGCTGCAGATGTCTCTCTCACTGCTTAACAGCTCTTTTCTCTCTCTCTGCCTTTTCAACAGAGCTGTTTCCCAGCCCTTTTTCCCTGGAGACACCCAGCTGAGCTCCCCCTATAAGTGTTTAAATCCCCTGCTGTCAGCTTGAGCCCTGCTGATTATGTGGGTCAGAGAGAGCCTGCAAAAACTCAGTGCTTGGAGAGACTTTTTCCCTTTGCACCTTCCCTTCCCTCCTTCCTGTTTCCCATCTTGCCCCTTTTGTCTCCATTTCAACCAAATCCAGCTGGCGGGGAGCAGCTCCAGTGCAAGGGAGGTTTCTCCAAGCATTCCTTGCATTGACTGGCGGCCATGTATCATCCCATCACCCCAAAAAATAAAAAAAATAATGCCTTCTGGCCTCACCTCACCTTCCTCCCTCCCATCTCCTCTCTCCTATCCCCTTTTCGTTCTCTCTTTTCCTCTCTCTTTTCCCTTTTTCCTTCCATCCCACGGTGGCCCCTGCGTGGTGGGTGCGTGTGAGGCTCTGCCTGCAGCTGTGTCCCTGACATGCATCCGACAGCCTGCGAGAGGTTAACTTCCAGTGGCATGTACAGTATGTGGCCCAGATGTTCCTGCCAGCCCCTGAGCTTTCTCATGCGATTCGTTCCGTTGCAGATAAAGGTTATGGACTCGAGATAGAGGGGAAGTGAAGTAATGGATGGGAGGTGAAACAAAGGGTAGCCCTGACCCCCATGGGCTCGTCTTACACTGCTGAGTGTTCCTGTTTGGGAACTGGGGATGGGTGAGGGGGAGATGTTTGAGGACTGAGGGGGGTGACTAAACTCCTCTTCCCCAGAGATGGATGTCCTCCATCTCTAAGGAGGGAGCAGAGGAGGTTTTATCCGAGTGAGAATCATTATTTCTTCCCAAACCACCTCTCCAGCTCTCCTTTGGGCACCATCCTTGCCTGGGCAGAAGAAAGGAAAATTGTTTCCCAGCTCTCTGCTTCCCTGTGTAGGAACGTCTCAGCTGATATATTTATAGAGAGAACCCTGTCCAACCTCTGAGACATCCTTTGCCAAACTCCAGCATATCTGAAGAGACTTCTCTTTTTTATTAAACTCACACTTTGGCCCAGGCATAAGAGGGAGGAAGAGAGGGTTAACAACAATGGTGGAAAAGGCGGATCTCTAGAACAGAAACCTTCCCTATGAATACCACTGCAATGAGGTAAAAAAAGAGTCCATCAATAAAATCCTTGTAAGATTTAACAGGGGCAAAAATAATGTATTTTCCTGTACATTCACTCTAAAAAAAAGGACCAGTCTGTCTTGGCAGAAATTTGTAATATATATATATTCTTCCTGAAGCAGCTATTCTGCATGGAAAAAAATCAGCCCAAACTGTTAAAGTCTGATCAAGTAGTATATAAGCAACTGAACCAGGTCTTGTATGGGAAAGTACCACACAAGCTTAGCAATAGGTGGTGTTAACAGTGCCAGCTACAATGCACACACACGGAGTTCAGCATGTATTTCCAGGAATGTTTTTATGACTGATCAAATACACTTTCCTCAAGAAGTTCCCTTCCAGATCCTGTGCTATTGCTGTGCAGGGCATAGAAATCTCCTCTGGCCTGGCTGCATTCAGTGAGTCGGGGCTAACAATGGGAACCGTGTTCGTCCCGAGGAGGCCACAGTGTTTGCAGGGAAGCTGGGCTGGCTGTACAATGTCAGACACTTTTTATGGGCTACATTTTTCAAAACACCGCAGGCGGAAAGAGGGAGCATTATCTGTTAAATACTCCAGGGAGTGCCTTTATGGATTTCTCATGGGGGCTCAGAACTGCTGATCTGAAAAGATGCGAACGTTTCATTGTGCGCTTTGCTCTGCCTGATTTGCATGGCTGAAGGAGGGGGTAAGAAAATGGACTCTGTGTCAGAACCTAGGACAAAAGACAAGGGTAGGAAACAGCCTGAACTTTGTAGGAAAAAAAATTTCCCTCCGTTTTATCTTTGTCAGGATAGAATTTGGCCTGGGGACTCTAGGATTATGTCTGAGGGTCAAGTCAAGAGGTTTCCACCTCTGTTCTTCTGGGTGACGCCAGTGCTTTGAGAATGCACTGCCAGGAGGAGGGAAACACACAGCAAACTCCTTGGATTGCTGGAATGCATGAGAGTCCTGACAAACTTCTTCAGTAGGTTATTCTAATTCTCCCACAAATGACATCTTTGTAACTTCATTTGAACTTGGACTACCTAAAGCAAAGCAAAGCCAGTATTTTTTAGCTTGCATGTTGGATGTTGCTTCGTGCCAGTTCAGGGAAGTCAACACAAGCCACAGGACTTGCCAGAAACCTTGAACAACAAGTAGCAAGTGTAGAGAAGGATGTTCCTTATGTGACTCAGCTTCCTGATTTAGAGGCACCACTGGATGATCAGTGTACCTGTCCTTCAGACCTGTTTCACCTGTAGCTTGCAGAGTGAATGACTATTTAGGAAGGTTTTTTAGAAAGATTTATACTAGAGCGCAAGACCATTTGGTAGCCAGCATTAGATGACTTTAATATCACATGGATGTCCTCCTCACAAGAACTTCATCCCCTTATTTAATTGCTTGTAAAGCTTTGTCTGTTTCTGTTTAAGCTAAACCTGAAGAAACAGGTACAGAAGTCTTGGAAAGGCAGGAGGTTTTGAAAAGTTAGGGGAGAGTATCTGCAGAAGACAAGCCTCCTTGATAAAAAAATAGCAAGATTTACCAGTGGTCAGAAATCCATGGGCAGAAGAGCTGAGCAGAAATCAGGACTGGACCTGCAGGAAATGTGGACCTCTTCTTCTCAAGTCTATTTTCTGTTTTGTTTCTTTGCTTGAAATATGATGCTATAATTTTATTTAGCAGTGTGCTTTGAGACCATGAAGAAAACAGTGATGGGTGCCAATACAGGGAGGTTATAAACATCAACAATAAGCTTTGCAAAGGAGTCTGAGGATAATTAGGCAGGTAGACCATAATGAGATTTGGGCACCTGTCATATTTTCCATACTCAAGGGAAAAAATGAAACAGCCCCCAATTTGTACAAAAAAATTATAAAAACCAGTCCAGGAGCAATAATAAACTACCCATTATAAAAGGCAGAAGCAATGAAAAGTCCCATTAAAAGAGGGAATAAAATACATTAAAAAGATAGATAAGCAATTGCATTGCTTCATTGATCCTATTATTTAAGTATAACTTTAATAATTATTAATTGGTTAATTGGAAATCAGGCTTAAACTAATAAGCCCAATGTTTTAGTTACTGACTTTTATGGCACTGGTGGGTGAGAGTCACATGGGGTCTTACCATTAACTTGGGTGCAGCTTATTAGACTCCACCACACACACACACACATAGAGCTTTACTCACCTTGATAAACCTGAACAATCTTTTTCAACAAAGATGTTTTGGGAGGGTCACCAAAACAGAACATTTAGTTCTCTGGAAACTTCAGATAGGGTAGAGCTGGCCCAGGTCAGGCCACTCCACAGCCAGGATTTGGCCTGAGTCTGTGGATCCCACCAATTTTTCTTTAGCAGGGGTGGGGACCAATGAGGTGCTTGCTACCAGAGGGGCTGCTTCTGACTTCACATCCTCTCCATACTTCACCAGTGATTGCACCCAAACCCATGCCTGAGGTTAGAGCTGCAGGTTGACTTTGCGAAGTCAACAAAACCCAGAGGAGTCCCCAGATTGGAATCCAGCCCCTGGGAGTATGGAGGTTGGGCAAGCCTGTAGGACACCTTCTTGCTACATGACAGGCAGTTTGGAGTTTTGTAAGAGCACCCAAACTTCATGGGGCTTCCCTGTACTGAGCCTAGACACCAGGCTTTGTGGGGTTTGCACTTTGCTGATTTAAACCTGCCCACCCGCTGATGCTCTGAGCCTCCCTCTGTAACGAGGAATGAGAGGTACCATTTCACTTAAGTCTGCTTCCATGAAGGCAAAATAGGAATTGTTTCATCTTCAGCATTTCATTAAGTCTCATAAGAATTACATAAAAATCCCTCTCACTGACTTTCCTATGAGAAATCCTTTGCCTTTGTGTATTTATACTTGCGATGGATGCAGCTCTAAAAATGAGCTTGGATTTATTATTCATTATGTTTATAATGGCATAGATGTGTGCAGAACTGAGCAATGGGGAGCAGCAAATCAGCCAAAACTCTTCTCATTCCTGCTCTTCCTATAACATTTTCTACCTCATCGGGGAATTTAAGCTGTTACAGAGTCTCTGCCCAAGAACCCACAGACCAGGGAAACAAGAAGACAAGTTAGGTTGTGAGATCTATGTAGGTCATTATCTTCTTTGGGAGAACTGCTGAAATAAGAGATTTCAGAATTTAATTTACATTTTGCTATTATACGATCTGCAGATTGTACCAGAGCCTTAACCTGTTTGGTCTCTGGACTTCTTTAGCCAAAAATATTTAAGTAAGCATCTTATTTTCCCCCAGAAGAAAAAGACATGAAATGTAACTTCTTTTTTTTTTCTTCTTTTCAGTTTTATAGTACAGTATTCTGTATTTCCACCATGTTTATTAATAATTTGCTTTAAATTTTCACTATCCCCTTGAATCCTGAATCGTGAGAGAGCACTATATTGAGACCAACACTTCATTTTTCAATACAAAACCCGGATATGTTTAAGCCCTCCCTCCTCCCTGGGAGCCAAGAACATGCCTTGACTGTGGAGCAGGAGATATTTTATTTCAGCAATTCTTAAATGGAGAAACACCCAATTGATTCAGTAGCAGAAGTGTGAAATCATTTACACAGAGAACAGCCAACTGAGGCCATAATGCCGCTGCTCCTGGAGTGTCCATGCCTGAAAACAAGCCCAGCTTGTCATTTATAATAATTTTCTACCCTCTCAATAGGCAAACAAGGCATTTGTCAAAATCTTATGCTGATGCTCTCAGATTTTCGAACAAACACCAAAAAGCCTCCTTATTTTATATTAATTGTGTGTCAGCAGTAACAGTGCAAATGTGTCTTTTCCTCTTGTTTCATTATATAGTTTCAGGGCATATTGTCAATTTCAGGGACCTGAAGTGAATATACCCTCCTAACCCTACTTCCATGTTTGTACTGGGATTCAATGGATTTGTTTGGTTTAAAGACAGTTCCTAATTCCAACTGTAAGACCTTTGCCTTGACTTGTTTCTAGAAAAGCCTAGTGTTTATAGGCTAATTTACATTAATTTACCTTAGATACAACCAATGCAGTTACTTCTGGAGAAGTATCCTTAATTTCTTGTCTACTCCTCTTCCTCTAGGAAGGCCTTTTTGTTGACTCCTAGCTTGTCCGCACTGGGAATTCAATGCTGAGTTTAGCTGCAAAACTCTGTCATAGACACAATTTCACTCATCCCACCATGTATCCAGTGACACAGTATCAGCTTTGGAAGCAGGGAAGAAGGATCCATTCCTGGCCTGAGATGTGCTGACTCAAACAGGAGCAGGCTTCAGTTGTGGTAGAGTTTATGTGCTATCAGCAGGGCCTAAGGGAGACTTAAAATCCAGACATGAGAGGGCAATTGGGTCACGGCATTCATCCACAAGAAGGAAAGCAGACTGTATTTCCTCTGCCTTCCAATTTTTCAGGATACTGATGAACTCTTAACTCTGAATTGTGCTCAACCATTTTCCAGGACCCTTCCCTTGGTTTAGCTGCCCTACCTAAGATGGGACATGGCATACCTTGTCCCACCTTCCATCATGACTGGAGTTACAGTTAGTTTCCTGTGATATGCTGGTGAGTTCCCACAGCTGTGGACAGGAGGCCTGTGGACAGAACATCTCAGAGAGCCTGAGTATTTATAGAAAATAAATTTGTAGGGTAAGTCTACAGGCAAAAACTAGTTCGCTTTGCTAAGCCTTAAAAAAGAACTTTAAAAAGGCTCATTCTAGTGATATCTTGAGGTCTCTGAAGCTAACATTTTTAAGAAGGTCTATTAAAAATCACTTGGAGTATCAACTATCGTATTTCTAATGCATGCACTGCTAAAGGCAATATTAGCTTTTGTGACATGTTGTAACAAAGTGCTGTTCAAGGATGTAGCAACTCTTCTGTACACACTTCCACACATCCAGCAAGCCTGAAGCACCTGAATTGTTGTGATGAATCATACAGTGCTTTAGGATGGAAAGGACCTTTAAAGGTCATCCAGTTGAATCTTTCTGCTGTGAGCAGGGACACCTTCAACTAGATCATGTTGCTCAGAGC
The DNA here is from genome assembly GCA_038090715.1 of Florisuga fusca. Taxonomy (NCBI): domain Eukaryota; kingdom Metazoa; phylum Chordata; class Aves; order Apodiformes; family Trochilidae; genus Florisuga; species Florisuga fusca. The sequence goes on along the minus strand of JAAWXA010000010.1, from coordinate 1,344,658 downwards.
TCCATCCAACATAATCCTAAATATTTCTAGGGAAGGGGCATCTACCATCCCTCTGGGCAACCTGTTCCAGTATTTCACTGCCCTCATTGTAAGAGCAATGTATTCCTTATATCCAGTTTGAACTTACCATCTTTTAGTTTAAAACAATCACCCCTTGTCTTGTTGCTATAGACCCTACGAAAAAGCTTGTCCCCATCTTTCTTATGGGCCCCTTTTCAGTACTGAAAGGTGGCAATAAGGTCTCCCCAGAGCTTTCTCTTATCCAGGCTGACCAACCCCATCTCTCTTAGCCTTTCTTCATAGGAGAGATGTTCCAGATGTCTGATCATTTTTGTGACCCTCCTCTGGACCTGCTCCATCCTTTTCTGTGCTGAGGACTCCAGAACTGAACATACCTTGGGAAATACAACTTTGGGTTGTATTTCTAAGGGTATATCCTCCTTTCTGCTGCTCAGAGAGCTGAAGTTTCCACTCAGTTTTCTGCCATGGTGCCCTGGTCATCTTCCAAAGTGGCTGCAGTTAATTTAGAAACCAGCAATGTACAAGGATCTGGAATGATGCCTTCCACCGTGCCTGGCTCTGCAGTGGTCAGTAGTGAAACTCTAGATGATTTCTGTGTCCAAACTTTGTCATGCACTTGGAGTAATGGAAACCCTAAGCAGATGAGGAAATTATTTATATTATTGTTGGATGGGTCACACCTCATTGAAGCTGTAGAGTGTAACTGCTACCTCTCTTCTCACACAGCTGAAAGAAGTCAGTTGTGGGTGGAAACAACAGGAATTCTGCCAAAACAAAGGTCTTTTGCTGCTGCACAGGTACTTGAAACAGGGGGTGAAAACTTCACTGCCAGCTGTTCAGAGGAGGGGAGTGTGTCTGTGTTGGAGAACAAGAGAGACATGAAGACACCCAGCAATAGCTTTGCCCACAAATGGTGCAGACATTGAGAGCTTTCAGGCCAGATGTGGCTGGAAATGACTTGGTTTTGAGCTCATGAGCTCATGTTCCTTTGATACCCCTTCTGGTTAGAGGATCAGTCTTTTAAATATTTTTCAGAACCTTGCTGGTCCTTCCTCCTCCCAAAGCAAACATCACAGAGAATTTTGCCTGGCTGTTCAGATCAGAAGCAACAAAAATGGAGAGAACTGTACATGTTTCTACAGATAACACCTGCAATCTGTATCAGATTCACAGATCTCATGTAAGGCAAGATGACATTGGCTTTCATTGGTCTTCTTGATAAAATTTTTTGTTTCTGTGTGAATTTCATTTGGGAAGAGACATTGCTGCCAGTCCTTGAAAGTAAGAGGAAATCCCATGAATTCTGTTTTATAGTTGGTGTTTCATGTTGTCACATTAAATGTGAGAAAAATCTCTCCTAGTCTATCTTTGTAGACATGGGATTCTCACACTGCAGTTCTGGAAGATTTCTGTTTAGACAAAAGAAACATTTTCTTAGTGGAAATGAGTTAAGGCAATAAACAAATAAAAAAGCTTTTATTAGAGAAGAATACACCTAGCAGTAAGTCTGGGAAATACTGATTTAATCTACTGTTCTGGGGGAATACTGCCAGATCTTGGATGGAGTGAAATACATGCTGTTTTAATTTTCTGTTCAAAAATGCACTTGCAGTAGCAGGAGTAGAGCAATCATTCCATCTAGCCAAGAGCCAGGTTTAGTTGCAAGAACCCTTCAGAATTCTCAGTTTGTCCAGCAAATGGCTGAAAATATGATGAGGTTATCAGAAAGTGTAACTGAGGGCACACACACCTGTTAAAACTGCCTTTTTGGCTGGAAATGTCACAAAACCAGTCTTTCCTTGTAAGATTTAATCTGCTTCCTGCTTAGACTAAGTCAACAAGATGATGCTCAGTTTCTTTGGGCTGTAGGGGTGTTCCTGACCTCTGTAGAGATGCTCTGAGTACTTTGTCCATTATGACAAATGTCCAAAACTTTTGTGTGCTGATCATCTTGTAGCAGTTTTATAATACAGGATGACATATTTTGTTCCAAATCCAACAAAAAAAATTGCTGAGGGAACAGGAGGTGGTTGAGATATTTAGGTATTGAGAAACAGACTCCAAGCTCTGGAACAGCATTTTTCATTTACCATCTTGCTACAAATTTGGTTCTGAAGTCTGAAATCTTTACTCTCCCTCAAAAATAAATTGTGACTTGTTCAAAATAAAGCTCATTTATCACAGATGGGAGAAGTCACTACCAACCTCATTGATCAGAAATGGCCACACTGCTGGAGATACAGAGTTCAGCTGTTGAGGCAAAGACTCATGACTGAAGAAAACTTCAGGTTTTCTCTCTCTGAACTTCACATGATTCATGGCCAGGAACTAACCAGACCCATTAAGGGTTGAATGCCAGCCATGCAGGATACTCAGTGCATGGAGGGACTGACTTTTTGGGATGTACAATTGTAGTACAACACCATTCTGTTCAATGTCTGAAGCTCCAGGTGCTATGTATATAGCTCCCAGGTGCCTATACTGGTAAGAATTTTAATGCCAAAGCAAACAAATTAATCGGAAAACAGAAAAGATTCATTCTACATGCACTGCTGTTGTATTTGTCCCACATTATTCAATTGCTGCAATTCTAGCAATATCAGCCCCCTGTATTTACTATGGGATATTCATCTTTGAAATGGCTGGAATCATTGATTTCTGGAAATATTTGAAAATCTGGAATATGTGAATAAAGTTTCCCTTCAGTTTTCAGCTGGTTAAAGAATTGCTAGCCATTTCTGGACAGAGGAGAGGAAAAAATTTAGTTTCCCTTCCTCCATGTCCTGCTAAACTGGCTCCAGGAGATCACATTTTTTCAGAGAGTAGCAGGAAACTCGTTGCCTTCCTGCACTGGATTTAAGATGGTTCTTAGTGACAAGAATGAAGCAGAAATTTTGCTGAGTTTTCCCAGTATTGACTGTTCAAAATTTATACCTGACTTTAATCTGAAATCATCTAACCATGTGTTACCTTCCTTTGCCTTATATTCCCCTGGCTTAGTAGTCTCAAGCTCGTCTGCAGGAGCAGCAAGGAAGGGGAGTTCTTAAAAATTAGGTAACAGGTTTTAGTACCTTGAAATATACTCAGATCAGTCTGGACATGAGGTGGTTTTTTTGGTTTTTTTCCACTTTTTAAAACTGATTATAGCATTCCTACACTTATTCAAACAACAGCCCATTATATAGTGAGCTCTCAATGGTCCTTATGAGAGCTACACAAAAGGCTGATCTTTTCTAAGGCATGTAAGAATTTATCATCACTGTCATCCTTAAATTTACTCTTCTATTGGAATTTCCTCCTTGTTTGACAACTGCTTTTTCCTTCCATCTATCACAATTTAGGGTGACTAATCAGGTTAGTCACAAACCCTTCAGAAATATACCCTCCAGGGCACTTTTTATTTTAGCTTGGGGAGGAAAGCATTTCAATTTATAACATTTAACAGAAGCCTCTATGAAGTAGCCATGAGGGTTTCTCTTTAGTTCAGATTTGCATATGCAAATTAGCCAAACATCAATTCAGTTCTCCCTTGACACAGATGGATGAGATTTAAGGAAAAATGAATGATGTGGAGATTGGAGGAGAAGAAGGGGGTTCAGGAGACCTATCCCTGCTCTGCTACAGCATCATTGCATGACCTGCAGCACTATACAGGAGATGTAACAGGCTAGACAGTAGTAGTTACTAATTAATTGGTCTGTAGGGCAGATGAAACAATTATTATCAAGTTTGTTAAAAAGCACAATTTCAGAGCTACTGTTCTGTGAAGGGAAGCAATGGAACTGCAAAGAACAAGATCCATTTAACTTCTGAGGCATCACAAATATAGAGGATGTAGCTGTAGTACCTGGGAATTTGGAGAATTGAACTGCAGAAAAGCAGATGGGCAGGAACCCCTGACCCAGTTCCTGACAAATGTTTGTCTGATCCATGGATTCCCAAAGCGTATCCCACAGATTTCTGTGTTTCTGTGGAGTGCATCTAGGGGTGATGATAGTCCCCAGGCAGACCCGAGAAGTAGAAATCCCATTAGCACTGGGCTGAACCAGCTGGATGTGAAGCCCTGTGAGGATCAGTGTGAGGAGGTCAAAACCTGAAAAGACCACAAACTAGTTGTGTAACCAGTGCTTAAAGATCACCAATGATAGAAATTTTTGTGAACTCCCAAGATAATATTTTTCTGGTGTTTGCTGTTAATAGGTAAAATATTTTTCCTAATGTCTAACCTTCACTTGAAGCTCATTATTTCTTGTCCTGGCCTTGGTGGCTGTGAGGAATAGCATGTTCCTTTCCCCCTTTGCAGATCTCTTTTACATATAAGAAGAGTGAGTATCAAGAAATTGTTCTACAAATACATTTATCATAAGATGAAAAGAGAAAGGTAGCACCAGATGATTCCAAGGGGGTGAAGTGTTTAAAGCCTTTTTTGTATCAGTGTTCATTTAAAAGATCAGTTGAGAGCAGGAGGCTAACAGAACTGAAAAGTGAATCGAAAAAGGATAGGAGTTCAGCACAGAATAAGGAAAGAAGTGAGAAAATTAGATAAGCCTCGTGTTTCATAATTGGCTGAACCTGACGAACTTCATCCTAGAATATATTGAAAGTGAAGTGAAATGATCTTAGATACCTGTGGTTGTCTTTGAAAAGCCAGGAAAAGCTAAGCAAAATACCAGAAAACTGGAAAAGGGCAAAGTGTGGTATCTGTCTTCATAGAGAGGAAGGGAAAAGAGCGAAACATGAGAATTACAGACCAGTTCATCTGTATTTTCAGCTCCAGGAAATATCAAACAATTTTGTTGTTTGGAATCACCTGGAATAAAAAGGAATAACAGTGGGTGTGAATTGGTCAAGAAAAAAATCGTGCCATCTTGTTTTCTTTAACACAAGTGGCAAACAGAAATGAAAGTTTGATTTTGTGTAGCAGTTAACCATGGCTGATAAGATGATAGGCCCTAAACTGAAGAAAGAACAATTCAGAGCAAGCTAACAAGAAAATTCTTCAGTAGTGACACCCATGAAGCAGTATGCTAGGTAGCCTTTGGGGCTTGTAGACTGTGTGCCAGTGGTTTTCTGTATGAACAGGTCAAAGAAATACCTATCAGGAGTGATTTAAGTAGCACTGAAATTGTTTCAGGGAAGACAAATAGGTTGGATGACCTCCAAAAATCCGCCTTAGCATTATTTCTCTGCAGTTATTTCCCTTATACCTCCTCTTCTCTAGACTGAATAAACTTTATTATTTCTGTCTCTCCTCATATCTCTTGTTCCCCAGGCTTCTGATCACTCCTGTTAATCTCTCCGAAATGCTTTACAGTTGTCACCCTTCTTTCCTGCATTGCAATATTTAGAGTTGCTAGGTAGATGGTCTCAAATCTCTGGCATATGTCAGACAAGGGAAGGGATGAAGAAACTTCTGAACAGCTGGTTCAGCCAGTAAATCACCCAAATCATCATTAAAACAAAACCCACCACAACCTAACAATTAATAAAATTTGGATTTTTCTGATCACATCTCCTAGTTAGCTTGTATAAAGCCAGTTGAGGAAGAGATGTTGGACTACTACAGCTCTTTTGGAGATCTCCCATTCTCAGAAACTTTGTATTTTAAAATATTAGCATTCCTGTTTGCCCTAGTTGGCTGCTTTTTCAGCCTGAAGTGAAAGGAGTCCCAGCAATAACAAAGATAAAAAATTAAGACAGCATGAATTACTATATTCTTCTCATGGTACAATGATGGAGAAAGGTCCCCATGTTAGGCAGGGGGAATGCATGTCACTGTTTCAATACTTAAGCATCAGAAGTGATTCACTGCACAGAGCAAAATAGCAGCTGTGTTCAGATCTCAGCCATTCACTGGAGAAAGAATAGTTTTCACTCATAAAAATGTGTATGTGTCTTTATTCTGTCATGGGATAATGATGCACCTTGGGCCTGATCCAAAGGTCTCTGGAATCGGGAGAAAGACTCACGGTGGCCTCTGTGCACCCTAAACCAGAGGAGAATTTTTCAGACTGGGAAGACCTTCCCCTTGCTCTTCTTTTCTCTACGCACTGGAGTCCCACACCACTCCTGGCCTGCCCTATAAATAAGGAACACCAACAAATAAAATCTACAAGGCTGGCAAAAATATATTTTAAATATATTTAAAGACAGATCAGCAGTTTAGGCTGCAGATCTCAGTGCTTACAGACACAACATGGGGTGTAGATGTCCAAGGTGCATCTCTCTGCCACGCCACCCCTGCAGCAGGTGACAAGTCCCCTAGCAGTTCATGGCCTCAGGACCACCTTCTTGCAGCACATCCATATACACAGTGCATGGGGGAAAATACAGATGCTGTTCTGCAGCTTGCTGGGCCATCAGACATCAGTAATTTCTCTTGGAGTGTCATTTTTTAATCACCAGCATGAGCCCCTTCTCGATGAACACACGAGGAGCAGGATTGCCTCTTTTGGTGGCAGACTGCCCTGGATTGACCTAAAATTCATACGAAGTCTGCATTTGTTGCCTGTGCTGAGGTTAAAGCCAAGTCACCTGAATTGCCTTGAAAATTCCTAATCATAACGTTAGGAATAACATCAGAAACCCGTGTTGTGTATTGCTACAGAATTATCACTGGGAGACCAGGGATCTGTGACAGACCTTGCTTGTAATGTATTGCAAGAAACTTCCCTCTCAGATTTTCTTTAAAAAATAAAATTTTAAAAAAATCATATTTCATGATTTCATCATATGATTTCATCATATTTCACATCAGAAACAAACTGCTCTGCTTGTCTGCATGAAGAATGAACCAATGTCTTTTCCTTAAATGATCTAAGCAGCATTTTTTTCTTCTTCATNTAAATCACCCAAATCATCATTAAAAAAAAACCCACCACAACCTAACAATTAATAAAAATTGGATTTTTCTGATCACATCTCCTAGTTAGTTTGTATAAAGCCAGTTGAGGAAGAGATGTTGGACTACTACAGCTCTTTTGGAGATCTCCCATTCTCAGAAACTTTGTATTTTAAAATATTAGCATTCCTGTTTGCCCTAGTTGGCTGCTTTTTCAGCCTGAAGTGAAAGGAGTCCCAGCAATAACAAAGATAAAAAATTAAGACAGCATGAATTACTATATTCTTCTCATGGTACAATGATGGAGAAAGGTCCCCATGTTAGGCAGGGGGAATGCATGTCACTGTTTCAATACTTAAGCATCAGAAGTGATTCACTGCACAGAGCAAAATAGCAGCTGTGTTCAGATCTCAGCCATTCACTGGAGAAAGAATAGTTTTCACTCATAAAAATGTGTATGTGTCTTTATTCTGTCATGGGATAATGATGCACCTTGGGCCTGATCCAAAGGTCTCTGGAATCGGGAGAAAGACTCACGGTGGCCTCTGTGCACCCTAAACCAGAGGAGAATTTTTCAGACTGGGAAGACCTTCCCCTTGCTCTTCTTTTCTCTACACACTGGAGTCCCACACCACTCCTGGCCTGCCCTATAAATAAGGAACACCAACAAATAAAATCTACAAGGCTGGCAAAAATATATTTTAAATATATAAATTCATACGAAGTCTGCATTTGTTGCCTGTGCTGAGGTTAAAGCCAAGTCACCTGAATTGCCTTGAAAATTCCTAATCATAACGTTAGGAATAACATCAGAAACCCGTGTTGTTTATTGCTACAGAATTATCACTGGGAGACCAGGGATCTGTGACAGACCTTGCTTGTAATGTATTGCAAGAAACTTCCCTCTCAGATTTTCTTTAAAAAATAAAATTTAAAAAAAATCATATTTCATGATTTCATCATATGATTTCATCATATTTCACATCAGAAACAAACTGCTCTGCTTGTCTGCATGAAGAAGAAAAAAATGCTGCTTAGATCATTTAAGGAAAAGACATTGGTTCATTCTTTTCTACCAAGGAGAAAAGAAATCTTGTTCCACCAAAACACTTAAAAGATCCTTAGAGCCACTCCCAAGTCCAGTCCTGGAAGAGGAAGTCCTCCAGAAAGTTTTAGAGCAGTAGCCCTGTGATTGCACTACAGCATACCCTTGCCTGTTTGGGGCTTTTTTTTTTTTTTTTTTTCTTTAAAAGTCACAGGAAAGAAAAGAAAATAAGAAACTTTAACAGCAGTCTGCTCTCCCACAAGTCTGCAGGCAGCCATCTCACCAGATAAATAGCAATCCTGGAAGGATTCTGCACTCTTCTTCTGCCAGAAGCATTTGAGAAAAATATTTGGGCCCCTGCAGAACAGGGTGCCTTTCCTGAATAGGCCTCTGCACTGTGAAAAACAACTGATATTCTTCTTTTGGCCTCTCCCCCTTGCAGCAGTGGTTTATAAAGGCAGAGAAACAGAGGAAAGGATCAGGTCAGAAAGAGAGTGTTATACGTCTCTGCTGTTAGCTGGGAAAATAAAATATGACACCTCTCACCATCCAGGAGGTTGCTTCTGGCTCTGTCTTTTTGTCTTGGGTTTTGGGTTACATATCATGTTAAAAGGTCTGGGGCAAGGAGAGGGTGAAACTAGAGGAAAACTTGATCTGGAGGTGCCTTGAAACAAATAGTAAAGGAGGGAGTTTGGTCTTATAGCTGGGATATAATGCCAGGTTTGCACGAGTTGGTTTTCGGGTGATGGGCACCTCACTCCTCTCCCTGACTGTTGAGATCTCAAAACAGAAGGTACCCAAAGACACCCAAAGCCTCCATGCTTGTCTTCTTGCTGAAATAGGTGCCTGCAAGCCATGCCAGGAGTGGCACCGAGAGCTGTCTTGGCCTGATGTGTCTCCTCTGTCCTCTGGGTTGTCCTGAGTCACAGGCTCCTGGGACACACAGGCTCAGGAGGAGGTGACGTGGATATTAACGTCATAGTGTCTTCATCACACAAGCCACCAGTGCAACTGAAAATATTTGTTACCCCGTGTGGAAGAAAAATGTCCAGGCTGGGATTAGGGACTGTTCTGTGACACTGAAACTGAGAGGCCCAGATAAGAACAGCCCCAGCTGACATGTTCTGGAAGACGAGACCTCCCATTTCATGGTGATCATTCCATCACCTTTCACATTTGTTAGGCTTTGATGGACAATTCATGTGACATTTGTAGAACTGAAGACACATAGGGAGCCACATGGAGCTGTTCCAAAAAATGGGTTTACCTCCTCTAACTTGCAAGAGGTGTCTTTAAATCTGCCCCTCTCTTTCCAGCTGTGGGTGTGAATGTCTTCAGGGGAAGGTGGGAAGCAGGTACAGCATGGAGTTTTCTGCCCTTGAGATGTTGCCAGCACATTTCCTCTGAGGACTTGGCAAATGTTCCTGCAGCCTCTGCACTGTGAGAACAGGATTTGCTTCCTTGGCTTTATGGCAGTGATGACCTCTTATTTGGCTGCAGCTAGACTTTTTATTACTGGAAATTATTGGATGGAGTTGCTGGAGATGTAAGAAGGATGAAAACATAGGCTTTTGATATCAGCTTGCATGTCTTCTGTTGTGATGGGCCTTTGACTCTGGTCAAAGAGAGTTAATATTTTTCTGGCTACTTTGGTTTTAAGAATCTGTTGTTCTCCCTTTGTGCATACTTGTGCCTATGCATTAAACCTTTTGTTTTGTCCTCTGCACACACATATAAATATAAATACGTGTGTGCATCTGTATACAAACACACACAGAGCTACATTTCTATATTGGTGACATAATCCAGTATTGCATGCAGCAGAAAAACTTGTATTTCCTATGATCACAGACCTTGGATGTGGGACCTTCATTGTGCTTTGCTCTAGGCCTCTGCTCCCTGCAGGCAAGAGGAGAGTAAGCGTGTGGGTCAGACCTGCTTGGCCAGAGAAATTCATCTGGCCTGTGTGGCCATGGTAAATCACTCTGTCAAGATGCTGTCTTACGGCCGTGGCCCTACTCCCATTGCATTATTAGAAGAGTGTCAGACATACAACTAAGTTCCCCTCATTTCCATCAGTAATTGTCCACCCAGACCATGTGCTGGGACTGCTTCCCTACCCTTGTGACAGCCCAGCATGGGCTCACTCTGTGCGAGGGAGGGTTGAGTTGGTGATGAGACAGACAAAGGGTGAACCATTCTGGTTATCATGAGCTCCCAAGAGTTTTCCTGGTTCAGCTACATGGAAAAGCTGGTACCTGCTTACATAAATGTGTCCTTTCTCACAAATGTTCAGTAGGCATTTAAATGAATTTGTTAATTTGTTCACTCTGACTGTGGCAATCAAACTCTTTTTTAGTTTTCATTAATGTAGGTCAAAGCCCTGGTCTAAGCTCTGCCTCCCATTGTGTTCAAACTGCTAAGGCATGGCTGCTGTGTCCCAAGCCTTGAGGCACCTGGTGTCTCCTCCAAGGAGAGAGTGTCTGCCTCAGCTGGAAAACCTGGCTTGAATTCATAGTGTGGTTTGAATGAAGATAAGGAGGAAGCTCCCAGGCTCCCCTCAGCCATTTCTGCAGAGTTTGTACCAGGCTCCCCTTTTGTCTGATGCTCCAGCCTTCCCCAGCACAGAGCAGACAGACAGAGGAGCTTTTGGCTGGATTCACAAGGTTGTGAAACACTCGATGCCTCGGCCTGTAACACACGATTGTACTTTCCTCCACCCATGTTATGCTTTGCAGGGGTCATGGTCTCTAACAGTTTGCTTACTGGAGGAGGAAAGAAACCCATTGCATTGTTGAGCAGCAGATGGTAATTCCTTTCGTCCTGGCAGATGGCTCTGACACGGGGCTGTTCCTCAGGTGTTACTTTGATGCATGGTGCCCCCGATGCCCATGGAGCAGCAGGGGTGGTGGCAGCCTCCACTTTCCTGGCTTTGGTTGAAGAAGAACCTGTGGAGTCTGCCCAATTGGGACCCAGCGCTGCCTTTCCAGCATTTTCACTGTCTTTCAGATGGAGACTGAGCTTTGCTCCAGCCTAATTGCCAATGGCAATGTCCTGCTGGAGTGAACTTCTGCTGTGATGCAGCACACGCACAACCAAGCGCTTGCAGGGACAGAGCTGCATCAGTACAAAATACATCAGCTGATTAAGTGAGGCTGGAATCCTAGGGCTAAAGACCTTCTGTATCTCCAGAGGAGGAAGGAGCAGATGCTGTTTTATTGTGCTGTAAACCACCTTTGCACAGCAAAGCAACCTGAGACTGTGTGATCTCAGTGAGTCACGGCTCCCCGCTTCAGACTGCGCTGTTCCTACATCCACGATTATTCTGGCACTCAGAGACACCACAGTGCTGAGATAGCTGCCTTGAGTCACTCTCCCAAAGGCACTACCAGTTCCTTTCTGGCTGGTGGCTGTGCAAGCCTGAACTCAATGTTCCTCATATGGGTAAATATAGCACTGGGATGCTCCATGTGCTCCTGGCACAGACAGAACCGAGATTTCTCAGGCCACTCAAACCTCCATCAGGGACAGAGAGTGGCCCACACCTAATTTTAAATCTGTGGCACTTGGTTAAGAGAAGGCGAAGAGAGTTCAGACTTGGAAAGATGAAGACTCCAAGGCTTTCCATACAAATAATTCACCCTCTTGCCTCAAAAGATATTGTCTATTCTGGCACCAGCTTTCGGATTGCAGGGAGCTGTAGCAGAGCTCAAAGTGGCTACTGGCAGCAGTTGTGTTGTGACACCTGGGCTGGGAAATACATTGTGTGAAAGTGAACTCTGTTCAGATGTGAGGAAACAGGAACATATCCTGAGTGTAGCCAGACGTGACCCCCGGCCCTGCTTATGCAGAAATCCACAGCCACACATCCCACAGGTTTGCTGTCAGGTCCTGCAGGACCCAATGCCTATTGAAGAGAGGTCATTCAGGGTGTTGCTGTAGCTTTGGGATGTGAAGGACTTCAGCTGCTTTTTTTTTCTCCCTTACTATTTGCACTATTTTTTCCTCAGGAGAGGAGAGTCCTGCCATGTTAGGTTTTTGCCACAGAGCTAAGGACAAAAAAACGCACTGCCCATCAGGGTCTGACATCACATGCTCAGAGAATTTACCCAACTGGTTAACCCAGCCAGCATTAAAGCTTAACAGAAAAAAAAAAAAAAGAAAAAAAAGAAAAGAAAAGAAAAGAAAAGACAAAGATAGACAATTATCTCTGTGTGCACCTGTATTGTGTAAAACAAGGTGAAACACAAGTAGAACACAAGTAGAATGGGAGTGAAATCAAACTACTCAACTTTTCCAAGGATCAAAATATTGATAAGATGAAGGTTTTATGTGCTTACATTTCACATGGAAGGCTGAAATGAAAAAAAGAAAGTTATCTTGTGCAAACATATGAAACCACCTTCTCCATTCTTGTGTCTATTTTTCTATGTCTTTAACCACACATCTTTCCACCTTTTTAATTTTAAAAAGCATGTGGGTTAAGCCTAGAATTTCCTGTGGCTAAGAGGAATGGGGTCTGATTGATTGTAATAAGGGACAGCCTAGATGAAGTGCTTGGACTTGCCCTGGGCGCTTCTATCTGCAGGTGCTGGGAGCCCTTGCCAATGCGAATGACTTTTTGGAACACAAGTGATTATTTACTGCTGAACCAAGCCAAAGGCTATGCTTCTCCTTGCAGTTTGCAGCCCTCAGCCTCCAACAGGAAATGTATTTACTTTTCAAATCCCTCTCCAACCAAAAATAAATTCCAGCAAAATAGCAATAAACATCCAGAGTGTCTCCTCTCCTGTAGGAAAAAAAACAAAATAACCACCACCTTGGGTTTAAAATGAAGTATCCTGTGACTAATCTATTCTAAGACCAGGACAGGGTCAGGTTGTTGTGTGTGGGAGTCAGTAAGAGGGCCCAGGAGAAAGCTACCCCACCCCATTTTCCCCACCACCCCCCTTTTAGAAACTCCAAATATCACCAACACAATGTTTTCAAACAACGATTGCAAAAGAGTTCACTGTTTGATCCTCCTCTTCTCAGTTTGTCATTGATTTCCCCCATCAAAATAGTTTGTGCAACGAATCCCAGCTGTATCGCTGGCACTTTGCTAGCCAGTAAATACAATCCAAATGTTAATTCTTTGGAGCTGAGAGCTCCATGCCAAGAAATGAATAATCTGTGCAAGGCTAAACAAACAGTTTATTGATGGGGTGGGGTGCAGGTGGGGGGTGGCTGGGCTGAGAAGCAGGCAAACCCAACCAGAAGGACATCAAAGCTGCTTCTGTCAGAAGATCCAGTCACATGTGATTTGTTTTCTCTTGCCACTAATTCAGTTACGTGTTAAACTACTAATATTCCCAGGCAGCAGGGCAAGCACTTTCCAGCCCAAATGCAGCAGGAGAGAGAAGCAGATGTTTGCACCCTGCCCATCTGAATTTACCTCTTTTGTCCTTTTTGTTGTAGGAGTGTGGTGGGTGCTCTTGAGTCCAGAGATCTGGCAGCCAGGCAGGTCAGTAGGTTCAGCTCTGCTTTAGAAATGGGGGAACTCAGGCAATTTGGAAGTTAATGATGGTGTTTCTCTGGCAGCCTATGGGAGTGGTGCAGGCCTATTTTACTGAAATTTCAACCAACAGATTCAAATTCCCTTTGTAAAATTTTCACCTCTTGCCTTTTTCTTTCAAGGTTCTCCAGGAGGTCAAGACCAGAAGCAGAATTAGAGCCTAAATCCCCCGAGTCCCAGGCCAGCTACAGTGCAGACCACTCATTGCAAATGCTGCTGAACTCTGACCCCAGCTACATGTTGCAGTAATTCATTTTGCAAACTTTGGGACAAAGCCAGGGCAGTATCTCAGGAATGCTGCCCAGCCATGTCTCATCCTTCTTCCAACCTTCTGCACCACTACAGTATGCTGTCTGGACCTTTTGGCTTTGTTTTCTTTTTTGTTTTTTTGCGTTTGTTTCTTTTGGTTTTTTTTTTGTTAAGGGCTGGATTGCACTTGAAACCCATACTCAGTAAAATACACAGACACAAATTTGAGTCTCAGTTTTAAAAATAAAAGATCCACTTCAAATTTACATGTGCCACATGCTGGGAGAATTATAGGAACAGGTTGTTTTTTATCCCACTTCTCAGCTTCACTGAAAGAGGAGGTTTCTCCACTTGTTCATTCCTCCCCATGACTAAGAGGGTCCTCCCCACCCAGCTGTGTACCTACCACCAGTCGTGTCCCTTTTGGAGACAGAGTCACAGTGTGGGTAGACCTGCCCAAACTGTGGCTTAGAGGAGATGGAGGAGTTCTCCTGATGCCAGCATAGCCCTCAACACCCAGCGTCACACAGGCAGGGGAAAGTGAGGGCATGATGGTTTAATAAATAAAAGGCAGGAAACCTCACTGGTGAGGGGATTGTGATGACAGGTTATGGAGTTGCATGCACAAGTAGTTAAGTCCATGCAGGGTTAATCTAACTCCAGTACTGATGTGAGCATTTAGATAGTGGATAACTCATGCTGTCATTAACCTGTCAGTATTACAGCAGGAAGATTATTTCTTCACAAGAATATATTGATCTGGAAAAGGACGTGTTAGGCATGACCAAGCTTTTTCTATGCTGCCTTTTACCACCTGCTTTTCCCCTGATCAAAGATGTTTAACGTGTGTGGTCAGTGCAAGGAAAGCCATGTTCTCCTCTAGGCTGGAGAGATGCTTCTCTTCATCCTCTTCCCATTATCTTGGCCGCAAGTTAAATATCTGATCGCTTACACAGCCCTTTCCATTTCATGCTGGTGAAGGAGAGGGGACAAGATTGGTATCCCTGTAATTCTACCACAGCCTTTAGCAGAGAGACTCACTGGGTATATGCTCTAAGCAGCTCAGAGGCAAACAAGTTCTGAGCTGGAAGCTTGACTATGTAACACAGGACTTTGCTGGATCTGGCCTCTTCTTATGTAATGACTTACTAGCTCAAGGACTGCAGTGTCATGAAGTAGATCTCCAAGTTTTCCATCAGAACTAGCTCCTCATCCACACAATCAGACTTTGGGAAGAATTTCTCAAGTTGTGCTGCCTGGAGATACGTTCCAACACCTGGTTTCCTCCAAAACGCACCAGCAAATACCAGCTTACAGCCTCCATTTAGGGAGAGGCTGGACAAAAGCATGTAGGACACAAGGAGTGAACAAGAATTTACAGCCATAAATGTGTTTGATATTTAAGTGCACTGAAAAGGTAAAATTGGAACCATGTACTAGCAGATCCGCCTTAGGTAAATGGTGTTTTAAAGGCAAAAGATTTCTTCTGATGACATGGCATGACATAGCATAGCATACCCTTTCCCAGCAAGGAGAAGTTGCCTGTTTCCAGTCTGGGGCAGGTAGACTAGAGATGGTCTCCAAAACCATGGCACAGTCATGTTGGCAGTGCTTTCAGGTCACCACCTGAGAACAGGTCCATGTGGAAAATCCCACAGCTGGCAGCCATGCAATGACTAAAAAGTGTAGGAATGAGCCACTCTTAACAGCAGGATATCTTGTCCCAGTCCTCGCTGGCATCAGAATTTCCAACAGCATGGTGGTGTCTGCTAAAGGTAGGATTTTTTCCCTTATGTAGATGGGCAAATTCAAAAAACATTCTGTCAGGTGAGATTTTCTTCCATCTTTCTGATTCTCCAGCTTTGGGGGTGGGGACAAGAGGCTGATTGAGATGAGATGAATGTTTTTTGCTCATTGCTTATGTGAGAAAATAAAGGCAACCAATAGTGGAGGAACTCCCTCTGCACAGGCTGTTGCCCTCCAGACCTGCTCCTGGCAGGGGAGAATCACAGGAAGGGAGAGGAAGGGATTATGTTTCCTTTCCCCACACTCACCCCAAAGCTCTGCCTGAGGTGTGAACAGCATTAAAACACTTTCCTTTCTCATTTTCCTGTGAGTGACTGCTCGACACAGCCTTGTCCTTCCAGAGTCTGACTGGAGATACCTGGGGAAGCCCAAGAGGCCAAAAAACTTCCAAGAATTGTCAACTTTGGCATCCCGATGTTGACACTGTTTAGACAAATCCTTGCTGTGAGCCTCCTGAGATGAAATTGTTTTCAGTGCTGCCGTGGGAACTGGCAGCTCTTGGTTATGAGGCAGGTGGAGGTTCAGCAAAGTTCATGTGGCCAGTCCCAGATCCTCCTGGCTGATGGTGATTCTGCACCATTTGCTGGCAGCCAAGTGCAGGGGAGTTGGTGGATGTCCCCAGGGCATCACACAAACACACACATGCACACGCTGTTCGAGTGCTCATAAAAAGTGCCTGCCTTTTATTTATTCAAGCAGAACCAGGGCTCTGGGTGAATGGAAAAGTAGCACTTCATGTCCCCTTAAGCACAACCACAAATTAGGACTCAACATTAAGATCAGAGTGAAAAGCCAGCTAACTTGTGTGATGCATGGGACACCCGTGAGAGCAAACTCTTCCTCCCCAACCTTCCAGCTCAACCAACCCTTAGCAGGGGCTGTACAATCATGGCTATTCCTTGTGCACTGGCCACATAATAATATACCACCAAAAAAAAAAAAAAAAAAAAAAAAAAAAAAAAAAAAGGAGGGTGGAAGACTGCTCTTAACAAAAGCAGAATAATATGCTAAGGCAAGGCTCTCTGTGATCTGCTGTTTGAAAGCAGGCGGGCATTGAGTTGTCGTTACCAGCCTCCATCATTTGAGGGCACCCTAGTCTTTGATGTTGGCTGCAATTAGCTGCGGGAGAAGTGTAGCAGCCATCTCTCGTGATGGCAAGTCTGTCTTTCATTGAAATGCTCTCTTTCCTCCAACCCTCCAGGTCAATGCTGCTGGGACTTGCTGCTTTGCTGATGGCAGGAGCACATGCTGGGCTCGCAGATCACCAGCCTTATTGGTGTGTTGGGGATTGGAGGTGAATTGCCTAAAGGAGGGATACACTGGCATGCCAACACTGCTATTGATTAATGCTAATTATCATTTAATTTAACCTCCAATTAGTTTTAATCAATTGTCACATTCTCCCTGAGTATTACTGTGAGGATGATGTACAGTAAGGAAGATAATTGTCTCGAGCTTTTTCTTGCTTCCCAGATGGCTATATTCTATCCCTTTCTTTTGCTTTTAATGGAGCTGGGTGAATAATTTATTTGCCAAATTTTGCTGCCTCTGCTTCTTGTGCCCCAGAACTGTCTGTAAGCATAGTTTGAGTCTGTTGCTTGGTCCAAAATTTCTCATCACAGAATATCAGTTCTTGGTGTGTACAATGTGTTACAGCCATCTGATCCTGAAAGCTCAAGGTGGGAGGTTTCACTTTAATCAGGCATGTGGTGGGGTCACATGGCCCTGGCCCCAGTGGTGTTGTCAATCATAATTCTGGGGATAGAGTTTTGCATGAATTTTCTGTAGCCTTTTCTTAGAAGAATGGTCACATTCATTTTTCTGCCACCCAGAACATTGCCCTGCAAAGGAGGAAAGCAGTGAGAAACAGGAGTTACATCTGTCCATCGGAGTGGATCATCTCTAGGTCTTGTATCTAAGCTCTAGTATTCAGCAAGCACCAACTTAACTTCTTCTTCCAAAGGACTATTTCCTCTCTGTAACAGCAGCAGCCCCCTCTGAACACCCTCCTATGTGGGCTTTCCCCTGGAGCTGCAGAGGCTGGTTTGGTCTGCATGTGGCTATGACAGCCTGGCTTTTCCATGTTGTATTTCAGCAGGTGGTTGCAGAATATATTCAGAGGTAAATAGCTCTGTCTGTCCAAGTGAATTACCAAAAAAGTACCAATTCATTAATCACCCCCACTGATTTTGTGTACATCACTGATGAAACATTAGGCAGCATTCCCTAAAGGTCAATAAATCAGGGCAGTTATCCAAAACTACCTTCTGCCATCTCTCTGAAAGCTAAGGGAAAAGTGAGCAGAGCACAGTCCCATCTATGCTTGCTGAGGATCAAAAGCAACTCAACAATACCTCAGGGCATCAAAGACAGCTGATAGATCTTACAATAACATCTTGAAGCCCTGATATTCATCTGTAACCTGGACTGCCCGTGCAGTGCAGTCTCCGTGCTGTACTCCATCTGTACCCAGCCCGACCCGGGTCAGGGGGGCTGAGGCAATCAGGTGCTGGGGGAATTCATCTCCCCTCACAACCTTCTCATTAACCATGCCCACACAGAAGCAGTGCAGAGAGACTGCCAGCATCCACTGATAGTTTGTTTGGACACCTTGTGCACTCTCCCTAGGGACACCCTGCACCCACTGGTGGTCTCTGTTTCAGATGGGGTGGTTTGTCTCCCCGGGCCTGCTGCTGGGTCATCTGGTGGGTAGCTCACGTCCCTGCCACCACTGCCACCAGTTTCCATGAGCCTCAGTGGGGCAGTGGTGGTGGGGATGGTGGCCAGGCCCCAGGGATGGCTGCTGGCCAGGCTTGCAGGGCAAGCACCTGCTCTATGAGGGGCTTCCTCCTTTTCCTGCAGAAGAGACAAAGAGCCTGGTTGCTGGAGGACTGAGAACCTCCATGTGTTGTAGGAAGTACATAGTTCACAGCAATACCATGCCCTGACTTTTTTCTTTTTTTTTTTTTTTAGTTTTATTTTCAAAAATAAAAGATCAGCTTGTGTGTACAACTGAGATCTTCCTCCTCCTACCCAGCCCATTCTGCCCCCAATGGGTCAAATTACATGGGCTCAGATGTCCCAGGCAGATAGTCATGACATAGTTCAACATTATTTCATGATAAGTATTTAAGTTAGAGGAGAACTGCAGTGAAAAATAAAACTAGGGTAAAGCAAATCCATTGCTCCATAGAAACGAAAGCTGACCCCGCACTCGCCTCCATGCATGGGCTGGATAACAAACCCATTGTAAGATTAAAATGAAAAAAGAAGGAAAGCCAAAACTTGTTTTGTTCATATAAACATGGGACTTTCAATTTACTTTTCACAGAGCTTTGACTGGGCAACAGAAGAAATGTGAGATATCTCACAATGTTCCCTTGGCATAACATGGTGCTTTCAGTCTCATTATTATTGCATTATATGTAGCACATCTGTTACTGGTCAGGAGCCAAACTATTTAATTCTATTAGATACATCTATACAGCTAAGTGATAATCTACACCAGGTTTATGGAACAAGCACTTAATTCTTGGCAGGGAGCAGCTCAAGACTTGATACAAGAGCAACAGAATATATGCAGTGTAGCTGTAGATCAGTGTCAGAAACTGGCCAGAAATCATTTCTGCATTCTTCAGCATGCAGGCATTCCAGTGTGGGAAACTATTCATTCAATTTATTGTTCTAACATCTGTAAGTTATTGGGTGGGGGGGAGG